>JABFTP020000124.1:42165443-42765443 GCA_013387265.2 Cryptolaemus montrouzieri | reverse complement strand
TCAAAATGTTCGTACGGCATTGTGGCATCGTTATTGAGAAAATACTTTATTCCCAAAAATGATGTAATTATATGAGAAAACATCAACTAATTTATCTGTGCTATCACAGTGGGACCACGGAAAATACATAAGCTATTTCAGTAATTTCTTGTGAATTCTATAAATAAGCATAAAGTAACTGGCTAAAATTATGGAAATATTATGAAATTTTCAATTTCTTATCAAAATACATCCTGGACGAAAAAATGTGATATATCTTCGAGAAGGAAAAAACCTCTACTGAATTAAATCACAGTTATCTTCCGGATCAAATTCGAAAAAGCGCAAGATTGCACTATAAAGCATTATGACTCAAAACCGTTGAACTGAAGATATTTCCACACGTAGTTCACTTCTACGTAAGAAAGTGTCTGTAAAATCTCAAAATCATTTTGATGACAATAAGAAAATGATATATTGGAACTTGGCTGATTTTGAAAGTTTTTAAAGTTTTCAAAAAACTCTGAAACGTAGAATGCCAGCTGTCCTATCATCTAACATTATCTAACTTTGTTATTTTTAAACCGATTTTCACAATAGAAATGAAAACATCGAATATTTATGAAAAGCTGACTCGGCAGACATCGTACTGTCTCAACCGATAAATAAGAGATCCAAACTTTTGTATGAAATGAACTAAAAGCAAACAAAAGGAATCCGTAATTACTAAGATCCAATGCTGATTTGAACATGTTCAGTAAATTGTTGTTCTGATGGAAAAAACATTCTTAATTCTTGGACAATGTTTCTATTCATTGTTGGATTGTGTGCACACACCTTATCAACTTCCACATCTGAATTGCACATAAAATGAGTTTCTATACAGATTTATGTAGTTAGAAATTATGTTAGACTTTCGAAATTCTGCTCCTCAAATTCTAGGGAACAAACACACTGCACATATAATGAGTTTGTAAAAATTGATGATACGCATCTGGTGGTGGTAACAGAGCTCCCAGTAAGTGATATATTCGTTCTTGTATCTGTAATTTTCAAAGATTTGTCCAAGAATATTTTCCGATATATATATTTATGCAAACTTGAATATTATGAAAAAATATTATGGTATAATACCTTGAAAGGGTTCATGAAAAAGTCCTGTATAATATGAGTAGCGATGAAATCTGGAAACAGCTGTTATATTTCTAAATGTTGGCCAGGAAGTGCTTAGAATCATTTCCAATCCCAGAAAATAAAAGGCGTAATGGATATGGTGATGAAACTAATTGTGGCAATATTACTTTCCCCGTAGATTCACCATTTATTTCTTTTTCTTCTTGCACGGCGCCTTTATGGGCAGCACTCAGGCCGTTTGGCCGATTGTACTTGCTGTGTTGTACTGTTTTGTTTCTGTCTTGGAAAAACTTAAAGATGAAGCTTGCAAGATTGTTGTAGCTGGCCTCCTGGATCATCCGGACGCTTGGTGTTTCTGTGCCCAAGGTGGTCGGTCTGGTCACCATATGAGCGGAACATTCGAAGAGTATGTGTTCCGTTGGTTCATCATTTTCTAGGCAACCACGGCACCGTGTGGTTTCCGATAGTCTCATGACGTGTAGGTGTTCATATACCCTCTTCTTTGGTTGCGGCCTTTTTACTTTATTTACAAATTATTATCATTTCCCCATTTGTTAACGATTTGGCGGCACAATAATCTATTGCCGGATCATCGTGGAATGCAGCTCGTTTCAGAATCACAGAAGCAGTGCATCTGCGTAATTGCACAATTTCATTTTGGCGTGGTCGCTGTTGTTCTGTTTGATGTGCACGAACTCGTTGCATTCTAAGCCTATCTATTTCATTCGTCACTCACCGAAGTAAAAAAGTTCTCGCGCACGTAGCGGTAATCGTTACTCACAAAAATAGTAGGATGCAAACTTTGTCTGAGATATCGATCAATATAGAGGGTGGATTGACATATTAGTTGGTTTAAATTTAATATGTGACAAAATATCGAAACGAATGACTTTAGAATTATCAACACTATCAACTTTAGTTATCTAAAATTGTCTATTCTTTACCTCTTAGGAATATATATGTAGTTAGAAAAGTATAAAAATTCCATTTCGTTATTCTTTTTAAATTAGTATTTTAATTTGATTTCTGAGCGCATCAAAGGAAAAACAAAATTGTTGATTTTATTTAACTACGAGCATTTTCATATCTATACACCTTTTGAACCTTCTCTGAGCTTTCACAAATAATTCATGACCAAAATTAGCCAAATCCTTACAGCCGTTATCGAGTTTTAGCGAGATTAACGAGTTCAGTTCAGTTAACATAATCTTTATTCAAGTACCAGTTTCACAACTTTTAACTTTACATCTCTTTGACTGATTGAAAAATTGAACAAATTTTGGCTTCTAAGCCGTGATCTGAGGGATCTGAATGCAACCTAAAATATTTAATTTAAGTACAAGTTCATTTTGTCGTCCTAGTGACGACGGTCTTAATATATTCATTTTACAAGATTCTTATAGCTAATCGGGGTCTTCTCGAAGCATCACCCTGGGCCTCTTGTATTTTCTCGGTTCGTCTACATCGTAGTCTCCTAGGGTGTTAACCAATGGATTTGGATGGTCGTCAACTGCTTGGAATGCTTTCACCGCTGTCTCTCTAATGAACTCCATCACACTCGGCATCTGCAGATCTCGATGTATCTTGGTGTTTCGCACGTACCAGGGGGCATCCACGGTCAACCTCAATGCCTTGTTCTGCACGACATAGAGCTTCCGGATATGAAATGCCGTTGCATGTCTCCAGACTGTTGATGAGTATGTCATCATGGGCCTGATGATGGTCTTGTAGACCTTCAGCTTGTTCGCTGCGCTCAGGTTGCTCCGCCTGTTCATCAGGGGGTACAGGAAGGCTTGGGCTGCCTTCGCCTTGCTCGTGAAGTCCTCCACATGTTAACGCCATGTCAGCCGCTGGTCGAGTGTGACTCCCAAGTATTTGGCCTTGTTAACCTACGGGATGGGTTGTCCGTTCATGGTGATCTGCTTCTCGGGGGTACGTCTTCTTCTGGACAGATAGAGTGCCGAGCTCTTCTCTGGGTTGATGGTGATCAGCCACTTGGTGAACCATTCCTCCAATTGGTCTGCGGCCTCTTGGAGTCTTCTGGTTATCAAGTGGGGGGCTGTCGATCTGATCATTATGACCGTGTCATCCGCATAGAGGGTTAAGCTCGTGTTAGGGGTTTTCGGGACATCCGAAGTGAAGATGTTGAACAGCAACGGCGCTAGTAGTGATCCTTATATTACTCCTGCTTCAATCCTCCTGGTGAAAGATCGGCTGTCTCCTATTCGTAGCACGAAAGGTCTACTTCTCAGGTATGACTGGACTAAGCGCGCCAGGGCAAGTGAGAAGTTTGTCTACAACATCTTGAAGAGCAGACCTCTATGCCAAGTCCTATCGAACGCCTTTGTGCTGTCGAATAATATCATACCGGTTGACTGGTTTCTATTGAATCCATCACTGATGAATTCAACCACTCGGAGAAGTTGTTGTTGTGTGGAGTGGCTTCCTCTAAAGCCAAATTGCTCATCTTGGATGATTGCGTAGGCCTTCACATGTTCCTTCAGCCGTCGCAGGATGATCCCCTCTACAGTCTTGCCGATCGTTGACAGGAGACTGATGGGCCTATAATGCTGTGGAAAGGAAGCAGACTTACCTGGTTTCCGGATGACAATCAGATCCGCTGTTTTCCATTTTTCAGAAGAGTGTTGGAGACGCAGACTCGCGTTGGTGATTGATGCCAGTGCTCTGTTGCTGATCTCATGTGGTCCAGATGCTTTTCTTACTTTTGTTCGACAGATTCCGCGTTTTAGCTCTTCCGTGGTGGTCGGTTGGATGATCTCCTCGTTATATTCGGCTAGATGTCTCCGAACTGCTTCAGTTTTCTCCACGTGGTCGAGATCAGCTTCTACATAGTTCACCGTGAACTGGCGTTCAAGGCTGTCTGCGAAGGCTTCTGCTTTGTCTGAAAGAGAGAATACTAACCCTCGTTCACCTTGTATGGTTGGCATGGGTGTTTTTTTTTGCATAGGATTTTGGCCATTCTCCACGAAAATGGTCATCCTCTTCCAAAGATTCGATCTTGGCGGCCCAGCACGCATTGCGGTGGTCCTCCAAGGCTATCTTTACCTCCGTCGCCAGGTGGTTGAATTCTCGTCGGTGTTGTGGATCCCAGGTTCTCTGGAATCGTTGTCTGGCCCTGTTTCTCTCTCTGATCATCTCACGGATGTCATCAGGGAGTTTGTCCGGGCGGTGTTTGGTTTCCTTTGTCTTCGTGCACGCTTCCACTGACTCTGCGTAAAGCTGTTTCGAATACTCCGACGGCTCTGTCCAGGTCGTCGGTCGACTCTAGCTTGCCCAGGGGTGGCAGGTTCTGTTGGACGTGATCTGTGAAAGCTTCCCAGCATGTTTTCCTGGTCTTCTGCGTTGTTTCCTCGTTTGGTATGTTACCTAGAAGGGGAAGTACTGGGTTGTGATCAGATGTTAGAACGTTGACTGCATTTAGGTTGCATGAAAGCGATACTTCTTTCATAACAGCGAAGTCTAATACATCACCAAGCCCTAAGTTGTTATGCTGAGTTGGTTCTGGAGGTCCATCTACCACCAGGTCACCTTCGTCAGCGTAGTTCCTGAGGATGTTTCCATTCGGGTTGCTCCTTCTGCTGTTCCACGATGGGTGTTTGCAGTTGAGGTCGCCTGCTGCCATGGTAGGGAAGTCAGCTTCAAATAGCTCATCCAGATATGTTTGCAGTAATGGTCGGAGACTAACGAACAGCAATCGATTTTTATATATATGGATAGATAGATAGATATGAACTCTATTTCAAAGCAATAAAGTTCAAATGGGCTACATTTTACTGAGAAAACGTTTGGGAAATAAAAAGGTATATTTTAATGGTTTTCCGGCAGTTATTCGAATTTTCTCACCTTTTAAACCTTTCCTAGACCTCCACGATCATTTCAAGATCAAGATAAGATACATACGTTCAGCCGTTCTCGAGTTTAAGCGAGAATAACGAACAGAAATTGATTTTTATATATATATATATATATATATATATATATATATATATATATATATATATATATATATATATATATATATATATATATATATATATATATATATATATATATTTCTGTAGACGAAAATGAACAAGATAGCCACTGCTGCGTTTTAAATAGAAAGGATGTCAAATGACTCACTCCGATATGACGATATGAAAAGATAGTTTCTGTTGAGAAAACTAAATACCATTCGATGTGGTCGAGTGATTTTTCGAACACGCCCCCATTATTTATCTATAATTAGATTTATTTCAATTGGTTGGTTGATATACACCGTTCCTTGACCTAATCGAAAATTTGATTGTTTATTGAGTCGCCCAGAAATGTTGTATCATTAATTAGTAATCTATTTCTTATGAATGATTTTATGTTATAAAGTACTTACCATATCTTGAAAATTTAAGATGGTCAAAAAAACTACTCTCCTCTCATGATCATCATTTGAACTGATATCAACTAACTGAAATCATATGATAACAAAACTTCAGAGAAGTTTTCATTCCTTCAAAAGTTCTTTTCATTAAATCATAATCAGAGCCTGCTGTTCGAATGGTCGCAAGAATAGCACGGTAGTCTCAGTTGCAACACCATCACAAGATAATCAGAAAATCCTTCGTTGAAACTAATCTTTCCGAGATGACTATAATCTTAATTTTATTTATCTCAATTAATTTTCTTGGAGTAACTTCAATAAAATAATTCTCTCGAAATATTTTCCATTCGAAATTAATTAAGTCCCGTTCTGAATGAATCTGCATGTTTTCAAATTGAGTAGACCAACTTAAACATCCCTACAATTCAGCATTCCTTAGAACGTTTCATACCGCTTGGAAAACATTAGCATTTTCGACACTAATGACATGCTCATCACCCTTCTCGAAGGGTTTATTGCTTTCGAGGAACCAACGAAATTTTGCATCGAAATAACCCACAACGAATTTAGATAGACTGGTATTCATTCTCATCCCAAGTGGCATAATAGAGACGAATTGTCAGGGAACCCTTTTCAGTCACCGTCGAAATTAGTTTACTAAAAGGCTACAAAGCAATCATTGGAATGTTGGTAAGAGGAAGAGAAAGAACAATTCATTTTTGTGGAAAGCGTTGAATGGAAAGTGTAATGAAACAATCAATCAGAGCTTAAATATATCAAAAACAGAAAAATCACCTTTCATTTTTCTGCCACGAAACCAAGTGTACTTGAAGTATTATGATTCCTTCAGAAATTGTCGTCGAACAAACTGGAATATAATAAATTGTTAGATGTTTTAAGACGATAGGATTTTTAGTTCAAAATTCAATATTGAATAGAAAAACTTTTATCAGCGACTGATATTTCAATCACCAAAATTCCGTTACTTATATGACTCAGTTATTTTGAAAATCAATCCTAATAGTTATTCTAACAAGCTGACATAATTAAAGAAAATTATGCGTTCATCACTGTTGCATTTTTATACATTTTACATTTCGTCTCTGTATTTTTTAATTTTCTATTCAATATTCGCCTAATACAGTGATAAAAAAAGAAGTTTACAACCTACCTTCCTTAAAAGCGGATCTTACTCATTTGATAAGAAGTTGAGTCGGAGTTTTCAATATATTCTTCTCTAAATCGAAGTAATTATCAGTAAAATTAGAAACCATGCAAAATATTCCAATGTTATACTTTACTGTCATATTACTCATGGATATTTTTGAAATACAAAATGTATATATGGAAATTAAAATTAAATATGCAATTTGTATGTATAAAATGAGAACCCTCCTCTGGTAACAATGGGAAAAAATGATACTAGCAAGAAAACTTGAAAGAGGTAAATTTTCACATGCTCCACGCTATCTTCACCATTCCCCAACTGAAAACTCATTATAGGGAATAGTACGGAAAAATGTACTTTTTGTGTAGCTCTGTAACTCGAACAGAATAATATGCATATTCTAAAGAGATGAACCTGCAGCCAGGAATTCTCTGAATGATTGTGAAAACTGTATGAAAATCTATTGAATGAATTAAAAGAAGCTAACGAATAGGTACTCATCCGAAGATGATAGTGAATTTTCCGCATGTATGTATCTTCCAATTCAAAAACATTAAATGGAAAAGTGGTCGAGCGTCACTCCATTGCAAAATTCTCTCAACTCTACTCGAATATTTAATCACCAACCAGGCTTGAAAGCTTATGAACAAAAATTGTTGAAATTGCAGCATCGAAACAGCAATACAATTCTCTGATCGATTTTTGTAATAGTCTCAGCTTAATTGCGTGTTGAAAATGTTTTACTCAATTGATTTCGAACAACTTGGAGGTATTCTGGTGAGAGGATGAGAGTACAGGGAAATGAGGGAACCTTTTATCCGTTTTGTGAAACTCTCGAACAAAAACAAACTCTGATGAAGTATTTTCTTTCTTTACGAAGAAAAACAGAAATATTATGAAATAAAATGAAGGTAGTATACTGGGAGAAAAGGTACCGGTAATAATTAATAATTACAAATGGCATTCCTTCATGATGATTTCAACATATGCAAAGCTATAACATCTTGATACTCATGAAATTATTATATATATATTATGCTTTCTGTCGACAAATATACCGGGTGTACCTGAAATTAGGGCCGCCCCTGTAACATTTTTCTATTTGGAATATTTCGATAAAATTTAAGAATTTGATAGAAGACAACATTTAAAATTTGATAACATTAATATGTTTGACATTTCGTTCCCGGTTATGCCGAAAACGATACCAGCTTTCGATTTTCAAATACGACACCCTGTATTTTTTGCTCATTTCAATTGTTCGTCTCATCCTACAACCTTCTGTCATATTTCTGAAAGAAAAACAAAACACAATCTTTTTTTTTGCAAATTTCATTTTTCGTTCTAGGAGATCATGAACAGTGGCAAATGGCTTAGCTCAACATCTCCCATCACCAAAGAATAATATTGTATCTAAAAATTTGATTGCTCATTTTTTACGGGGTGTCGAAGTTGATAACGAAAGAGCGAACAGCGAAAACGAAATAATTATAATGAATGTTCAAAAATACTGCCATTCTCACGAAAACAACATCGCACACTATTGATGGTTCCCTAACAAAATTATTTAACTGTTGAGCTGTAATCGCTGCAACAGCCTGCCTCAAATGGTTCTCCAATTCTTGTTCGGTTCTAACAGGTGTGTGGGTAAACCTCATTCGTCAAATGGCATCACAGTAAGAAATCTAGTGGACTCAAATCTGGCGATCTATCTGGCCATCCTATAGGATCACTTGTACCTATCCATTTTTCGAGAAAATTTCGAGAGACCTCCCTTTATGAGGTGCTCCATCTTGTTGAAAATATATTTCATTCACAACAGCTAATGTTAACTCGTCCAATTCATCTTGTGTTGGGGTCCTCAAAAATTCCAGATATCTCTCCCTGTCAATGAACCTTCAAAAATTGAAATCCCTATTAAATACCTTCCAATCATGAGGTTCAATGGCATCCAGACATTGAACCCAAGACGTTCTTGAAAGTTTCCATCTTGATATCTGTGCTCATTTTGTTGACTAGTATCTGGTATTTTACCTATTTAACATCCCATTGTTAGTGAAACGTGATTCGTCACTGAATAAAATCTTTGAGGGATATTGTGGATCACCCTCCATTTTTCTAAGTTACTCTTTACAGTACTGGAGTCGCCTATACGTTAACATACAGGTGTTGGTGTCGTTGATATTTAAATGAGCGGTACTTACGTTTTTTCAAAATTCTCCATGCGTTTCGGTGGCTAATTTCAAGATCCGTGGCAATTTCCATTGTTGATGTTGAATCAAAATCAACAAATGTCAATACGTCTCTTTCGGTATCTTCGTCGATAATGAAATCCTCCTCTTCAGCAGGTTGCACCACACGAAATTTTCGTTCAATTTTAGAGAAATAGGTTCTATTCGGATGAAATCTTTTCGGATAGCGCTCTTTGTATAATTGTTTAGCTTGAACGCTATTTTGTCTGCACTCTCCATAAATAAGGAGCATATCGACTTTTTCACTTTGGGTGTATTGATTCATACTCAAAACTGAATTCACTAATTCGCAATTTCGATAATTAACAACAATGTAATTTTGACATGTCACAATGATATTTTTATGATCACAGAATATTATAAGTATGAACAAAAATTTTGCATCGCCATCGTAGTTATTGTTATTAGTGAATGGTGAAACTCTCACCAAAATTGCAAAAAAATGATGAAAAATACTACTTCTGTAATACTGGGTGGCCTGATATGGTTATTTCAGAAGACAACCAATTTATTGAGGAAAAACCGAAATTTTAAACTTTGACATTCCATGAAAAAATGAGCAATTAAATTTTTAGATACAATCTTGTATTTTTGTGATTGGAGATAATGAGGTAAACAAGTTGTTACTACTCATGGCCTTCTAGAACGAAAGATGTAAATTGCAAAAAAAAAGATTGTGTTCTGATTTTTCCTCAAAAATATGTCAGAAGGTCGTAGGATGAGATGAAGAACTAAAATAAGCAAAAAAATACAAGGTGTCCCATTTGAAAATCGAAAGTTGGTATCGTTTCCGGCATAACCGTAAACGAAATGCCGAACCTATTAATGTTATCAGATTCAAAGTGTTATCTTCTATCCGATTAATTTTATCAATATATTCCAACAAGAAAAAGAGTTACAGGGGTCGCCCTAGTTTCAGTTACACCCGGTATGATTTTCGATGAAATGAACAATTAATATAAACAAAAAATACAAGGCGTCCCATTTGAAAATCGAAAGTTGGTAACGTTTCCGGCATAAACGGAAACGAAATGTCAAACATATTAATGTCATCAAATTCAAGGTGTTACTGAAAAAAGGTACAGTGGTGGCCCTAGTTTCAGTTACACCCGGTATTATTTTTGTTTATGGAAGTTCTACCAATATCCATTTGACTGTAAATACTGCAACTAAGTTTGTATACATCTGATTTCTTCCTTTTATCTATTGTACTTCGTTATTTTCGATGTGATTGGATAGATTATTATTAATCCAGAATAAGAAGGGAAGTTGAAACATTTTCAGTCAATGTTTTTGATTGTAGCTAGCTTTCCCGACGTATATTATACGATGACGATGACGTATGTAGGGCTACTATACATGTGTTGATCATTAGAATTTGGGCGTACAAATTCCATTGCTGGGTCTTTAGAGAATTTTGACAAAGAACTCTATTTTTAGAATAAATAGCTCTCAACAATTGTTACAATCTCAATATTATAACTGAAAAACGAGCAAGCGATAAATTAGTATACCCAAAAACTAAAGATGAGCACAGATATAGATGTTTCACATACGTTGGGAAAAATATTCATATTTTAAAACAAAACAAAAGTTTCAATTACACATCTCCTTCCGAACTGATAAAATTATAGATAGTGTATAAAAACCTGGTGCATACTAACTCAGATGTGGTAGCTGTAGAATGATTTATATTGGAAGGAATGTCAATATCAGTGTCAACTTTGTAATGGTTTTGTTTCTGATTTTGTCTTAAATTGGAGAAATATTTCAATTTTACTGGAACTACGAAACTTAACTAATGACGTGTAATGACATTAAATTATAAAAAGGCTAGTTGAAGAAAATTACAATTGACACTTCCTATTAATACCTATGCCTAGCTTGATCAGAGTCCCTTAATCTCCGTGTGTGAGATCTTCGTCTAGAACCTACGTCCTAGATATAGCCTTAGGAATAATACTCATCACTTCAATCAACTAGCTTTATTACAAGATAAATATCCAAAATCACAGTATCTGATTAATAATTTACTAACTCTAATCAAAGAAAATAATACAAAAAAATAAAAAGATTAACCACTAACAATAAAATGAGTCTCAGATGAGATGAATTCAAATTACATAGTACAAATTCTCAATTTATAATAATCTGAGGTCTTCAACAAAGCGAAATTTAATGATAAAGCTCTGTCAACAATTAAATAAAATAGAAAAAAGAATTTGATGGTTAACAGAAACACCTAGCTTTTATCAATGAGATTGATTCCACGATGATTTGATTTGGTGTTTTACATCAGTTGTCTGGTATTCATGTATCGTATAGCTTGAAGGTTACTTGTTTGGCTGAATATCGTTCGCAACGTGACTGTCCTAGGTGGCAAGACTTTTTCCCCAAAAACGTGGTTACCCCAGATGTAAGGTTTGGCATTAAGTTGAAAACTCAAATATCTTGACGGTGAACAAAAAAATCTATAACAATACCATATCCTTGGAATAGCAGATATCGATCTAGGTTAATTGACAAAAGAAAATTCGAAATCTCTCCACTTGCTAATTGAAATGGTTGTCGAGGAAATCCGGCAAAATTACCGACTACTTATATGCCTCAGACGATTGGAATTTATCCAGAAGAATCTATGAATACTTAATTTCAATTTCTGCAAATTTTTCACTCCAATCGCTACAACTCAGCTCCAATAAAATAACAAATGATTTCGAAGATTTCTAACTGGACAAGAGAGAGAATGTAATGAATTCCGAACTTATATAGACTCGGTTCTATCAAAAAACTATTGATATTCAAAAAATTAATAAAAAAGCGACATCATTTTCTTCACAACATTAGAGTGGGAATGAAACATAGAATGAGTTACTGTTTTCCGTTCTTCCACAGCAAGGAGGAAACGATCTTCTTTCAAGTACTGATTTCACAATTAACCGGCGAACAACCTAGATCAATAGCAGCGACACCTTACGGATATAACTATAATTTTCATTGGGTATCATTAACTGTAGATTCCTAATTCGAACTTCAAACTGAATATTTACTTGATGAAATGAGATTGAATTATCAATAAAATTATAAAACTGAGTTGAAAAGATATAAATGATTAATTCGAGAAATCGGACTGTTACAACTTATATTATCGCAGAGTCAAAAAACTAATTCCCACTAAGCAAATCCTTTAATTAAAGATCATAATTACGACCTAAATTAGAAAATTCTACATTCTAATCTCATCTAGTAAAAACCCGATATTACCATACTATACCTGATATCACTTCAGATAATTTTTTTCAAATCATTAATATAGAACTTATTTCTGCGAATTTGCCTCATATAGTTTTAGTCACTTTTAATTTGATGACGAGACAGTGCTGTCGAGATAATAGTTAATGTGTGGAAATCAATATTTTCTGTATTCGTCATTCAGTAATGATACTGTAGACCAGAACTCCATAAGATAAACGTCGGTGGTCAATAGACGCATACCAACAAACTTCGCACTTCATGGCTCCTTTGATGAGAAACTAGGATGTAAATTCATAAAATTGTGCTATCTTTAGAACAGTAGCCCGTTGTTAATCATAAGTTTTCGGCGAGAATTATATTCCTCAATAAAATACATTTTTCGATGAATGAATTTGTTAAAATCGAAATCGCCTTTTATGGTTATGGAGCAAATAACAGGTGATTCTTCATATTTGATCCCCGATGTTATTCTACATTGTATAGCGCGTCAGGATCTACGATTATTTCCACGGCACTCGGTTTTCGATGTTTCCTTCAAAACTATCGTTGCATTTGTTTCAGTCTTTGAGAAGCGTTTTTATCCATGAAAGCAACAAAAGTCGCAGGCTGCAATGCCAGCACTTTGTGAAGACTGGCGAAGCTGTATGACCTTGTGGTTTTCAAATATTGCAGAACAATATTCTCCCTGTAGTTCTAGCAGAGCTAATCAAGGAATGTTATTGATAGGAATTTGCATCCGTTCGATGCTATCGTCTTCCCTTCGAGGGTCGTCTAGAGTGTCAAACGTTATCAACAGAAATGCCATTTTTGAACCATTTACACCACTCTCAATGGTGATTTGGTCATGCACTCGTTCTCAAATACACAAAATTCAATCCTAGTTTGTTTTTACTATTTTACGTCTATGTTCGCAAAAATAAGAGATGATAAATATAGAGAAAGGCACCATAAACGATCATAGATCGTTCAGCAACCAAGAAATCCTCGTTAATAAGTTCAGAAGAAAGTGACCAGATAAATAAATTTTAACTCTTGGAGGTTGATTTCTGTATATTTTTTCATACATTGATACAAAATTTAGCGGTTTTCGTTTGAACAGAACATATTTTTCTATGAAATTGAATGTAACGTTATTCGATAAACTAACTAAATTTCAAATCATTCTCAAACTACATTTTCTCTCTCCGATTCTTGGAAAATATTCAACGTTATCATCAAATATCACAAAACGTTTCATTTTATGTTTTGTGATGAGTTATTTGCGACAGATAATTGTCAAATCCATTCTACTTTTCGAATTAATTTGAATAGAAACCCCGCTACTTCATTCACTGAAAAAATTAAGGTCGTGGTATGTAAATACAAAGTCAAAGAAACTAGAAAAAAAAATTCTCGATGACCGCTGCACCTTTGAAATCTATCAACGTAAGAAACAGACTTTACAAAAAGTGGGAGTGCCGTAAAGACATTAGTGATTGGAATCAATTCAAAGCTTATCGAAACCAATTACAAAACCTAATAAGAATTTCAAAAAAGAATTTTTATACCGAAAAAATTCATTCAGGCGCAGATAGCACTTCACAAATATGGTCAGTTGTAAAGGAATTGTGTTCGGGGGGTTACTCAAATAAAAAATCGAGAAATTGAGTATGGATGACGGTGAGATTCATGGTGCTGGGGAGATAGATAGCGTTTTTAATCAATATTTTGTAAGTATCGGGAAGAGTTGGCTAAAAATATTAAAAAGAAAAAAAGAACCACTTCAGTAACCAACAATCTTAACACTCAACTGTCTTTAACACCAACAAATACAGAAGAGGTAAAAAATATTATCGAAAATTTAAAAGATGAAAAAAGTTGTGGAATTGAAGGATTATCTGCAGAGGTCTGCAAGGTGGGTGCTGATTTTTCAGTGTCTCCAATAGAGTATATAGTAAACACAATTATGAGAAATGGGATGTTCTCTAACGTCCTGAAGACTGCGGTTGTTGTCCCTCTACATAAGAGAGGTAGCAGGAAATTATGTGCGAACTATAGGTCCATCTCTTTGCTTCCTGTCTTATCTAAAATTATAGATAAAACTTTGAAAAACCGCTTAACCACTTATATGACACGAAACAGTATTCTTTCTAGATTTCAGTTTAGTTTTAGGGAGAACGGGTCCACGCAGGATGCCATTGCTGCACTGACTGAGCAAATTTATAAAGCTTTTGGTACTGAGGAGTTAGCCTTATGTATCCTGGTTGATTTGGCAACCAGATCGGAGTGGGATTGATACGGAGTCATATGTCAAATCGAAACAATTAGTAAGAATTGAGAATACATTTAGTGATGAACTGCAGTTAAAATGTGAAGTACCACAGGGAACCGTTTTGTAGCCGATTTTATTTTGTTTGTATATAAATGGTCTCTTTTCCTTGAGTATGAGGGGTGAGCTCATCGGGTTTGCTGATAATACGGCCATTGTTTATTCGTGAAGGAGCTAGACGGAAATGAGGCGACAGGAAGAATCGGACTTTCTTATTATTAAATCGTGGATGGATGAGCATTTGCTCACTGTTAACTTCGAGAAACCAAAATATATTCCATTTTCAGTTGACAAGAGATCGCTCCCTGTGGAAATGCCTCTGGGAATACGAGAAGATGGTTCCACCTTTGAAACACCTAGTACTCATGAATGTAAATATCTCGGCATAGTGTTAGATTCGCACTTGAAGTGGCAAAGCCACATAAACGGGTTGATTTTGAAACTGCGAGGACTGGTGTCGAGGTTCAAGCACTTATCAAATATACTGGAAATAGATCATTTAAGAATCGTGTGTCATGGGCTTGTGGAGTCGCAACTGCGTTACGGGTTGATAGCCTGGGGAGGTGCATATAGTAACGTACTAAACAAAATCGTTATTCAATAGAAATGGTTACTGAAAATTATGTTCAAGAAAGATATTCAATTTCCTACTCTGCTCCTTCATAATCTGGCTAATGTATGGGATATATATCAATTATACTGTTTCTTCATCTTAATGCATTTGAGAAAAAATACACCATGCCAATCTCTTATAGATCATGGTGCGAATACAAGGTACTGTCAGTTGTCTTATCGAGTTCCGAAATTTCAAACAACAGTTGCTCAAAAAAGTTTTTATTATCTTGCCTCCAGAATTTTCAACACTTTCTTTGGATTTGAAAAGTATACCGAATTTGAAAATGTTTAAAAAAAAACTCAGGATTTTAAACAGAGAAAGTGTAAGGAAGCTGGTAAATTCTTCGTATTTATGTTGGATTTGTTTCACAGAATTATTGGGTTAAAACCCTTAAATTTCAGAAATTCGAAATGAAAAAACACAAACATTGAAATTAAAATATTTTTATTCTCAACCATCCCCAAACTCGAAAGCTATATTTCAGAATAAACAAATAACAATTTTGACACTTTTGATCTTTTCATATCGAATTGAAATATTATACTTTGTTTATTTAATACTGTCTTTATTTTGAATGAATATTATCTACTACTCGTTGTCGTTCTGCTCTAGTTACTGCGAACAATAATTTTTGAATAAATTTTCTTCAATTCAAATTAACTGGTTAATTAAGTTTTCTGGAATGATCTGGAAGCTCGACGGATCTGTTAATACTTATTCTAGGTTTGAAATAATATGTAATGATAGATTAGATAGTTTACTCACCACAGGTTTCACCTTTGTGGGTTGTAATTCTTATTGTGTACCCAATAAAGAAATTATCATTACATTATTATTATTTCTGGTGACAATTAATTGAAACCATTTTAACCGTAGTTTTAGTATTTGAATAGTTTTTATATTATTTCTTTGCGAATACTATCTTCCTTATGACGAATTAAAAATAGTAGAATTTTTAAGAACTATTCTATAATATTCGAGGATAAATCTAATCATTGAGTCTGAAACTGTTGAAAAACTAAACTATCAAAATTATTTTAATCTTCAGTTTGAATAACTTTTGTTAGGATCCTCGAAAAATTATTATGAGGATAATTCATAGCCAGAAGCAACGGGTCCCTACATTCCAGTCGAATCTGGAGCTTAAAACAAATTTATGATTAGAGAATAATTTCCCCATGTTCATTTGAATACAAATCAAATGTTATTGAGCGGTCTTTAGAAATTTCAATTAAGATTTTCAGTTTCTAAATAGAGCTCTTCTGCTATTTCCACAAGGATATTTCGACGAAGAAAGGACAGTTTTCTTGAATTAGTCTAATAATATTTATAATCGGAAGGAAATTCCAACTTTTATATTAAATATGAATTTTCTTATTACGAACGGCATGGAAAAACATCTTTTTCGCATAAGTTGAGTAGGTGGAAAGAAGAACTGAAAGAATTCTCTTGTGCTTTTACAGTATAACTGTTCATTGTATTTTCAATTCACCTGAGTCAAAATTAATCATTTTCAGCTACTATCGCTTTTCTGTTGTTTCTACAGAAGCTTGATAACAAACGATGGGAGGAACCGTCTTTGTCTCAGAATTAGAATTGTCACAGCCATTATATTTTCTCAGGCAACGAATTTTCCCAAACTCCTCGAATCAGTCGAGAAGTAATAATTATCTCTTCTCACGAATGTACAGGAACGTATATGGTGGTTATCTTAGTTGAGTTTTGTACATTAACATCCTAGAAACTAATTATGCGAAGATATTAGAGTGGAACCTATTCTACAGTAGATAAGCAAAATATGAATTCAAAAATAGAATAGTGCATTATGAAGTTTTCAACTTGTGATTGAATTTTCTCTCAGTTAAATTGAAACTTGAAACACTACTTGAAGTGGTGAGCTTACCATAGGAATGGCAGTTTTTTCGGTCATCTATTTCCAGGCAATCCTACGGTTTAAATTACGTTTAACTAATTCATTGGTTTTGTCTTCTGGAATTCTGAGTAAGCTCTTCTAATTTGAATTTGATTTATAGGTTAATTTATGTTGATATTTTTGAATAATGTTTCTAGTAATTTGCTGTATCATTGATCGCAAGGTAAAAAATCGACATTTGAATTGTGGAGGCCGTTACTTGATGTAGATCCATGATATAAATGAGATAAAAACACAAGGTTTAACTTTAATCTACACTTTATTTGAAAAAATTCGACGACGTTTCGCTGACACAGTAGCTTTATCAAGAATGCAAAATAGAATGAAGAGTATGGTATTATAAGCAAATCGTAGAACAAGTTGGATGAATAACAGGAAAATCCACACCGAGCCATTGTACAGTTAGTATGAAAGGTAATAAAAACTAATTAAACAAGTTATGTAGGGGTGAGTAATTCAAATCTACCTGTTCATTCAAAAGCTTGTCCGAATGTTTGTATCTATTTATTTCTAATGCTTCTAGGAGATCTAATTTTGAACTTTTGATTTTATATGTAATATGTCAAAGTTTTTATTGAATGAATGGTTTTCTTTTATAAGGTGGTTTGAATAATTTGAATCAGATTTATTTTTATCGAAGCTTTGTTTATGTTCAGATGTTCTTATGCCAAAACTCCTATAGGTCCTACCGATATAAATTTTATCACAAGAACCGCAATAGAGTTTATAGATTCCTGATTTACTTGATTTTTCAACACGAGATTTATTATTTTTAATATGTTTACCTAAGTTATTAGAAGTTTTGAAAGCTATATTAAGATTTTGTTTGACGAGAAAGAATTTAATATTTGTACTTGCAGAACCGCAGAATGTTAAACTGTTGAATATTTTATAGTCTTTATGAATAGGATATACTTCATTTATTGCTTTCTGATAGAGATTTTTACGAATGATTAGATCTATCATATCCGGATTATATGAATTATTAATGGCTATCTGTTTGATGATGTTTAACTCTTTATTATAATCTTCTACTGATAAAGGTAAATTGAGTAACCGATGTACCATGCTGTTTAAAGCTGCAATTTTGTGTTGAATTGGATGTAATGAGTAGTTATGTATAATTGTATCAGTATGTGTTGGTTTACGAAAGACCGAAAAACATGATTATTATTTTGTTTAGTGATTTTTAAGTCCAAAAATTTATGGAATCGTTCTGTTCAATTTCTATCGTGAATTTAATGTTCAAATGGATGGAATTAATGAAATTAACAAATAAGTCTAATTGACGAGTAGTTCCAATGAAACATACTAAGATGTCGTCAATATATCTATACCAATAAAGAAATTTGGAAATGAGTGGATGTGTATGAATTTTCTGTTCAATATTATTCATAAAAATCTCTGCTAAAAGTGGACTCAAAGGATTTCCCATGATCAAACCATTTTCACTACTGTAATAGATGTTGTTGAAAGAAAAATAATTTTGTTCAATGCAAACGTCCAACAGATTCAATATTTCTGATTTGATTATGTGGTTAACATGATTCGAATTCAACATGTTTTCGATTAATATTTTGACATCACCTGGAGGAACACTTGGGTATAAATTCTCAACATCAAACGAAATAAGTTTTGCGTTAGGTGGTAGGTTAACGTTTTTTATGTTATTTGTCAATTCGAAAGAATTTTTTATAGAAGATTTTGATTTTAATGAACAATAATTTTTAATGATATCTATAAGGTAGTGCGACAATTTCACGGCTGGGGCTGTAACGTAAGATACGACTGGTCTAACGGGGTTATTTACTTTATGCAATTTAATGAGTGAATACAGTTGAGGTGGTTGAGGGTTTGGTAAAATTAATTTGTATTTATCTATTGCTTTAATTAAAGATTTTGCAAGTACAAATATTAAATCCTTTCTCGTCAAACAAAATCTTAATATAGCTTTCAAAACTTTAGGTAAACATATTAAAATTAATAAATCTCGTGTTAAAAATCAAGTAAATCAGGAATCTATAAACTCAATTGCGGTTCTTGTGATAAAATTTATATCGATAGGACCTATAGGAGTTTTGGCATAAGAACATCTGAACATAAACGTAGCTTCGATAAAAATAAATCTGATTCAAATTATTCAAACCACCTAATAAAAGAAAACCATTCATTCAATAAAAACTTTGACATATTACATATAAAATCAAAAGTTCAGATTAAATCTCCTAGAAGCATTAGAAATAAATAGACACAAACATTCGGACAAGCTTTTGAATGAACAGGTAGATTTGAATTACTCACCCCTACTTAACTTGTTTAATTAGTTTTATTACCTTTCATACTAACTGTACAATGGCTCGGTGTGGATTTTCCTGTTATTCATCCAACTTGTTCTACGATTTGTTTATAATACCATACTCTTCATTCTATTTTTCATTCTTGATAAAGCTGCTGTGTCAGCGAAACGTCGTCGAATTTTTTCAAATAAAGTATAGATTAAAGTTAAACCTTGTGTTTTTATCTCATTTGTAAAAAATCGAATCTGATTATCTGTTCTTCAAGTTGAAGAAGTTGAAATCGAAATTGTTTCTTATATCTGTGTTTGTGGATCAACTTATCGACTGAACTGTCTTTATAACCATTCATAGTAGCTTCATTCTCCCATGACAGCTCCTTCTGCTCTAAATTTTTCAGGATTTAAAAAAAAATCAAGTAGTTAATTTGAAACAACTAGTAGTCATAAGTTAGTAGATGATATATTTGTTGTTTTCGATACCAAGAAAGTCGAAACTTTCGTCAAAAAGTTAAATGATTATCATCATTCGATTATATCCACATCTGAAGTAGAGAAAGGTAACCGGTTGGTTTTCATGGATATACGTGTTATCAGAAATTACAAATCCATACAATTTAACGTTGAGCATTCATCATTCATAATTGAGTACATTCCTTTCATTTTGTTGTGCACAACAGAAAAATCTGGTTTGCATTTCCTAGTTCACAGATTAAGTTTCAGAAACAAAAATCTCTCATAAGGATTATAGCTACTCTGAATGGTAAAAGATAGTTGAATCGTTAATTCAATCATTACACGAAAATAAAAAAGAATTCTTTTCTTCCTTTTTGAACTGCAAAGAACTAAAAATGAAATATTTGAAAATACCTACATAAAGTTCGCTACAAATCAAATTCCACCTTGAAAAGCTTACTCATGAACACACAATGCAAATATGCAATGCAATGGAAAAGAATGGCATATATGAAATAAGTTGTGAGGGTAGGAAAACAAGTATGTTGGCAAAATAATAGATCAATTGAAACTTAATTGAACGAATATGAAGTATATTTCAAATATTATTATTATTATCGTGGACTTATGCACTATCTCAGCTAGTAGCTGGCTGGATATAATTTACCTTTCCCAGATTTAGCAATCAAAGGGAATAGGCTCGATTACAATATACTTGACATAAATTTCCTAACTATCCTACATGTGTTAAAAATTACAGCTTTTTGCATTTCTATATAGGTATTCTTATGCAATTCTAATTTCTTAAGGCTATCATGCAAAGTTTTGGGTATTAAACCAGTCGAGGATACGATGACAGGAACAATATCTATTTTATCGAGGTGCCACATCTGCTTGATCTCAATAGCAAGGTCTGTGTATTTGGACTTTTTCTCCTGGAACTTGTTCAGCACGTTGTTATTATTCGGTATGGCGACATCCACCAGCATTGCTGTTCTGGCTCTCTTATCATACACCACTATGTCCGGCCTATTATTCGTCACCATTCTGTCAGTGATAACAGGCCTATCGTAGTACAATCTGATAGAGTCATTTTCCAATACGGGCGCCGGCTGATACTTGTAATATGGCTGGAAGGTGTTCAGAAGTCCGTACTTGTGTGCAAGTTTCTGGTGGATAATGTTGCACACTTGATTATGCCTGTGAAGATACTCCGTGTTGGCCAGTTGTTCGCATCCGGACGTAATATGCTGTATAGTCTCCGATCTTATATGGCATTTTCTGCACTTATCTGTTTGTAATGTTCCGTCCTTCATTATAAATTTTTGTAATTGTTTGTAGCGATCACTTGGTCTTGGATGGCCATAAGGAATCCCTCTGTTTCTGCGAATAATTCTCCTTTCATCAACCATCTGTTGGAGGCTTCTTTGTCGATGTGTGGTTGATTAATCTCATGGTGATGTCGTCCATGCAATTCCTTTCTTGACCATTGCTCTTGTTTTTCAGTATCTGATAGGAACGGTAGATTCAGCAGGTCATCTCTGG
Organism: Cryptolaemus montrouzieri; assembly: GCA_013387265.2. Lineage (NCBI taxonomy): Eukaryota > Metazoa > Arthropoda > Insecta > Coleoptera > Coccinellidae > Cryptolaemus > Cryptolaemus montrouzieri. The sequence continues at coordinate 42,744,126 of JABFTP020000124.1, read as the reverse complement.
TAGCAAGATTCAGAGGTGTATACCCCTTATCAGCCAACGATACTACTCTATGGAGGTCAGAAGTGACAGCTTTTGCTGAGAAGAATTCTCTGAGATTTCTTATCTGTTCGGTGTGTAAATTGACAACATCTATTAATCCGCGTCCTCCTTCTTTCCGTTTCAAAGTTGTTCGTATCACAGACGATTTTGGATGATGATTGTTGAACTTTGTCAGAATCGTTCGGGTCTGCCTTTGAATATCATCCAGCTCCGTCTTAGTCCATCTGATTATTCCAAATGAGTAAAGCAACACTGGAATGGCGTAGGTGTTAATTGCCTTGACTAGATTCCCCGAGATTTACAACGATTTCAGCACAGACTTCAGACGCTGACTGTATTCTGAACGAATCTTTTCCTTTGATTGTTTTTGGTCTAACAATCTGGCTTGTTGGTATCCCAGATATTTGTATGTTTCGCCATCTCTCATGCACTGTATAATATCACCGTTTGGAAGTTGTGTTTCACCTTCTATGACTTTCCCTCTTTGAATGTTCAGGGTCTTACATTTTTCAATCCCGAATTTCATATGAACATCTGCCGAAAACTCACTGACAGTTTTCAGCAAATCATCCAATTGCTTCTTGTTCGAAGCATATAATTTGATTACATCCATATACAGCAGGTGGGAGATTGTATGATAATTCCTTTCTGCTTTTATCCTAAATCCGTATCCAGTTCTATTGAGCATTGAGGACAATGGGTTCATTGCTTAACAGAACCATAGTGGACTCAAAGAGTCTCCTTGAAAAATTCCACGACGTATGGGTATCTCGTCGGTTTTAATTGATTTATTGTTCATGTTGACCTGCAGAGACGTGCGCCAGTGTGTCATTCTTGTCTTCAAGAACTCTACCAGTGCTGGGTGAATTTTGTATATCTGCAATACTTCAACAAGCCAAGAATGGGCGGTACTATCGAATGCATTCAGATAATCGAGAAAAGCTGAATGAACATTGCGATGCCCTACGTGTGCCTGTTTCATTATCACAGAATCGATGATGAGTTGTTCCTTGCACCCGTGGTGTTTCTTTCTGCATCTTTTCTGCTCCTCTGCTAATATATTGTTGTCGTCAAGGTGTTGGTATATTCGATTAGATATGCATGAGGTGAGTATTTTGTAGAGTGTTGGCAGGCAAGTGATTGACCTATATTGAGACGGATCCTGTGTTCTATCGCTCTTAGGTAGCATACATGTTAAGCCTTGCGTTAGGAAAGTGGGTGTTTTCTTGGGATGTTGAAGAACATACGTGAGCTGTTTCGCTAGGGCTCCATGGAGCTTATCAAACTTCTTGTACCAGTAGTTGTGGATATTATCTATACCTGTGGCCTTCCAATTGTTGGTCGCTCCAATTACTGTTGTGATTTCTTCTTTCGTTATTCCATCGAAGTCCATATGTCTGATATCGGGGCGTTCTTTTTCATTCGTGATCCATTCCGCATCTCTATTGTGTTCTTTGGGGTTTGACCATAGTGATGACCAATCGTCGGTCAAGCACTGTGCGTCAGGTACTTCTCTGTTATTGTTGGTCGCAGTTTTGTTATTTCCCCTATGAAAATTGGCAGCGTTTTGGAGGAACCTTTGGTTTTGGTGTTTCCTTTCAGTACACTTGACGTATCTTGAAAGCCTCTTTGCTTTTGCTTGGAGTTTCTGTTTCTAAGTGTCCATATACACTTCGATGTGTTGTTTGTGATCAGGGTGTTTTGTGTGTACCAATTTTCCTATAAATTTTGCGTATATGTGATTTCAAGCGCCTTGAGGGTTTTTTGTTTCTCAGGAATTCTGTGCGGCGACTGATTTCTGCTCTAATATTATCAATATCCTGCTCCAGTCGTTTATTATTATTATTATTATTATTGAAGTTATTCAAGGCTGAGGACAAGTCCTATAAAAGCCTAATAACAAAAAATAATTTTATAGTATTGTAAGCACAGCTTAGCCATAATTAAATATGCACACATATATAATAACTAAATCCACTAAGAGAAAAATTTAGCGTTACCCAACATGTTTTCTTTTGATCAAGGACTAAAAATTAATTTTGAGAATGCAGAATTGAAACAAATTCTAGAAACGCGAATACACAAAATACTTCCGGAAGTATCCAAAAAATGAAATGTAAACAATCTCTGAAAAAGAATTTAGGTCCAGTTCCGTTCATTGTACTCTACAGTTCGTTTGCTTAGAGTCGCCCCATTTTATAGCTCCTACGACAAGATGGCTCGTTGAAAGTATCTACTAGCTGAGATAAGTATAAATGAAAGACCCGTGTTGAATTAGATTAAGTGTACTATGATCTCCTCATGATACTAACTTAGATGGAGCAACGCGCGTATTTTAAATGTTTTGCTGATGTGATGTACTGGTTTTCAGTGTGGTGTAGTAATTAATTTTATTTGTTATTTCAGAATAAATATTATTTCAGTTCATTGACATCTAAGCTTACGTCCTTCTTGATATGTCAAGAAGGTTAGCAATGGGAGTAAAAATTTGTTTTGAGATAATACAACAAAGGGATTGAGTGAGGTTTTCTTGAAAATGTGTAACTACCGTTCCAAGATGACTTTTTTACATATTTACTGCAAGTACTTAGTGATCGAATGAAAGCAAAGGGTACCCCGTGTTGAGACAGTCGAAATGCTCTTACTTGCGAAATTCTATTTTTCTCTGATTACATCACTGGAGCGATGAAACTAAAAGCTTTCAGCGTAGTTTTGGCCACACTCCTTGTTTTCCCTTCCCTATCATTAAAAATGTATTCATTTTATTTTTTTTGAATTCTGATCGCAACGGAAAGCAAGTGAGCGTATGAGTGTGAGAGCACTAACTATTAAGTATTCGATTGTAGAAATTCGAATGTTGATTTGCTACCACTTTTATTGTTAACCAGATAATTTCGCACGTATTGTGCCTCATTAGGTTTAAGCAACAACTGACAATCAAATCGAACTATTGTTTGTAACCTTTTGAAATGAACAAGTACAGATCTGATATTATTTTTGAACGACTCCATTAAGAAAACATCTTATGCACAAGTTAATAAATTATAATCATCTTGAATATCCAGTTAATATCTACTAAGGATCGAACTTCGATTGTTAACACTAGATAAGGCAGTCCCTTCCGATGTTTTGATTCGGTAATTTTATAGGTTAGGTTCAATTGTTTGTTTACTTGTTTTTTCGTCTTTTAACAATGTGATCGGGAACTTGGCCCATTTATACAGATGGACCCATAGTTTATAGTGGATTCCGAACCACTCTTCTAGACCGTGGAATGTTAACTGCCACCACAAAAATTACAAGTTATCTGGTCTTCGGTAGCTTATACCCTCTTAAGTCAACTCTTTCAAATTCCGCACTGTTTTGTTCAAGGAGATGATAGTAGTTTGACCCTGGGTCCGAACAAGGCACCTAGGCTTCCTACATACTTACTCACTAACCGTGCAGCTACCCAGGCGGTGTTAGTTTTTATATTATCAAATGGAAATATATCTCGTATTGCTGCGACGTTGCAGACGGTAAATCTCGGTTTGTTTCCGAATTTAGCCATATACCATCTAAAGTAAATCATACGCGACCCTGCTGTCAGTTATCCATCAATTAACGTGGCCACGATTGCTAAGGGTAAGATTATAAGTTTAATGTTCGACTTGGCAACGCCAATTTCGTTTCATCAATCATGAAGACTTACGGTTCTTTTTGGATTCAGAACTCGAACAATCAAGTGCTGTAGGAATTTATTTTCGTTCTATAAGTTTTTTGAGCTCAGATATATAGTGAGAGTTATGATTGTGAGCGAATCTCTATTCTGTGAACCAGGATTTGCTCTGGATTGAATGACTTGGCCGTTGATTCTTCTTTTATCATATTAGAGCTTGAAGAATAAGCCTTTCACGGATTCGGACACCATTTTCATCTTGAAAGAAGCACGAGGTTCCCCTTTATATCTAGGGGTGAGATCTAATACTTGTAACGTTACCGAATTGCTTTGCCACAATTATTCAACAACTTCTTAAATTATCTCATTTATTGAGCCTTATTTTTCTCACTAATAATATCTACAACACAACAAATAATGAGCTGTTATATCACCTGCAAACAACACCTCATTTCAGTTGAGTTATTTAAGTCAAAATTATACCAGGCTATATTCATGTCCATTCTCATAGTTACTCACCTTAGGCGTCGTTAATATGATTATGAATAACCCAGAGAATCTTCTGAATGAAAATTGGTGCTCTGATACTTTCATGGAAACTGACTTCAATATCGTGAAGAGACACGTTTACGATTTCGTATTATTTCATGCTGTTTTGAAACCTACCTCCGTGAGGCTGTTGTCAGTCATAAATGGGATGAGACCTTCCAAATTCTATTTTAAATTCATAATTTTAAAAATCTTCTAGGATTTTCCTATTTTATTTACATAAGGTTCTGGCAGATCTTTTGGGGGTTAGGTAGATCTTGGTTTTTTCTATGAACCGTCTGAGGGGAGTTTACAGTAGCCAGCTTCATATTCAACCACGGTGTTTCGTCGAACTGGGAGATGGACGTATAGATAGAGCTGACAGTATCTGTCGTCAGTACTATATACGGTGGATAAATGCAATGCGTACACCATGTCTAGATCTTGAGGATTCATCTGTAACGTCATTTCATGTTAGGATGTTTTCTGTGAGATTCTCAATATTATTTCATCACTTGGTATAACTTTGGTTGAGGTTCACGGTCACTCTATGCAATTCCATTTATTGCACAATATTCAGAGAACAGGTCAAAATAAAATTCATTTTGAAGCAGTCTTTCATGCTACGGTTGTCATTGTCGAATGTCTCGGTTGAATCTGCCCTGACTTTTTTTTTTAAATATCCTATGAGAGAATTAGCCATCTTGTGGAGTCGTCGAATTTTCATTTCGATTCTGGGATTCGTGTTAGTCGGTGCATTTTATAATTTACTTGTATTTTTGTTTGAAGTAATAGTAAATTGCCATTAAATTGGTATAATATTGTACTGACATTCAGGTAATTATATCTATTGAGCTGGTTTTACTGTGGAAGAAATAATTTTATCTCTTCGAGGATCATCGAACACGAGGATGTAGAATTCGCTCATCACGACCGCCCTTCATCTTATTAAGTCTTTTTGCGACCTTGTTCTCGAATATTAACGCCTCTTCAAAGAATTCACTGGTCACAGTAATATTTTTTTCCCTTGCAAGGTCTTCAAATTCTTCGTATTCTCTGTCTTCTTCTCTTTTCACCTACTTTAGGAGGTGCACTTCGAGTGTTTCCTCGATTTACCCTACTACAAGCTTTGAAGAAAGCTCCTCATTGAACCATAATTCATCTACATTTCTACCTGAAGCTGGGAGCTACATATTCCTACTTGTATAGTATTACGAAGATCTCTATTTATACTTGAAGCTTAGACTAGAGCTTGAAATGAAACTACAGTGTACAACCTGCAACCTCCAAGTATTCATCAAGCTCTCTAAGGATAGCTTCGTCAACCTTATTAAGTATACGTTCAACTTCTTCGTCTCCATCTCATGTTAGTCGTTCATGAGTCAACGCTAATTGAGCAGACACATTCTTCACTCTTCTTTATTCCCCTTTGGTTAGGAGGGTTTCAAATTCAATACCTGTAGTTTACAGTGAGCCTAGTGGTGCAGTATTCCTGTATGTGAGTTACATCCATAACTCAATTCCATTGGCGCAGACTGTTGGAGGTAATCTAGTTCAACACCGAGCTGCTACCCTCAAGTTTTCTTGGGGTATCCACCTCAATTCTACATAGACATCCAGGAGTGGAGTAAGAAAGTTCTCGTTTCTTTATATTGACCTCGACAGTGATTGATTTTCTTTCATATATAAATGTAAACCTGATGATATACTTAGCAAACCTAGAGTGATTGAACGAAAACCATATTTGCCTATAAACTTTTAGTCTTGGATATATTTTGACGGTTATCATGATGCATCTATTTTCATAGTAGTCCTAGATATATAGTTAACTATAACCTTGATAATTTTCTTCTAAATTTCATATTTCAAATAAATTTGACACAACTTCTTCAAAAAGAATTTAGGCCGTAGTGAGCAATTAATAAACTGCAAGTAAGGAAGCGTAGTAGCAGAGATTTTCTATAAATATTTTCAATGAAATAAAACTAAGGTATTTTGGATTTTCACTATATTCACAAAACTATGACCGGTTTCATCACACTGTGGCTTCGAAGATAGATACCTGTATCTATCTGATGAAAAAAAATCTAAACACTTTAGTATTATTTCATTGAAAACATGTATATCGATTCCACTTATCATTTTGGATGGTTTTACAGCACGATTGAGAGTAACGTAATTTGTTATCTTGACAGTTGATGATGATGCGTTTGTAGTCACAACGAGGATCAGTGTTGCACAATCTTATTTGAAAAATAATTTGAATCGTCGCATCTCCAATGAGTCTAGCTTGTGGTCTAGTGCAGCCAATACGGAATTCTTATAGTGCAGTTACCACTTTTTTTTTGATGATTTTACTTCTCTTCAGGAAGTTCAGTATAGCTATATCCTTTTAATTGATTACTTTCTGGCATTTGTTGGATCAAAATGGACTTTTTGATATTATTGGAATATTTTGAAATTTAAAGAAACCTAGGATTGGCGAAAGAACCTAGGATCGGGTATAGAACTTAGGATTGGATATATCACGAAATCTATTTCGAAACGTCAGAGCAATTCAATTTCTTTTATTTTGCTTCGGCTACACTTGGGAAACCGTACGACCTGTTGCTCACAGACCATGTAAGCCTACACAATCAAGGATGAAATTTGTCAGGTCAGAGCGATTCAATTTCATTTGTAAACCTGAAGAACCTAGGATGATTCGTTAGGTCAGAAATCATGTGGCCAAGTGTAGTGTGGGAGAAAAATTTTTAAAATGAATCAGGTGATACTTCTGTTAGTTAAATTAGATTTGATCTAGGCTGGCAACGGCATTCTTATCTCGACATTTATTTTGAAGGTGCAGTTCTGGACAATACTGATGTGGAATTTGTTAAATTGAGTGAAGTTTCTTTGAGTAGTTGCGCTTCGATTATCCTTCAACTCATTATTTTATCTTCAGTCAGATCGAAAGCTTCACTCTCTCTATGATCCTTGGCAAAATCGTACGGTCTGTAGCCGAAGTCTGGGTAAACGAACTTTTTATTCTTTAATATTATTTTTTCGTTGAGTTATATTTTTTGTTTTGTTTTGGGAAGTTTTGGGAAAATTTCTTTAGCCAAAGGGGATATTAGTTACGTTTCAAAATAATCAAGTGCAGAACTGATAATATTTTTGAATGATTCGGTTAAAGAATCGTCTTTTGCACTAGTTAATAAATTATAACTATCTTTAATATCCAGTTAATGTCCTTCTCAGAAAGGAAATTCGATTTTTAACACAAGATTGAGTAGTTCCTTCCTTTGTTTCGTTTTGATAATTTTGTAGATAAGTTTGAATTGTCAAATGAAAATATATCTCGTATTGCGGCGACGTTGTTGGCGGCAACAAAACTTCTGTTGGTTTCTGGTTTTAACCTTATACCATCTAACGTAGACTATTCACATCTTTGTCGTTCAGTTATCCATTAATTTCTTGGTGTTCCTATAATCGGTTGATTCCATTAGACCTGGAGCTGTAGTTGTTCCTCCATAGTTCACCTTAATGTTGTCGTTGGCTCTGGTTAATTTTGTGAATCTAAGTGGCCACAATTGCTTAGAATAAGATTTGAAATTTAATGTTACACTTGGCAACGTTGGTTTCGTTTCATCAATTTTGAAAGCTTCAGGTTCTTTTTGAATTCAGAACTGAGACAATCAGTGGTATTGGAATTTGTTTTTTTGGTTTTATAAGTTTTCTGAACTCATTGAAATAGAGAGATTTGATTGTGAGAAAATCTCTAGTCTTTGAATCAAAATTTGCTCTCAATTGGATTACTTGGCTGTTTATTCTTTTTTTGTGACTTTGGAGCTTGAAAAATGAATACTGCATAGATTTGGGCACCATTTGAACTTCAAGGAAGCACGTGGTTGCCCTTCACATCTTGGGGTAAGATATAATTCTTTAGATAGATCATTCTTTGGCATTTGTTGAGTCAAAATACATTTTATAATAATATTGTGATATTTTCAAACTTATAGAAACTTAGTATTGCCAAGAGAACCTAGGATCAGATATAGAACTTGGAATTGGATAAAAGGGTCTAGATTGGCTGGATGATTTGGGATTGGTCTGAACTTCGAATTGGCTAGAGAATTCCGGATTTCTTTAACAGACTTAGTGGAGTGGAAGTAAAGGGATTCACCTGCAACAAAGAATTTGAGCATGAATCTGCAATTGGATTTTGAAAAGTTGAGCTGTACCCCAGTTAGGAGGATCCGACCAGCCTGTATATAGGATACATATGAGATACATTCTTAAACGAATTTTTTCATTGAAACTGGTTGACCAAGATTCATCTTTTTGTGAATTTTCCATATCTTTAACATTCTTTGACAAGTCGTAGAGCTCAAATATGGATTTTTTCCATATTTCATCAGAAATTAGTAAAAAGCCTACCAGTTTAATACTCATACGATTTCTTTCGTTTTAACTGAGTCTTCTAACCAATTGGGTTTACTTGTGTTGAAGAATAATGATTTTCCTTTGAGTCAACGAGCTTTGTTATTTCAATTGTAGCTTCACAGACATCTTTAGGATTTTCTACGTTCGAGTCGTTAATCAAACGTGGTTGCGCCGAAGAACTTTGAGCTGAGTTGGTAAGCCCACGCCTTCTCCACATGATCTTAGCTGAAGGCAATAATCTACTTGAAAAGCGCATTCAAACCCAAGAAAAGTTAGAATGTTAATATCTTTTATGTTTTTTTTCGTCGTTAGATCTGCCACCGGGGTTATAAGTTTCTATACAAAATGGATTAAAGACATTTCAATAGTTTGTTTTTTTTATTGATATTACGGTATTGACATAGAAAGAAAGCTTACGACTACTACAAAGAAAAGACAATTGGATATAGTTATTCACAACTTCGATTGAAAAATTTCTCAAAAAAGTTCGGTAAAATGAAAGGGAAATCGAAACTGCTAATTAAAAGCATGACCTGAGAAACTGATAATTCACTAAAAATCTAGGTCTCTTGCAGAACCCGATATTAATTGTCGAGTATTCTATTTTCTAGTTGTCGTTTCATGAACAAATTAAATCCCAAAGAAAATAAGTATTGTTAATTTTAATTTCAACTTCAGGAAGCAAACATTTGGCGGAGAAATAAGATGAATGGCAAATATAACTAAAAATTGTAACTCACAAAGTTTTAGTAGTTTGATATTCAGTTGACTTTTATGTTTGTCAGATAACATAGTATTAGACTATTGTCATTGTTCCCCCAAGCGCAGAAGCGGAAAGTTCAGTTTTTCGAGACTTAAAAGTAGGATCGATAGCAAAGGTATCACAAAAAGGTAACTGAAAGTTTTTTTTAATAGAAAAATCTTTACCTAATTTTTCCATTGTTTTCTGCTCGTACAGACACATGAAAATTGAATTTTTCACATTAAAGGGCAGAAAATAACGGTATTTGGCGTTTTTGGAGGTGACGCACCATCAGAAAACATATAAATAATTTCAGGAAAGTATTCTCCAACAACAGAAAGCAAACGCCATGAAAAGTAGATCTGCACAGATACCCATTAAACGTAACCCCTCAGACGCTTGAATTTGTGGATGCAACCTGGCTGCGTACGAGATATGGTGTTCTTTAGGATAATCAATTTCTGCAATATTTTAGTATACAAGTAATGTCAATGTTATGACAGTAGAACTAATTTATCATTCCTGGGCCTTGTAAACTCTACGAATGAGGAGTTTAATTTCAAGCTTTTGTGCCCGAGCCTCGTACAACAACTTACTGTAATATTTTTTGAGTAAATATTAGTTTGTTCGTTTGTAATGCCTTCAACGTGCTCTTTTTCCGCCTTTTGGCCAATGACACGCCGAGAAATTGTGTCACCTCTCTAACGCGGGAATTCTGCCGCACCTCTCTCGTGTCGAGGGAAGGGATCTTTAACGTCCAACACATCTCAGTTAGACATGACCTACGGTTTTATATCTCCTCCGGAAGATGGGTACTGAAGCGATACGCAAAATCCGAAAAATAGTACCGACTTTGTGGGGATTGAACCCAGGCTACTCTGCGCTGGAGACGAGCATCATATTCTCTACGCCACCGAGCCGGTGATAAATAGAAAGCAGAAGAAAAACCTCAAACAGTTTATTGACTAAATGAGCGAAGATGTGATAATATAACAAAACCTTTATAACTTTCAAACTTAGGTATTATTCTCAAAACAGTTCATATCCGAAGCGTTGTGAATTGAATCCGATAGATTTTCATCTGGATAATTCAAGTTCTTGTGATTTCTCGCATAACGTAGGTATCACAAAATATTGGCCACATGTACATATCAACGCTAGAAAAGATGATAGTCAATTAGAAATAGAAAAACAAGAAAACGCAGAAATAAAGTAGATATTCCAAACAAGAACAAGGTAAACGGATAAATACATTTTTCTGCTTCACTGAACATGAGGACGAAGAAAAACAAAACAAAAGTAGGATAAGAGAGTTATCCTCACTCGAGCCGAAACCTCAGAGAGACTGCTGACCGAATGCCGAAAGTAGTCAAGAGTAAGACTTCTTGAAACGAGATATTAAAAAGAAAACTATTAAGAAAAGGCGAAAAAGAGGCGAAGAGGCGAGAGGAAACATATTTCGGTCGTTGTCGGAATTAAAAGACCCTAAACCAGAAGAACTACTGTATTCCTGTCCGTTTCTATCTCCACCGTTATGTTTTTTATACTTCATGTATATCTGCTGGCTTCTTCCAAAGCTTGGTGGATGATATGCAATTCTTCTGTCTACCTGTCCTTGGTGTTCAAAATATGAGAAAAAGCAAAATTCTCTTGCGAAACTTCCAAATTGGGATCTCGTAAAAAAGCTATTGCTAAGAGCGGAAAGTCATCAACTGCTTGCTATTGTTTGTTCTGTTTGTTTTTCCTCACCTCACTAACCGGGGAATTTTGCCGAACCCCTCTCGTGTCGAGGGAAGGGATCTTTAACGTCCAACACATCTCTGTTAGACAGGCCGGACAGCTTTACATCTCCTCCGAAAGATGGACACTCAAGCGATTCCCAGAATCCGAAAAATCGCACCGTCTTTGTGGGTATTGAGCCCAGGTAACTCTGCGTAGGAGACGAACATCAAATCCCATACGCCACCGAGCCGGCTCTTTATTGTAACTTAACTCATGTAGCAAGTATTGTTGGCAAGAAAATTACCTGCCTCTTCTCTAACCTATTCAAAAGCCAGTCCTTTGATCTTTGTGTCATATCCATAGCTAATGTCACAGTTGTCTGCATCTTTAAAACAGAAGGATAATGTTTATTTTGCAGATCTTCAGCAATTGAATAGAAGTTATTCAACAGGTGGACGTGAAGCATAATGATAATTCCGGAGCAGAATTTGAATACAGAGCGAAAATGTCGATTTCTAACCTAACCTCAATTACCGAGGGCTTCTACTCAAATTAACTTTATCAGTTGAAAGCAGTGCATGTGCCACTCAACCATAGCAGGCATCTAACAGTTAATTCCTAATTCATTCAAATAAATTACCCCAATATATTCTCATCTTGAAAACGTTCTTATATTACTGAAACATCATTCTCAGATTCTCTTTACCAGATTACATCATCACTATTTCGATGATCTGTGGAATAAGAACCTATAACTGCTGATATATAACCATCTTTAGATACCTTTATTGTGGGCTTGACTGAAAACATGTGTTTATGACACGTTACCATAAGTGCATTCAACTGTAACCATTATTGTTGGTTTTTCTGACTCAGGATCATAGAAAGCATTTACAGAACCGCCTATTGAGAGACTTTGAAATAATTTTTCATTGGAAATTTGGTAGATTCCAAAATTCTCTGGCACAAATCTAATGAGCAAATACTACTCAACTTGTATAACCCAATAAAAACGTCATCATAAATTTTTTATCGATATGAATCACAACCTACCGTGTTGCTGTTATAGAAGGAATAGATTTCCTGTCCTTTGGCTATGTATGATCTATTGAAGAATCTTAATCCATTCATTATGAATTTGAGAGGGCAATCCTTCTCATTGGGATGTTTTAGTCAATCACTCTTTGGGACGTATATGTTTTGTTGCACAGAAATGTCTACCCTTCATTCCATTACTTCTTCGTTGGCTGAGCACAACGAATTGAAGGCTTGCTACCTTTGCTCCCACTTTTTCTTCTCCTATTTTAATGCAAAGGCAGAAATTCTCACGAAAATCTGAGACTAGTGAATTATTGGCATAGTTTCTTGCCAGTGTAATTTTGCGCTTTTGACGACTTTCCTATATATTTTTCAATAATTGATGAGAATTTGAAGCACGACTATAAACATTATAATTAATTTGCCTGCGAAACGCCGTTATTCTGATTCAATAGATCACTTATCGAATGAAACAATTCGTAGAACTGAATCGGTCACTGAAATGATCATTGAGCTCTACCTTTTCACTCATACGGTGAAAACAGAATGATGCATCTTAGACGTACTCATATTTGTTGTGACTTAAACTGCTAATATAAAAAAAGAAATAAATATCAGATCAACGGATGTTGATCTAGTTTTTCAATTACATAAAGAATGCTATTGAGTATTCCAATTAAATCCTAAAACACTTAAAACTTAAGCGTCTTATGCCTAGTTTCCATTATAGACTGAATTGAATTAAATGTGGGAGTTTGGGTTGATTTGGTCAAATTTGGATGATTTCAAATCAAGCGGTAGGTTATTGCGGCTAGAGAGACAGTTGCTTCTATTGAACGGAATAGGAGCTTAGTCATTTGTTATTAGGAACGGGTTGTAAATTGGATATAGGAATTCATGTATTCATCTAATTTTCATCAATATCAACCATCGACCAGAAGTCATTTTCGGTGAAATTTATGCGGGGTCCTTAGGTGTGCGGCTTAATCACAGTATTATATAGTTTTTGAGTAATTTGCCACCTCATGGTTAGATATTTTTCAGATATCAGTTTTTGAGAAACATGATTAGATGAATATTTTCTCACTTCTGGTTACTACAATATGAAAAATCGAAATTCATTTCAAAGAGAATTTCATACTCTTCTAGATAGTTCAACTTGTTTTTCTTTCAGTACAATAGCTTTTGTTTTTAAACTGTCATCAAATCGAACTGAAAAAAATAGGCTAATATCTCGGTTATGCAGTGAGAAAACACGTTATAATTTTTCATATATTCAGAACGAACTTATGGAATATATCAAATATTTTACTTAAGGAGGAGATGCAGATTTCTCAAGACAAAATCATCGTTGTTATACTCTCTGCTTATAATATTACTTGTATACCTGTTTTTCTTAAATTGGCAAGCAATACTAGAGATTGGTCACCAAACGATTAATCATTTTAGTCGTTATAGTGGTCTGAACACCAAAGTACTATAAGATGTGGCTTAACATCATATTATTGCACTTATTTGCATTTTTGATGATTCAGTTTAAATATGATATTGAGAATAGCTCTCGACAAAAACTATTCGTATCAAAGTAACCTATCTTTCCAGCATGAAATTCGTTTCTTTTATTTGGTCGAATTCACATAGGGGCAAAATTTATTCTGCATCTTCACCTAGTTCCGAAACCAATGCTGTGTAAAACCGAATGTGAATAACAAACTAAGTCAGCAGGAAAACTTAACGACTTTCAACTTATTCTATTTTATTGTGCCTTCCTAGCCCCGAGAGGAATATTTCGACCGCTAAAGAGAATAAGTTACTGGTATTGATATTGATAATGCTTTTGTCGCCAGTTGCGAGGAATAAATTCCGACTCAAATTACCTAGACAAACAGCAGCAACCGGGTTTTATATGAAACTGGCTGGCATAGTTCAGAACAGCCATTAATAAATAATTCCGACTTGAAGGGAAAACATATTGCAAAAGTTTAAATTACCACAGTTTTCTCTTTGGCTTCCAGTCGAATAGAAGAATCGAAATGTATAGAATGTTATCTATCGCGTCAGTTCTGATTTATTCTTTCTGCTCGTCTGGAAAGTTTTATGATGCTTTCAAATACAACGAACTAAATGGGTTAAAGAGTGGAGTTATATATATTGTTAATACTTATTCGGCGACGGTGACAGAAGTTCAATGCATTTCGAAAGGATCGGCTTATTTATGGGAATGAAAGGAAAATATACCTGTTGGTAATATCTTCAGAAAACTCATTGCCAAACGTCGTTTCTAAAGGTCGTCTATATAGATTTTTAGTGATCCACTCAATGACCTTTTTCGTCTCATGAGAAATTTTGATATGATGAGAAGTTCAATTACGGAAAATAGTTTTTAATTCAATGATTTCATTTCTTCAACCACCTAGTAAGTCAACAGTATCACATTTGATCATGCTGGCTTTGGATTTAATTCAGTGGTCTGGCAGATCTATATATATATATATATATATATATATATATATATATATATATATATATATATATATATATATATATATATATATATATATATATATATATATATATATATATATATATATATATATATATATATATATATATATATATATATATATGTTATTTGAAAAATATTATGAATGAGGTTTAATTGATAATTCTTAGGTTAGAATAACACACTTGAATTGTTTCTGCAATAAATGAGTGAAGATTTATTAAATCATATTTACAATAGTTTATTATTGAATTTAATTATTAAAATCATACCTGCAATAAATGAGAAACAACATTCAAAGTTATTATTCACAATTATTGTTTCTCTCGTAACCTTCACAGGTATTTCTTTTATTGTCACGTGTTAGCTTGTCTATCTCTCTCTAATATAAATTCTCCTTCATATGTGGGAGATCTAATTTATTAACATATTTACGCGCGCAATACAAACTATTTGAGGATAATTCCTTACATCTAATCCCCGAATCGAGAAAGAAACCCTTTTGTTCTGTTTTCGTCTTACAGTGCTATATATACAATGATATATTGACAAAGGTTATTTACATATATACATTTTCATTACTAATTTTCCATCTCTACGGTAGGGATG
Source organism: Cryptolaemus montrouzieri (assembly GCA_013387265.2). Taxonomy (NCBI): domain Eukaryota; kingdom Metazoa; phylum Arthropoda; class Insecta; order Coleoptera; family Coccinellidae; genus Cryptolaemus; species Cryptolaemus montrouzieri. The sequence goes on along the minus strand of JABFTP020000124.1, from coordinate 42,728,862 downwards.
GGGTTAGTTTTGAAATGTGAAATCTGTTTAAATCTTTTTCCTATATCCTATGTCTAATACATCGTATTAGAAATTTTCTTTGAAATTTTGTAAGGTCCAATCCTTAATTCATCTAGTTTTTTTTATTCATTTTGTTTCCGTTTTCTATATATACGGTATCTTCTACTTTGAAGTCATAATCGATTTTATTTTTATCGTATAACTATTTATTATAATTGTGATATCTTATGCTATTTTCCAGAGCTTTTCTATCTTCTTCTAATTTATTACTATTATCGTTTATTTTAGTTCTGTTGGTAGTATGGATGTATCTTCTCCATATAATAGGTACTTTGGACTGAATTTTGTTACTGTGTGTTCTGTCGAATTGTATTTATTTACACAGGTTTGTGCTATGGTTGTCCATGCACATTTATTATTCTTTTCATTTATAGTACATCTTATCTTGTTCACTAATGTTTGATTTAACCTTTCGTTAAAACCATTAGAGAATGGTGTATTAACACTCGTAAACATTAATGTAATATGTTTACTTTTTAGGAAGTTTTTGAATTCGTGTGAATTTATTCCTGGGTATTGATCTGTTAACATTATCTGAATTTTGTGGTCTTTTAACACTTGATTAGTCAGTTTTGTGAAATCACTTGCATTTTGTGTTTTTGATCTGGTAAAGTGAACTATCAGTAAATGCAAGTATTTCTTCGTTGATCGTGATCCACCGAACCCACTTATTGTATCTACCGATACTATTTCAAACGGCTCTTTTGTCGGACCAAGATGAGACATCAGGCCTATTTTGGCTTGTCCTCTTGATTTATTTTCTATACATTGTATGCAATTTTTGCAAGTCTTCCTATTATGTGTTTTTCCATATTTTTTCCATGTAGTAAGGCATTAATTTTGTTTTCATTTGATTTATGCCTATATGGCAAAAATCTTTGTGTGTTTGTTGTATTAGTGTTTTACTAAATTCCTCTGATATAATAATTTTATTTCTTTTTCCTGATGTTTTATAATATATATTGTCTTTGGAGATCGTTTCATCTTTTTCAGTTTTTATAAATTTATTATTTTTTGATCTTCTATTATATCTTTAATTTTTATGTGGTTTACCACTTTCAATGTTTCATCATCAGTTTGTTCTATTTCTGATACCGAATTTCTGCTTAAACAATCCGCTTCTAAATTTTCACTTCCTGGGTGAAATATTATTTCGAAATCAAACTGGTAATAGGCGAGATCACCCAATTCTTCGTCTGTTCTTGCTTTTATATTCATTCTTTCCAATGGTTTGTGATCTGAGAAGACCTTGAAGTGCTTTCCTATGAGCCAATGTTGCCAATATTTTACAGCTTCCTTTATGGCCATGCATTCCAAGTAAATTGCTTTTTTTTATTTTGCGATTCGTTCAGTTTTCTCGAGAAATATGACACTGGTTCTTCTGTATTTTCATCTGGTTGTGGTTGTTTTAGAACTGCACCTATACCTAATAAACTAGCGTCCGTATATATATATATATATATATATATATATATATATATATATATATATATATATATATATATATATATGTATCGGTAGGTCTGGGTCGAAGATTGCTAGTGCAGGTTTTGTACATAAAAGATTTCTCATGTATTCAAAAACATTTTGGCACTCCTGTGACCACACAAATTCTTGTCCTTTCCTCAATAGATTATGTCATGGGTCCAAGGTTATTGATCTGGTATGTACTTGTTGTAAAAATTAATTTTTCCCAAAAATTGACGGATGATTTTCTTATTTTGAGGTATTGGGAAGTCCTTGATTGCTTCAAGATTGTCTTTAAATGGTGAAATCGAGTTGTGTTTTATGACATGTCCCAAATATTGCACCGAGTCCATTGCAAACGTACATTTTATTAGTTTTAAACGAAAACCTTCTTTTATTATTGCTTCCATTAACTTTGTTAAATGATCTATGTGTTCTTTAAAGGATTTTGAAAATATTGAAATATCGTCAATATAGTTCACTGCGAATTCTGACAACCCATTTTTTCTTATAATATTGCTCAGGATTCGTTGAAATATCGCTGGTGATGTTTTCATTCTAAATGGCAAACATGTCCATTGATAATGACCCTCTTGTGTAACGAATCCTGTTTTCCTTCTGTCTTCAATACGTAGTGGTATTGACCAGAATGCCGAATTTATATTTAGTTTTGGGAAATATGTACAATTTCGTGTTTTTGTTACTAAATCCTCAATCAGTGGAAACGGTTGTGCTTGTGGAATTATTATTTTATTTAACTCTCTAAAATCTATACAGAGTCTAGATTTTTATTTTCATCTTTCTTAAATGCCAACGTTACTGGAGCAGCAAATGGGCTATATGATTCTTCAATCAAGCCTCTTTCAAGTAATTTCGATATTTGTTCTTCAATTTCCTTTTTATCTTTTACCGTACATCTGTACGGTCTTTTGCAACAATATTTATCGATTGTGAGGTCTATTCGGGCCTCATAATCTTTGACAGTACCAATATCGTACTTATCTTTCGCAAAAACATTCTTATATTTATTTATTAAATCTTGTATGATTTTTTCTTGTTTTTGGTCTAGATGGTTTATTTCAAAATTTGAAGTTTCTATATTTAAATCTTCATTAAAATTTATTTGATACTTTTTAGTTTGTTCATTAGATTTGGAATCATATTGTTTTATCTCTAATTTTTCATTTTGTATCAGTTTAAAATTTTTTATACCATCTAACCCCAACAAAAAATCATACCCAAAATTTTTATTATCTATTACGAATACATTCATATATTTTCCTATATTCATTATTTTTATTTTTAATTTTACCATACCAATTGTTTATAAGCACCATTAATTGTGTTTAATTTTGTTATATTCTCTACTTTATTTGTAGATTTTAAATTAATAAATTTACTATCAATCAATGATACATTTGATCCTGTGTCATAAAAAGCCGATACTGTTAATATATCATTCATTTTAATATTAAACTCAATTAATGGTGGCACATCAAGTTTTTGGATCATGTGTACTTAAGTCTACATCTAACGCTAAATTATTTATATTCTTTTCTCTTCTACCTTGTTTGTTTTGGTCCTTAAACCAACATTCATCCTCAGGATGGAACCTTGTACTATTTCATTATGCAAATCTTCAGGTCTCTGTAAGTTTTCTCTGTCAATCTTTTCAATTAATTCATTCGGTAGACCTATCGCTATTATTTTTCTTATCTGAAGTAGCAATTTTTCTTTCTTCATCGAATATTCTAATAGTGAGCCTGATATATATTTATACTGCATGGCATATTTTATTGAAGACCAACCTTTGCTAATGAAGGTGTTACAGGAACTGTCTCTCCATTGTGTCCATTCTGCATCAGCAGTGAGTTTTAGAAGCGTATAGCTATACCAGTCTGTAGCACTATTTTCTATGCAGAGTTCTAGAAGTTCAATTTTCTTGTCACTTCTATCAATGTGAAAACGTTCACAATCTTTTCCAAAGCTGGCTATCCACTGTTCTGCATTTGTGGTTTTACCAGTAAATTCTTTAATAACTAAATCTTTAGCTATTTTTGTTATATTGATCTGTTCTGTTTTTTTTTGACTCTTATTTATAATCTGTTCTAACAATCTTGCTAGTGAAGATTCTGTTACTGTTGTGGTATCTATCTGTGGCTTTTCTGTAACTTCTTCTAGTAATTCATTCTCAAATTGTAAATTTCCATCCTCATCATAATAAACATTTTTCAAATTTTCGTCTAAGGTTATCCATACTTTTCTGAATTGGTTTATTTGTAATGAAGTTTTTTTCACTTTTGCAAATGCTGCTGTTTTTATCAAGTCTACATGATGCTCACAATCTAGATATTTTGGTGGTATTTTAAATGTCCAATTCTCTATTGTTGTTATTCTAGTGACGCACAGTATGTTGGATTTTCCATCTGCTGAACCTAACATCTTAAAAGTGAATTGTAGCTTGTCCATTGTGTACAAAACAAGGAATGTTGTTTGATAATGTTATTTGAAAAATGTTATGAATGAGGTTGAATTGGATAATTCTTAGGTTAGAATAACACACTTGAATTGTTTCTGCAATAAATGAGTGGAGATTTATTAAATCATATTTACAATAGTTTATTATTCAATTTAATTATTATAAATCATACCTGCAATAAATGAGAAACATCATTCAAAGTTATTATTCACAATAATTGTTTCTCTCGTAATCTTTTACAGGTAATTCTTTTATTGTCACGTGTTAACTTGTCTATCACTCTCTAATATAAATTCTCCTTCCTATGTGGGAGTTCTAATTTATCAACATATTTACGCGCGCAATACAAACTATTTGAGGATATATATATATATATATATATATATATATATATATATATATATATATATATATATATATATATATATATATATATATATATATATATATATATATATATATATATATATATATATATATATATATATATATATGAATATCCTCGTCAGAAGAAAAGTAGCAAAATGCAATCCTTGATCAAACACCAACATGTTTGGACCCAAAATATACTTATTTATAATGCTTTGGATTCCCTAAGAGGCTCAGTGGAACTTAATGTGAGTTGACTCATATCTAGCAGTTCTAAAATATCGAACTCTTGAGGAACAATGTTTTGTCTAACGAATACTTTTGAGAAGAAATTGGCGAACAAATTGACCCTATATTCTTCCTCAGAACATCTACCGCGTTAATGTAATATTTGTGGAATCTGATTTGTTTCCTTCAAGTTACGTATATATGACCAGAAATATTGGGATTGGATATTACACTTCTTTCTATGTTTTGTATGTACCCACTATAAAATTCGTCATTGAGTTTAGCATAATCCTTCCGTGATTCCTTAAAGACTTGACAGCCACAAGGATCACTCGACAGTTTAAATTTCCTGCGATATTTCTTCTTTCTGAATATTTTTGATATAAGTTCACGATTGAACCACGGAGGATAATTTGAAACCTTGAAAAATTTCTTAGGAACAAAATTTCAAATTCAGTGAAAAGTATGTCATAAAATCTACCAATGGTAGAGTCAATGTCATCAGATTCACAAAAATCCCAATGCACCGAGTTAAAGAAGTGATTCAAAGATGAATAATCAGCCTTTCTGAAATCATAATCCGGAATGAAAGGTGTGAGGTCAGCATGACAATTTTTTCCACAATGACTGAAGCTACTAGAGCAGTATTATGTTCAGAACGCTCATAAATCGGTTGTTCAGCCACAGAAATCAACACATCTTCACAACTTGTATAAATGAGATCTAACAAAACATTAAGATTATAAGGAATTATATCCACCTGGTTGAAGTTCAACAATGTGTGAGTATCAGAAACACAGTGTCTATCATCAAACGAAGGACAATGAATAAAATGACCATCTGACCACTTCGCATTAGGCACCGTAAAATCACCATAAATAAAAAAGTTTGCACCAAGATTACCAAGCTGCAACTCTTCAATCGCTTCACAATGTCGTCAATAAATATTCTCTGGAGATCCAGGTGGAATGTACACTGCACCAAAAATAGTTTTTATAGAACTGGAACCAATATAAATAAATAGCTGTTCAACATCATTGAATGCATGCCCAATTCTGAATCCACTAAGATTGCCTCAGAATACCACCTCCCCTATGCTTGGAACTCGTATTAGGATTTCGATTAAGGCGAAATAAACTAAATCCAGGAACTCTTACTTTTGAGTCCAAAATCTGGTCACTGAGCCATGTTTCGACAATAATAGCAACATCAACATCGTCTCGACTGCAAATATGTTTCAACTTAGAAAAGCATGTTCTGATTCCACCAACGTTTTGATAGTTAAATATATAAATTTGAATGTGTTAGTTTTTTTGGTTTACTATTCTCGGACGATCATTAAAATGTTTGATAGTCACTTTCTCTTCTTGCGACTTTCTATCAGCTAGCTCCACTTTCAGTTTGGCCATTGATTCCCTCTGCAATACTGTGATCGTGTACAATCGATGTCTAGGATTCTCAACGTTCTTAAACCTCTTCAACACGTCAACCACAAATTCAGAGCTGGACGTGATTATCTTTATAGGGCGAGGTCCTAATCGCAAAACCTTGAGAACATTACTAGACTTGTCACCCAGACCCAAATACATCGAAATATTAAAAAGCTCATCTTTGTCATACTTAATACGCTAAAAAACAATGGAAAACTTACTTTCATTGATGTTTAGTGACAAAATGTTCTTACTTCAGGTTACTCTTTCATCGGCCTCAACCCATATTGATTCAATATATCACATTTTGTAACAAGATCGACTTTATCTTGAAGGTTGGAATTTTTTTCTCCAACTCTTCAACATTTGATTTTAAATCATTTGAATCTTCGACATGCCTTACATGTTCGGATGAAAGATCAGTTACTTTTTTGTCAATGCAGTGACATGATCCAAATACACTGTACACATTTCCTCCTTGAACTGGTCGAATTGTCTCTGGAAAACCAAAGTTGGTTGACTATAGCATCCACATCAGCAGGAGCTAAGATGCCCGACATTGATAATTTTCTTGTTGAACTAAACAAACTGGCCGAACTGGCATCTCCATCAGAACAGCAGAAAACCTCGTTGTTTTTGAGAACTCCTGCCTGCACGGCATAGCTTGGATGGAAGGTTGTACCACATTTTTCAGAAATAACAGGGCCTGCTACTTTCCTTCATTTACTCGCGCATAACAAGCAATAACCGCACAAAAGTCGCGGTCATTCGCCTCACATGCGTTTATTTCTTAATAACGTTGGTTGATTGTCTTATCACATTGAAAAAAACAGAGTTTCATTTTATATGGAGATATTCAATTTTGATCGAGTATCCCCAAATTTCATGTTAATTTTTTCAAATTTCCATCACGAATTACGATACGCAAAATGATCAAGAAAAGAAATCGTAAAATTCCGCAACTTCCGATATAAGTTTGAAAAATTAATTCCGCCTTTGACTTCACTTAAAACAACGACATGGACAGAGCTAAATCTGCACAAACGCCTGGTTGAAAGATGTTCCACTGTATGTTCCATTGTAGCTTAAATTATCAGAGGATAAGAGGTCTAGTCAACGACTACGTTAAAGGTCTATAAAACTGCAAAATTCTCAGCACAAGCTTTATATGGAGATAATCGAAAAACAAGGAAAATATATCGAAAATACCTCCCATCATACTCATTATTTATTTCGTTTTAGGCCTTGATTGGTTACGCGTATTTATAAAAATTCAGGAATGAGAAATATTCCTCCACCCGCCACAGAACAAGAGTTCTGGGTATATTTATGGCTTTCAATGAACCAGTCATAGAAAACTTATTCTCTAAATATGTGTCTATATTTGGGAAATGTAGATATGAAATCTATATGAAACAAGACTAACAATATTAGTTCTCCTGTAAGAATAGTAGCCACAATAAAGTAATGGTTTTGTTTCTAATTTTTTCTAAAATTGGAGAAATATTTCAATTTTAGTGGAACTACGAAACTTAACTAATGACCTGTAATGACATTAAATTATAAAAAGGCTAGTTGAAGAAAATTACAATTGACACTACCTATTAATACCTATGCCTAGCTAGATCAGAGTCCCTTAATCTCAGTGTGTGAGATCTTCGTCTAGAACCTAGGGCCTAGATATAGCCTTAGAAATAATACTCATCACTTCAATCAACTAGCTTTATAACAAGATAAATATCCAAAATCACAGTATCTGGTTAATAATTTACTAACTCTAATCAAAGAAAATAATACAAAAAACTAAAAAAGATTAACCACTAATAATAAAATGAGTCTCAGATGAGATGAATTCAAATTACATAGTACAAATTCTCAATTTAAAATAATCTGAGGTCTTCAACAAAGCGAAATTTAATGATAGAGCTCTGTCAACTATTAAATAAAATAGAAAAAAATAATTTGATGGTTAAGAGAAACACTTAGCTTTATCAATGAGATTAATTCCCACGATGATTTGATTTGATGTTTTACATCAGTGATCAGGTATTCCTGTATCTTACAGCTTACAGGTTACTTGTTTGGCTGAATATCGTTCGCAACGTGACTGTCCTAGGTGGCAAGACTTTTTCCCCAGAAACCTGGTTACCCTAGACGTAAGATAACAAGGTTTGGCATAAGGTTGAAAACTCAAATATCTTGACGGTGAACAAAAAATTTATAACAATACCATATCTCTCGAATATATATTTTAGAATGAACAGAATGAATTTGACTTACCCTTGGAATAGCAGATATCGATCTAGGTTAATTCACAAAAAAAAATTCGAAATCTCTCCACTTGCTAATTGAAATGGTACTCGAGCAAATCCGGCAAAATTACTGACTACTGATACGTCTCAGACGATTGGAATTTATGCAGAAAAATCTATGAATACCTAATTTCAATTTCTGCAAATTTCTCACTCCAAGCGCTACAACACAGCTCCAATGAAATAACAATTGATTCCGAAGATTTCTGAATGGACAAGAGAAAGAATCTAATGAATTCCAAATTTATATAGAATCGGTTCTTTCAAAAACTATTCATATTCAAAAAAATTAATAAAAAAGCGACATCATTTCATTCACAACAATAAAGTGGAAACGAAACATAGAATGAGTTACTGTTTTCCGTTCTCCCACAGAAACGAGGAAACGATCTTCTTTCAAGTACTGACTTCACAATTAACCGGCGAACAACCTAGACCAATAGCAGCGACACCTTTTGGATATAACTATAATTTCCATTGGGTATCATTAACTGTAGATTCCTAATGCGAATTTCAAACTCTGAATATATACTTGATGAAATGAGATTGAATTATCAATAACATTATGAAAACTGAGTTGAAAAGATATAAATCATTAATTCAAGAAATCGGACTATTACATTAGGTGAAAAACAAAAAGTGCACATATCTTCTCAAGATGGAGGACAGCTCGAGATATTTGCTGTTATCACGGATGCATCAGAAGGTACAGTGTCTTCAGTTCACCGCAGAATACAAAATCTCGATTCAGTCATTGTGTTGGGAAATGAGAAAGAATGGACGACATCTTAATGTTTTCTCAATCTGATTGCACATTTTGCCGAGTTTGTTGTTTTCTACTGAAAAAAAAATACTCATCGTAGAGAATCATGACTCAAACATTTCTGTCATCAGACTTTGTAGATGAAAGGGCAGGAAGTAGAAAATGCAGCTACTTGACCTGGAAGTTAGTATACGGTCTTTCAGGTCATACCTATTTAATGCACAGCATAAGTGGTTACTGATAAATTCGAGTCGCGCAATTACCATTTACTATTTGGCCAGTTTTGCGAAACTTGCATATTGATGGATATGAGTGAAAGCCTGGTGAATCCAATTTTCGTCAAAATGGGATTTTCGGTTATCTAGAATGACTACAAAGTATTACAACAGGTAACATATTTTAAATAATTTCTAACTACCCTGTATCACAAGAAAACCTAACCTCGTAGTTCGGAAGAGTAGTAGATTGAGGAGGAAAAACACGTATTTCTTGTAGGTTAGTTAGGGGTTGTGCATCACATCGTATAGAGTTTATAGGTAAAAATTTGTTTTTGTCCAAACCCTGTATATCATATTTATGAGGCTTTCACTCTCAGACAACTAGTTTCTTAAACCTTTTATGTCATATTACAAGATTTTCACTCTCATTCCAGAACAAAATTCTAATTAAATAACGAATAATAATTAACATCATTGACTTTTCAATTTTCGGGATGACCAATATCGAATAGGAATTCACAACGAATAGCGGAAATCGATCATTTTTTGTTTTCGGATCATGCCATCGAGAAGTCGCCTGATCGTGAACTTATCTCTTGAGCATAGAAAAGATGATGCTAAAACAGTAGTTGAAGATAACCGTAAAGCAGAGATAACTGAAAATAAAAAATAAATTGAGGTTTTTTCCTCACAACACATCACATCCACTGATGAAAATAGTAACATTCTTTCGTTAACTAAAATCGCAGGGCTGAGAAGCACTCTTCAAGAACCTGAAGGTTGTGATTGGGACGACGGCAACATAGCTCTAAAAAATGACGAGTTACCAGAATCTGCACAAGAAGCTGGCACTTTTTATCATTTGATTTGCAGCAGTCAATTGATATAGACCTCATTCGCATTGATGAGTCCGACCAACAGCTTTCCAACTTCAGTCCTAAGTCTAGTTTTCTTGTGAATACCACACAAGATTGCCTTTCTAGCAATTTTTGAATTGTAATAAAACCGAGTGAACATCCTACAATGAAGGGACTAATATATACCAAAGGCAGTAAAAAAGACAACGACAACGAATATCCCAATTATGAGTTAGCAGCAGAGGAACATTTCAACGATGAAGCTAGTGAAGAGTCGGCACCAACTCTCCAATATATATATATATATATATATATATATATATATATATATATATATATATATATATATATATATAATATATATATATATTTAGATGATATTAAATTATATGCCGGAACCAGATCTCATTTAAAAGTCTACTTGAGATTACTTTCAACTATTCCAATGATATTCATATGAAATTTGGGCTTCAAAATGTAAAAATCTTTCTATTGAAAAGGAAAGATCACCTCTGATTATATAAAGATTTCCAATATCGAAATCGAGCCAATGCATCAAGGAGATACATATAAATATCTTGGATTTTGTCAAGAGAAGACAATTAACCATAGCAGCACTAAAGAAAATATTAGAAGTTCATATTACAAAGACTTAGAATTATCATCAAGAGTTATTTAACTAGTAAAACCTTTTCAGAGCTATCAACTCCTATGCCGTTCCTATTCTTACATCTTCTTTTGGAATTATTAAATGGTCTAAAACTGATCTAAATGAGTTACAATGTCAAACGAGGAAAATGCTCTGTAAATATCATAAGCACCACCCAAAGTCAGCTGTTCAGAGAGTTACACTACCTAGACATCTTGGAGGTCGTGGATTAATTGATTTGAATAATCTTCATAGTAAACAGATTTTTCATCTACGTTCCCATTTTCATGATAAACAGAGAACGTCTAAATTACATGATATTGTTGTTGCTTCAGATTATAATCTTACACCTCTGAACTTGACAATGCAAAAGGTAGATTTTGATATATTTGATGATAATTCTAAAAAGAAAGTTGGATGCAGAAGGATTTACACGGAAAACACCCTAAAGAATTGAAAAATGATTATATTGATGAAATTGCATCGAATAAATGGTTAGTATCTGGAGAATTGTTTGCTGAAACAGAAGGCTTGGCAATTGCGATCCAGGACCAGGTTGTTTTCACAAGGAATTATAGAAAACATATCATCAAACAAAATATAGATGATTCTTGCCGTAGATGTTTCTGTTCTTCAGAAACAGTTTTTCATATATTATCATCTTGCTCAGTCCTTGCTTCAACAGATTATTTAGAAAGACATAATGCCGTCGCTGATATTATTCACTTCAATCTAGGAATTAAACATGACCTAATTCCCAAAAGAAAAAATTTCAAAACTATGAACCTGACATTATTTGTGAAAATGACAAATATAAACTTTATTTTGATAAAACAATTCTGTGCAACAGAGCTGTAAAACACAATAGACCAGATATCGTTCTTAATGATAAACAGAATCAAATAACATATATAATTGATATTGCTATACCCGACACACATAATATACAAAATAAATACAATGAAAAATTTCTAAATATATGATGCTTGGCGACGAGATTAAAAAATGTGGAAAATGAAAAAATATTTATTCTACCGACTATTATTTCTACAACAGGCGTTATTCCTAGAAATATTCACAAAAGTATTGAGATTTTGGGTCTGAAGAAAATTTGTTTGAACAGTTACAAAAGATAACAGTCATCAAATCTTGTAATATTCTTCGTAGGTTTCTTTCCGAAAATAATAATGAGGTAGAGTCATAGGTTTCTCTTTAGTTTATACTGCTCAGAATCTCATTTCATATTTTATTTATTTGTTCATATAAATGTAATATAATTAACTGACAATTTTGTCATATTTATATTCAGAGCAGTATTCTATTCGATCGTTCACCACTTCACACAAAGGAAACTATTAATGAGTAACATTCAGTGTTACTTGACTAAGGTCCGTACACTGGATTTTTCCGGGAGAAAGCCTCTGACACTACTCGTTGGTACATTGATATCATTGTCTGATGATGCTATAGTATGTATATATTCTGGTAGATTGATATATTCTCATAACATTTAACGTTATCCTAATATATAATTACTCCAGGATATGTTTTGATTATAATCATTGCCTGGCAATGGTATTAATTACCGGGTGGTGGATTTATATTTTTCATGAAATCAGTTTGATTGCATGAACAGATATATGGGCAACTCGTCGGGGTAAAACTTCTATATATATATATATATATATATACTATACTGTGATATATATAATATATATATATATACAAATGATTTATATATATATATATATATATATATATATATATATATATATATATATATATATATATATATATATATATATATATATATATATATATATATATAATTTGGCAAATCACAGTAAGGAAGTTCAGGGTTAAAGAAAGCGAAAAGAGAGGAAGGTCAAATAAAATTGGGTGGATTCAAGAAAAAAAAAATGAAGAGATTGAAAAGCGAAGAATACGTCAGAAGAAGGAAAATTGAGGAAGGAAGAATTATTTTTGACGTGAAAAAGAAGGCCAGGAAATTGAGACCCTGTTCTTCTTGCACAAAAAAATAAAAAATCATTCAACTGCTATATAGTGTCCGATGCAGACAGAAATTTGTGTTTTGAAAAGTTTTGGCGGTTGAATTGGGGGGAAATGAAAATTTACGATGAAAGTTTGATCAATAAAAAACCAGTACCTCAATGGAAAGCGCCTCCTGCTGTTAGTAGGAATAGGCGCAACAACTCATCAGTATATCATCTGAAATATTCTTAGAATGAAAAGATGTTTCTGAGCATATTTTGTATTGGAAGATGGATCATCTTAACATGAGTCTCACAGTTAAGGACATACAGCTGCTGATGATGACCAAGAAAGAGAAGAAAGTAAACCTCAAGAGGAAGGACTTAAAAAAGTAACTCTATAATACAGTCCAGACAGAAGGTAGGAGAAAAACATCAAAGGGATCTTATTAAAATGTGTTTCGATTTCCTTCCGAAACTTGAATCACATTATTGTAGAATCGACACGTGTAAACTATGTATTGAGCCTAGATGGCAGAACAAAGCTGAATTATTCAGATTATACGAGTCTTTTTGTGAGGATCAAGGTAAGGGGATCTTAAAGCATCTATTTGCACCTTTTATGGGATATTGGATGAAAGCAACCTGAGCTTATTTCAGCCTTAAAAAGATCAGTGTGATATTTTCTGTACTTGAGACAAAAGGTATACAATTTTCATAGTAGGTGGAAAGATGAAGCTAGACGTGGAGGAGAAGGCAACAGATCAAATTCAGATGATAAAACTGCTGTTTCCATAATGGATCTTGAATCTGTGTTACTAAGTAGCAAATAAAACGCGTCCGCTTTCCACTACAGAATGAAATTGAAAGTACACAACTTCACAAAATTTAATCTGAAAACTCTAGAGGTCTTTTGTCTCCTCAGGGATGGATCCGAAGGAGTGGGCAAAACGCTGACGAGACTACTAGTATTTCAGTCCACTTCATAGACAAAGAAGATGATAAAATGAAGTACAGCCATCTCATTTTATACAGTAATGCCTGCACTTATCAAAATAGGAATAGTATCCTATCAAATGATCTTCTATTCGTGTCAAAAAAAAACAAAACTCAGAAATTCTTGGAAAAGGGTAACACTCAGATGGAGTGTGACTCCATCCACTACAGGGTCGAGTGTAAAAGCTATGATATTTTAATTTCTTCATGAAAAACAGCGGTTGTGTTATCAACTAGGCACGGCATGAAGAAAGGTGATCCTGTAGCTACATATCTGAGATGCATTCGATACGAACGAATAGATCACTGAAATTTGAACTCTCCATTTCGGATACATTTTCGGATCTACCAACAACTTTTGCACAACCATTAGCAGAACTTCATATAAAACAACTCTATAAAACTCGCCTCCCAATTGAGGCCAAAAACTTCGAGCATCTTCAGGAGATGAAGGGACGTGCACCCTTTTTAGGATTCAACTCCTCACTAAGCATCTAAAAGTGGAAGGAAGATCTGTAATAAGAGTAGATGTTCCTGTATTATTCCTATATCTGTCATGTGAAGGTTGAGAATGAGACTGATTTATTTTTAAGTTTATTTCTGTTTTCACTCAGTCCATTTTGTTAATTTTTCAAGAGAAGTATTTTTTTCATTATGACCTTGTTTCAACAATTGTCAATATAATTTCTGGCAGAAAAAATCTAAAAAGTGTTTGCCTTCCTGATGATTTTAGTTCTATAATCCTCGTGCTAAAAGAAGGCTTCTATTGCTTAAATACTTTCATTAAGAAACCCCTGCAAACATAATGGACTTGGCGAAGTCCCATTAATTCAAACAAGAATAAAATCGATTTCGTTCTTTCCAGTGAACAAAAATATTGTAGTGACGTATCAGTTCTAAACAAAGTAGATACAGGGAGCAGCCATAGAATGGTGGTGCGCGCCTGTTCCAAATTCAACGTCAAACTAGAAACAAGCAAACTCGTTGAAAAAACACGCATTGCAACAAATCAGCAACTAGACGCGAAAGAGTTGAATACGAGAGACAAATAGCAGATCGCTTACACCCAGAAGAAATATTAAAACAAATGAACGTAAATCAGATCAATGATCACATCAAATCGACCATACGCACAGCTATTAAGAAAGTTTGCTCTCTAAGATAAGAAACCAGAATGAATCGAAGTTATCCGACTATACAATCGACATGATGCAACGAAGAAGGACTATAGAAAAAGGAACTGAAAAACACAATCTGCTGAATGAAAATATAAAAGAAGCTATACGAAAGGACATGAGAACTTACAAGACGAAACAGATTCAAGAAGCTGTAGAGGAAAATTCCAACATGAAAAATCTAAGATCTGAGCTGGCAACCGGAAGGACAAGATTAACGAAACTCAAGGATAGGCATGGCAGAATCACGAGAAACCCTAGAGAAATACCTCATATAAATGAAGAATTCTACGAAAGCTTATATTCATTAAGCTGGCCCAACAATGACAATAATTGGGCTAAACTGGGCTGAATTCAGGAATATCCTCAAGAACTTCAACATCCCAATCAATTCAAAATGCAAGTATTTAATTATTGATGCTTTGAAGGTCTTATTGAAAAGAAAAACTAGTTTGATTAAAAGTCCAACAGTTTCGATTTATATTTTGAATCTTCTTCGGGGCTATAATCGTTTAGTTTTTCGTGTCACCATTACAAATGAATATTAGAACGAACGAACGATACATTTCACCGCTACAGGTCGGGACGAGTGCATGATATCAACTGAACTGTTCAGTTCAGTTGATTATAGCCCTGAAGAAGATTTAAAATATAAATCGAAACGGTTGGCCTTTCAATCAAAATATTTTTTTTCAATTGGACCTTCAAACCGTCAATTATTAAATAATAAAATTTATGGTCGTCAACTTGAACGGTATTAAAACGCAAGATGTATGACATATGTATACTGCCAGTGGCAACGTATGGTCTAGAAACAATGTGCCAAACGTTTAAGAACTACCCAAAGGGCTATGGAGCGGGCAATGCTGAGAATATCTTTGAGAGACAGAGTCATTATCCAGGATATTTGAAGAAGAACAAAAGTGGCCGATATAATCGGGCGAGTAGCCGAGATGAAATGGAGATGGGCTGGTCATATTGCAAGGCAGAACTCTGATGGCAAGTGGACCAAAAGGATACTGCAATGGAAACAGATGGAAACAAAGAGGAACCGAGGAAGACCACAGAAACGTTGGAATGACGATAAGAAGGAAAAAGTAGGAAACAACTGAATGCAGGTAGCACAGAATCAGCAGCTGTGGAAAAACTGCTGAGTGGCAAATGTTCAGAAGTAGGCCGAAGAAGGCTGAGAAAGAATAAGAAGAGGACCCTCATAAAACTCCCTACAATAATGTTTTTCAATCTTAAAAACACGTAAATAACTGACAAACGCGTAATTCAATGACTGATTGGAATATTAATCTCGTAAGTCACAAAATAAAAGCACTAGTGAATTTTTTTACAAAAATGTTGAAAGACAAATAACAAATCATATTTCATGTCCTAATTTACAAAAAAATATGAAAATTGCTTAAGAGGAAAGATTAGAAGTGTTTTATGTCTCCTGAAAAGTTTGCTATTTAGTAGGTACTAGGTATTCACTCTGAGCCATCGATATGAGCTTGTCTTCGAAGGAAAAATTATAACAAGCTCGTTCGGGAGCTCGGGGCTTTGACCATTCAATAGGCTCTTATTTTTAGTGATTCTGATTTTGTAGAACATGAGGTTACTGACCAACCAATTCATGTTGAGATTGAACTAAATGACTTCCTAGAAACCGAAAAACCAACGTCAGTTATTCATTCTACGCCAACAGGTCATATGGTTATCTTAAAATTCGACGAGAAATAACACTATCTGGTTCTACATCAAGCAGTGATTCCGTTTGCATAAACTATCAAAAGAAAAAAACTATCTGTTCCCACAAAATCTCGTAGCCATACAGTTTCTATGAACACATCTTCGTCAGAGGAGTCCTTGTTCATTGTTCCATGCATGATTGGAAAAAGAAGAATAGCAAGGATTCTAGAAGATTTCATACAGCCATATATACGGATAATCCCCAATATGAAAACAGGCAGGCTATAAAAGTAGAAAAAAAGAGTTCTTTGAAGATAAAATGTCAAAAGTGAAAATTGGTTTGATAAAACTTTGTTAGACTTTCCATTCAAGCGAATCTAATATTGATGTTACTCTGAACGATTCATCTGATGCCGACAATGAAATGCAGTTAGTGTGGAAATTTCTTCCTTGTGAAGTTTTCTGTTTCAAGATCGGAAATGTTCTATTTTAGAAAATTAATTTTTCTTTCCAATAATGGAGTCCACTCTCTACGCCGGAAAGGTAATTGTTGACGATATGTTCATACAAATGACATTGTGGCACTGTTTTATACTACCTGCCGAGGAACCTAGAAAATCTAAAGTATTTATGAATAAATTGTGGGTTTGTTTAATTTAACTGTTAGATAAAATAATTCTCTAAGTATTCAATTGCAGAAATTTGAGTATATATTCATTCAAGTTCAAGAGTTTTCAATTAACGTATGTCACGAAAGTCTTGGGAAAAAGTTTTTTCTGCATAGTTCCCGCAATTCGTGGAAGATCTAGTTGCCGTGATCAACAGATGTCATTTATGATTTATGCTGAGTATTCCTTCTGTCAAAAGTCTGAATAAGTTCGCTAAAATGGCTTGCAAATTAGAACTTCCAAGGAGTATTCACAATTTAGTTGGGCGAGTTCCTAAGCGTAAAATTCATCAGCATTTTTCGTGGTCAGAATATTTCTAAGACAACTATTTATCGGGTAATAAGTGAATGTGAGCAAGGAATACCATGCTTACATTTTCCAGAAAGTGGTCGACCGAAGGCTCTGAATGAAATCTGTAGAAACAGGCACTCAGAAAGAGCAAGAGACACAGTAGGAACATCATTACAAAAATTATCCAGAAGATATCGTTCTTCTCATGAGACAATGAGGCGACAATTACTGAATGCGGGATGTAAATATCGTAAAATGCGTAAGTGTTCTAAATACACACAGAATCAATTGGAAAATATCCCCAGATGTTGCCGCGCCTTAAGAAGAATTCACTTCGCAAATGACAGAACCATAATTTTGGATGATGAAAAATATTCTACATTATCCGATTCTGAAATCAACTGTAATGCTGGTTTCTATACAAAAAACATAGGAGACTGTCCAAACGAAGTTAAATTCAAAACAAAGAAAAAATTTGAAGACAAGGTTTTGGTTTAGTGTGCTATTTCTGAAGCTAAGGTTTCAAGCCAATATGTAGGGCATGTGAGAGGCGAAGCTGTTGATGCAAACCTATATATAGGATATAACCCACCAAAAGTTCCTCAAGCTAGACCCATCGAAGATTTTTGGGGTTTACTGACAAGAAAAGTCTATGACAATGGATAGGATGCCGAAAATGAAGAAGGTTTGAGGCAGAGAATCTTTCAGAAGATACGAGACATCGATGTGGATGTCATCCAAAGACTGATGGGAGGTGTTCGGAGAAAATTGAGCGCCATTGAGCAGAACGGGCCCTATCAATCCTTCAAATACGATTTTATAGAAATCTTCATCTCATCGAATGTTTTCCCAAGACTTTTGTGACATACGTTATATCTTGCAGTGTTTGAAATGTTTTTACAACCTTTAGTTCAACAGCTGGTCAGGATTCGTATGAAAATGCATACCATTGGTTGGTCCTTATAACATTAATTTTTTATTGATTATGCTTAATTTCGAGTTCTTTTATTTAGATCAATAATTTCACAAATAGCTATTCTTCTCACAATTAGAATTAGAGGGCTGCTTTTGCTGAATATTTTCCAACGAAATAAAATAACACAAAGATTCCGACCTGCTAGTGTTTCCTTCCGGTTGTCACGATTGGAATGAATATGGGAGAAAGTTAATCATAAAGTATTTCGAATAAGTACACGAAATCAACGTGTTTATCTTGCGTAATATTTACCTTTCATAATAACATTTTGTTTTACCTTGAAAATATATGTCTAAAACCAAACATGTTCGTAATATTCATTTGACCGTCGGAATAAACCGAATGACCACATCTTTCTCAACTGCTCAAATTATATCAATTAATACTTTTTCAAACAGTTTACAGTGATTTGTTGTTTGGGTTTATGTGAACGAATAATATATTTTTTTTTACTCGACAGACAGAACGTACTGAATATTTATGTGGGAATGCATTTTGTTTGTAGGCCCGGAAGATGGCCGAAACTTTGACACTAAAACAACAGTTCCAGAAGCTGAGTGATTCTCTGCCTCAGTAAAATGAGGATAATGTGAAATTAAAATAAGCTGTGAGAACCGAATTATAAAGTTTTGTTTCAGAATTTAATCGTTTATTTTAATGTGTTTGTGATGATTGAAACGACCCAGTTTAGTTTAAATTCAATACCAAAACTTTCTCCCATGCGGCACATTGCGCAAAGGACAGCTCATTTGTGATGATTTTCGCACTGAATTCATCAAATCGAAACAATTTAGCGCATATCTAAAAGCCGCTTAGTGTCCTCATAAATACATCCGCTGAATAACTCTAATAAAAGCGTTATCTTTCCAAATAGTAATTTCACTACGGCAATTTATGGTTTCGATGCAATTTGGCAGCGTTGACCGTCCAGCTTTGCGGTGAATTAATGAACGGGTTCCGGTTTCTGCTATCCAGAATTTGTAACAGATTCTACAAACAATATAACGGTTAGATGATCAAATATCGGGACGGAGAATCATCGGAATCGGTGTGTGGCGCCTCAATTAATAGTCTAATTTATGTCAAAACACGATCGGGTTCTGCGCTGTGCTCGAGAGGCGAGAAAATGGTCTTTTGTGGCTGAGAGACGCGCCTCAGAAGCATTCCTCTGGCCGTTAATGGAATTGTTCTGACGGAGTAGCGTTTCAGTGTTTGAATATCAGATACAGAAACGCTGGCGTCGTTCACAAAATTTCCCACCGTTGATCGTTCTGTTTTGTGGGTTAAGGTTTGGGAGTTTCTATTTGACTCTTTTATAATAATAATTTTTGTTTCAAGAATTAACGCTACGCTATACTCATAAGATGATGATTTTGCTTAGACAATTTCATTATACTCCGAAATCTTAATATTATTTTCTTTCAAACGCGTTAGTTTAGAATTGTAATAAATAGATGAATATGGACGAAATATATATATATATATATATATATATATATATATATATATATATATATATATATATATATATATTTGGGTTTCGTCCATGTTCATTCAACCACATCGGTCCATAGACTTTCATTACGTACGTGGCTAATAACCCTAATTTTTCTTCATGGTCAGTTTTTGTGGCATACAACCTTAGAATTCGATTAGCTGTTCTTAGCCATCTAGAATGGTTAAGGAGTACAGGTTCTATATTAGCTAAATCAGAAATAAATATACCAGTACTGATAGCGGTCATAATATCGTATAGATACTTTTGGTCGGTACCGAGCTCTGTCCTAGTAATATCAGGTAATATTGTGGGTATAACGCAGAACGCGACCATTGGCATTATTTGACAATTTTGTAATTGAGATCCAATGGCACCTGAAAAGCATTTGAGCCCTTTAGTTTTTCCATCTAACTGTAATAACAAATGTCGCAGTGGTAATTCATTAGAATGCAACTGGCAGATAAACCACTGTAATGGTCTGTTTAGCTCTTCTTCCATCAGATGAATAACGCCACCTGTGAAACCTGTATTGACTACTGTTCCATCTCAGCCAACAACAGCTATTTCACTCAGCTCTTTTATTTAGATTTTAAAAGAGATATTAAAGTGTCTTCAATACCTTTAGCAGTCCCCGACTCACGAGTGACATGACCGAAATAGTTGCTTCCTGGTTCTGATAAAATGACATAATGATCTTCTATCTGTCGTTTTCTGTAAAATTTTCCCCCTTTTCCAATACGAATCAAAGTCTTATCCTTCCTGCCATCAAAATATAAACCGAGAAGCATTTTATTGCATTCCGTTTCTTGTAAAGTTAATCTGACCCTAGTTCTTTCACGGCGCAAATTTGAACGATCAACGACACGACTTGGATCGTTTGGAGACATGATGCCAACATCTTTTAAGACAGAAGAAGCTATAATAGCAGCGGGTCTATCGGATATTGCATTACGATCACAGGCAAGGGCTAATGATGGTAAGTTGAACCTCTTTTTTTCTGAGGTGGTGAACCTTTTAGTTTGACCTGTTCTGAGTTTACATGGTAAGGACTAGAAAATAATACGGGTGAGCTAGAGCATGAACTGCTGCTTTCAATTGAAGAATCATCGGTCAGAGAACGGAAACGACAAGGCTTGTCAAAATAGTTTACCTCTCTGTTCCGCGATAAACTTTTTTCTTTTCTTTCTTGTTCCTTCTTGTTTTTCACAGTTGCAATCACATCGATACCGCCTATCATCATTTTTTTGTCTGTTCTTTGGTCAATTAAGAAACTTGCTTCCTCCTTGAGAACACGACTACCTTTTACACAGTTACAATCACATACAACTTTGCATTTGCAACTGCTAATATCAAACAGTCTATGGGAGTCATATATATATATATATATATATATATATATATATATATATATATATATATATATATATATATATATATATATATATATATATATATATATATATATATATATATATATATATTTTATTGGTATTTATTATTAGTTTGACGGCCAAGATATAGTTTCATTAAGTATCTACCATTTGTCGTGGTAGGCACGAATCAGTTGTAAAACCCATTTTTTCACTCACAGTAGGCGGCGACGATTTTTGCCATATTTTCATAACTTCGGGAGCCAATCTTTCAGATATCCCATGAACTGTTGGCTCTCTTGTTGTTTTATAAGGCTTCATCTCATGTTTAATGAACAGATAATTCTTCATAACATTGTTATAAGTTGGTAATTGCGATGCTGGTAACTTTTGCGGCAAACCAAAGACAGAACTGCTCGTTGTTTTTCGTGTTTTAACTTGAAACATATTTCTGCAAACAATACAAATAGAAAATACTCTAATATTACAGTCAGGAATTAAACTAAAAGCATAAAATATGAAAATCACTACTTACAATAAACGTCCCAATCCCAGTTAATGATAAACTAATACAATTTGAGGCCTCAAATAAATGAACAGCAAACAGATGAACTGCTGTAAGCGCCCGAAATTACTAAATATCACTCTATCGGTGCTTGGGTATGAAGGAGCGGAGAAGGGGTATTTCGCCAAAATACCCTTCCCCCGCGTCCCGCTACCTTAAACTCTCAACACGCATGTTTCTACTGGTAATAACTGTCGCTCAGGAGTTTTATAAAATGTTTGCGTTTTTGGTAAGACTCATAATTTGCCTAAATTTTTCAGAACTTTATGACGATGGGGGCACCTTGAAATATTGCATAAGCCAACTGATTTGACTGTTTCATGTTGACCTAAAATAGCAACTTCTTACAGGTGAAGAGAGCCTTCGCTTTCAAGCCTGATTTTAAAAAACGCCTGACTCTAGTTCTTCATAGAACTAGAGTCAGGCGTTTTTTGAAATCAGGCTTGAAAGCGAAGGCTTTCTTCACAGCCATTAAAACTTGGGCTATACCAACTATTGCATATTCGTTTGGGGTGATTAGGTGGTCTGTCATAGACCTACAAGCCATAGATACTAAGATACGCACATTCATGACGAAGTACGGTGTACATCACCCATGTGCCTCGGTTGCAAGACTCCATATGGGAGTGCAGGGAGGCAGAGGACTACTGAACCTGGAAATGACTAAGGAGACACAAAAGGAAAGTCTTAGAAAGTACTTCAAATCCAAAAACTCACCTTTCTACCATGAGATATGTGCAGCTGACATAGACCTCTCAGCACTGCAACTCTCCAAAGAGGAAGTACCGAACACATCACGAACCCTGGAGCAGATATCTGAAGAATGGCAGTCCAAAGCTTAGCACGGAAGATACCAGGGTAACCTGAAAAACAGCTCTGTGAATAAGGTAGAATCGGTTACTTACCTGCGCTCGGGATATCTCTTTCCTGTAACGGAGGGTAGATTGATCGCCATACAGGATCAGGTTGTCTCCACTAGGGCCTATCTGAAGAATATTGCCGAGCAGATCATCGAATCAGATCAATGCCGCAGATGCCTTCGTGGCCTATGAACGATACAACACGTGACATCTTCGTGTACAATGATGACATCTAAAGATTACCTCGAAAGGCATAATTCCATGGCAAGGGTTTAACATCAGGCAATTGAAACTTCTGTCAAACTGGTAAAGAATGCTGTCGAGCCATGCGAATACCGCCCGATAACCTTCCTGGAGAATGAGACCTTCAAATTATACTGGGACTCGACAGTTATCACGGAGAGATTTAAAGGACATAATAGACCTGATATTGTTCTAGTGAATAAACACAAACAATCTGCACGGCTGATTGATGTGACGATACCAGCTGACGAGAACCTATCTAAAGCGTACGCGGAGAAGCTGAGTAAGTACCAGGATCTTGCCGTGGAAATGAAGGAAATCCATAAACTCAAACCGATCGCCGTTATCCCGCTCGTTATGTCGACTAGCGGACTGGTGGAATCACATCTCCCTCAAAATACCGAACTTCTTGGGCTTAAAACTGATATTATATCTATTGCCCAGAAGGAGGTGATACTACAGACCACGAGGATGGTCGCGAAATTTTTAACATGCTCGTGAGGCTGCCTTTGCTGCCTTAAAGAGAAATCTTCCGGCAGTTCAAGTATTACCCATACTGAGGTGTTTTACGAACTTAACTTCTTTTAAATATGATTCGTTTAAACAGCTCTTCGCCCATTCGGAAATAGAACAGGAAGTTTAAATTTTAGAAGATATGTTTGATATAATAGATACCAAAATGCTCAAAGATAATATATAATCAAATACATATTTTGAAAGACTTTATTGCTGACAATTTGAAATCCACAAATGTTTCCTTCAAAATATTCAGATGCAGATTCAAAATTTGCATTATGATCCGTAAGCCAAGCAATCCTTCACATTTCATAATATTGAATAACGAAGTGACTCCAATAGAAGTTCTTCTTTTCGCTCCCTTGTTTCTAGAATAGTTAATTTTTAATCAACTTCAGTCCGCAGAGATATTTTCTTCTTAATGTATTTTAATTAGTCATTTGAATATGCCACTCCATAGAGAGAGTTGGAAACTAATTATTCATTTTCAGTATTCCCTATTATCAAGGCAAAAACATCACTGGTTCGTTTATTTTCAATTATATTTAAAGGTCTGTCTAGTAAATAGGGAACAGTTCCATTTCTTTTGGCGATCAGGCGATAGGCACCTCCAAATTGATATGCACCCTGTAGGTATTATCACATTCAATGAAATACTTTCGATATTTATAATACTATATATATATATATATATATATATATATATATATATATATATATATATATATATATATATATATTCATTGATGTACAGATTTTCGAATAATTTTTCAATTAAAATTATTCGAAAATCTGTACATCGAATATTCCTTCCTGACAAGAGCTAGTTCCCAAATCTGCCTGCCATGCACGCAGCCCCAAGAGCCACAATAGTGCAACTATTGTGGTTGTATGGTAGCATCCTGCTTAGTTGCACTATTGTGGCTCTTGGGGGCTGCGTGCATGGCAGGCAGATTAGAGAACTAGCGCTCCTCAGGAAGGATTATTCATTGATCTACAGATTTTTCAATAATTTTTCTTGTCTCAAGTTTACATATATATATATATATATATATATATATATATATATATATATATATATATATATATATATATATATATATATATATATATATATAATACATAAGTATAAAATTTCAGTTTGATTTTGTAATTGGAACATTGAACATGAAAGTATATATATAGAGGTAGTTTTATTTGTTTGCACTATAGCAATCAACGAATTTTTCATTTGAGAATACGCCTGACCTGAGAGTTCATTGAAACAGATAGACAAAATCTCCCCTTTAGTGCCTGCTTCTCATAATTCACTCGGGAGGAAACATTTAAAAGAACATTAATGGCAAGGAAATGCAACTGAATTTTTATGGAAGGCAATAACTCATGAGTGAGATCTTTATTTTAAGTTGGAACTATATTCACATTTATGTACTGCATCATTACTCAACGCCGAAATGCGATCTAAATATTTATGTATTTTTTCTATCTGAATTCTCTGCTACGGCAGTTCTGGATTTACATATTGCGCAAAGTTTTTCATATGTTTGCTCGTATAGTAGATAAATGAATGTTATTGTGCTTCAAGCGCTGCGTCATAATAGGTAACTCGTTCCGTTTATGTTATCCAAGCCTTGTCGCAAGCAAAAGCACCTAAGGCCATGAACTTAGACAAAATTATTATCTTCATTTTATGCTGAAGTAACTAAGCAGGATGAATATTTTTCTAGTTATAAATGTTATTGTAGGTAAGTTTATCTTATTTGGATTTTCTCTATTCTATGGAGTTCCGTAACGTAGTTGTTACAAGATCTTTAGTTCTTTGTAGAAAATTGAGATATATAAAGAAGCTGCAGTAAAGAATGTGATATGTGATTAGTTACCCAATTTTTATTCTACTGTGTTTATTGAATTTTTGAAGTACGAAAGGATCCTATCAGCAGCAATAAGGATCTAGACATTAAACGAAAATCAATATACATTATGTATTTTTGGTAGAATAACAATCAAAAACCGCACTATTTATTCATTAACTCTTCAACACTTGAATTGTTTTTATATATGAAAGAACTCCATGTATATGAAAAAAAACATTCAACTGATTTGACACCTGCCAATGAGAGAAGAATACGGTGATCGTATAAATACATTAGTAGGTAGTGGAGTGTGCTAAAGTTCAAATGAAAGTGTTCTTTATTAACGAAATTTGTTAGGTATAAATAAAAATCCACCTTAAATCTCTGCGATAGGGTCCAAATCAAGAAATGCATAAACCGGTGATACATTTGGGGTATTAAGTTCTTATGGTACTATTTCAAGTATTCCCTGCAAAGAGTTTTCATTGTACTATTACATGCATTCCCTGCAATTTTACGGCGTTGGTATGATTCAATCAATTTATCATTTCCATTCAGATGAACTTCATTGGGCACCCTAGAGTCTTTCTTTGCCATTGCTCTTGAAAGACGACCAGCACCCATTGATATGGTACCAAGAGACCACAAATTTATCTACACGAAGGGGCGTCTAAAATCAAGTTCACTAATATCTGAATCAGTTTTTTCTCTAAGCAACCACGAGTTATGAACCGAAATAACAAAAAATCCAATAAATATAGACCACCCCCTCAAATTTGCTTAAACGAAAATCTCACAGTAATCTACGTTATGATCCATTCTGTTTGTTCCCCCATGTATAAGTTATAATTGGAGATAATATGCTCTTTTCAACTACTGGTAATATCTTTCTAATTTATTTTCTAGTTTTATACTAAAAGCGGTAGAAGTAACTGCCTCAACTGAATTGTCTATCGATTTAGCAATTATTCTCTCATTCTTTTTATCCACCTTGTGATTATGAGCTCCACGGGACATCTCAAGAGTTTGTCGTTTTGAGGAAATGTGGCATGTTTTTGTTATAGCGAATGTTTCTTGTTGCAAAATATTCAAGTTTGAGCGATCCATTTAAAAGTTTTTTGCTTGTAAATATATTATCAAAATGAAGATACATAGGTTGCATTATTTGCAATGGAAAGAGTGGCGTATTATCCAAATTGCGTTTTAGAAACATTGATACTATAAGGATTTTAACTTTGATAAATCTCAAAATTTATAAGTTACCCATTTGGGGTGGTTAGGCACACTATGCTTTGTAATCAAATATTATTTCTAACATGCTCATATCCAGTCTAACCAAAATATTCTATTATTGATTTATCAGAGATATCAACAATAGGTAAACTTTTTGAAAAACTATTAAAAGAGCGTATAATTGCACACAAGATGCAATGGCCAGACTGATCTCTAATAATTTGATTGAGGAGGTCGTTAGTTGATGAAAATCGATATACATATTTTCAATGAAATAAAACTGTGTGATGAATCTGATGAAGCCACAGTGGGGTGAAACCGGTCATAGTTTTGTTAATATAGTGAAAATCTAAATACCATAGTTTTATTTCATTGAAAAAATGATCTCTAATATATATGATGCATTGGATGGAGGTGTTCCAGCAATATGTATATTTGTTGATTTGAAATAGGCTTTCGATATGATTAAGAGATAATGCTTATAAACTTATGAAAAACTATATAAATTAGAGGGAGCAGATTGTCGTGGTGGACGGCGTCGAGAGCTTCAGAAGGCGTTTATGCTGTGGAGTGCCGCAAGGAACTGTCCTAGGCCCTATTATGTTTTGTATCTATATTAATGATTTGTTTAATTTATCTGTATGTGGTGAAATTGGCTCCTTTGCTGACGACACGGTGATTTCTTATAGGGACGAGACATGGGAGTCACTGAAGGAGAAAATTGAATGTGACTTTGCGATTGTACTACATTATTTCAGAAGTAAGTTACTTACCTTCAATTCACAAAAAACGTATTTTATGCCCTACGCGAGCTATTGATCCTGTTTACCCGAATTTAATACAATCAATATTCAATTTCAGGGTGAGATTGTTTTTTTTGTGTCGAAAAAATGAAATAACGTATTCAGGGATAACGATTGATGCATACCTGAGGTGAAATCATCATATTACCAATACTATCAACAAGCTCAGAAGACTTTTACCGATTTTTTAAATATGCAAAGTGTTTTGTAGTTATACACAGCTTATAAGTTTTTACTATGCTTTGGTGCAATCAATATTGTCTTATGGAATTCTTGTATGGGATGGAGTAGAGAATATTCATCTCGGAAAGCTGAAGGTTATTCAAAAAAGATTTTTGAAGTTAATACTGGGCAAAAAACCAGACTATTCTTCAGATAGTCTGCACAAGGCAACAAAAATTTTAGATTTGAGGAAACTTCACTGTTTAAGAATGCTAACCTACCAGTTTTATAATAGCTCTGAAGAGGAGTTGATATCCCATAATCATGCTACGAGGTATGCTGTGCGTGGTTACGATTTGTCAAGAATGTTTAGAACAGTGGAGCTGAGGTATTTTCGTTATTTGGCTACCTGGATAGTTACTGCTTTGCCACTTGAACTGAAAAATATACGGCATCTCTATACTCTCAAGAAAAAGGCTAGAAATGGTTGTTGTCCAAGTCTCGTTCTACGATTGCAAACTATATTGATCTGAAAAATGCACCGGTTCGATAAAATTATGAAGAAAAAAAGTTGAAAAAAAAAATAGAAAATAAGAATAAAAGTTGAATTAAAATTTTTTTCGGGGGTATATAGGTAATATATCGATCACATATGAGAAAAAGTGTTATTTCGTTTTGTTCAAAGGGCTCTCAATGTCCGTGTTCCAAATTATATATCACTAACTATGTACAAGCCTTTGCTGTATTATTATTTGAGTTGAATATCATTTATGTGTTATTTGTGTAAACATGTATGGGAAAATGAAAGTTATTATTATTCTTAATGTGTTGATCGGCCTGAACCAACTAATTTAGTTCGAAGCAATGTCATGAGTGGTTTAAGTTTCCACACTTTATCTGTATTGGATGAAATGTCATGAAGAAGAAATCTGATTATTGTTGAAAACCTATCTGGTCGCATAGCGGAATACACCAACTCAATACTCAAGTCTGTGTTGCAATCCCGACGGTGTCTTTTAGATGAAACATTATTGTATTCTGAAGGAATTGAATTGTTAGGGAAATATTGTCGGACCTGATAATACTAGAAAAGAGGTCGTCTTTCTCCTTTTCTGAAGAAATCTTGATGGTACTGCGTTGATCTGTTTCATTTTTGGGGGAAACGTTTCGTTCATTCCTGATTCGAACACAATTTAGATCATAGCTGCTTACCTGACATATTGTCACCACAGCGATACCAGTATAAAGAACACGAATAAAAAAGGTAATTATATTGCACTGTAGAATTGAAAATGTACATCATAGGCGCCTAGCGCCTTCTCAATAATGAAAACTTTTTAAAGAGGTAGTTTATTTCTCTAAAAAAATCAAATCGCTGTTTTCGTATTTCTGTTGTTATCAGCACCTACGCAAACAGATATTATGGGGTGTGTTGGATCTTATTTTTCAATACAAGGGAACTGCACAATAAAAATTGAATCAGGAAATCATTTTTATTCCATTTGGAATAGATTCTATTGAAAAAATATTGAATGGTTTTGTATAAATAAAACTATATTGCTGCTTTGCGTGTCCTAAAGACACAATATTAGAACTTAGCGTTTAAGCGTTTTAAATTTAATATACTTCTCCTATCTCTTTCTTGTAAAAATGAATGAATCGATATAGAAGAGAAATATTACCAAGAATCACCCACTAATAATGTAGTGCCAGTATTCACTAAACCTAATATTCTACTAACCTCAATACCAAGTTTCAATGCCATACTTATAGTGTAGGCGTAGGAACTATCGAAGTTGACAAATTGGTTTTATGGAAAATTGAGGCGAGGACCTTTTATATCAATATTTTATTTTATTTCATTTCATTTTTTTTCATGCTTGCTTCCCAGGAATAGGCGAACATGTTACACCACTCGAGTGGGCGCCTGGGAAGAATTGAGGTGTCTGATTACTGGTTTCTTGAAGAAGGCTTAATTGTAGGATGTTGGAAATAAGTTGGACGGAAGCGAGTTCCACAGCTCACCGGCCCTGTTCACGAGGGAATTCTTATAGAGAGAGGTTCAAGGGTTCGTTAAATGTACCATTATATAATGAGAACTTCTTGCCAGCCTAGTGTTGCAGCAAAACATGATTTTTTCCGGAACTTCTGAGAGCCTGCGGTTGGAGATCGTGGATGATATTCGGGTCGTCGATGAGGCGCACAGCCCGTTTTTGCACACTTTCCAACATCAGCAACGAATGTTTGGGCGCAAATTTCCATACATAGGATCAATATTCCAAAGCAGGTCGAATCTGCGCCTTATATAGAAGCCACAGCTGGATCTGTAGAGAAAACTAGGTTTAGCTGATGCCGACTTAGCTAATGGCAGCAAAAACCAGAGTTGATCGAATCTTCGGATGCTATTTGTTGGCCTTGCATCATTAGAGGAAGTTCTCCAGTGGGGACCTTTCTAGAAAACGTAATCGCTTACGTCTTGTTGCATCGTTTGAAGCTCACCAGGTTCAATTGACCCAACTCAGATATCCTCTGTAAGTCAAAGTTCAAGTTATTAATTTGTTGACATCTCTGATAATGAGATTCCGCATCTGTAATCGGCTACAGACTACTTAAGGACGAAACCAGGGTATAATCGTCTCCAAAACCGAAGTTCTTGTTCTCTGTTGATGACAGAAGATCGCTTATCTGCAACTGAAACATGGTTGGTGGAAGAATGGATTCTTTAGGTACTCCTGCTTGCAACTGAAAACAATCTGATGTTATACCGTCGACCTCAACTTGTATTGATCTATTAGAAAGAAAGCTACTTATCCAACCCCGCAATTTTCCTGGAAGCCCATATGCAGCAAGTTTATTCAACAAGGCTACATGCCAAACCCTATCGAAGGCTTTATAGATGTCGAGGGCTATTGTTTTAGATTCCCCATGCATTTCCATCGTTGATTTTCAAACATGAGTGACGTAGGCGAGCAGATCTCCTGTCGATCTTTGCCTGCGAAAACCATACTAACGGTCGTTAATAATTCCCTGCAACATAAGATATTTGATGAGTTCATCATTTATGACTCTCTCTATCTCTTTAGACATAACGGAAAGAAGTGCAAAAGCAGCAGTGCGGTAGCTTTGGGGTAGTGTCTTCTTTCCTTCCTTCGGGATCGGTTGAATTGTCGCTATTTTCCAGCGCTCGGAAAAGTCTGGCTTTTATAAGAAATCTGAAACAGACCGTAAAGAATGGGTGCCATTTCGGGAACACACTTTCTGAGGACGATTGGCTGTATTTCGTGCAATGTTAGGCGGTATTGCGTTAGATGAATCGAGCACAGAATTATTAGAGAACAAGAGAGCAAGGAGATCGGCTTTCTCTTTCGAACAACTGACTGACTTCTGACTTCTCTAACAAGAGGCGGAAACACAGATTTGCAGAAATTGGCACTGACAATCTTCTTCATAGACCAGAATTGTCTAGTTCAGCTTGCCTGTTCAAAGAGTTTATTAGTTACACCTTCGTTGAAATAGGCCTTTGCTCTTACAGTTGTCAGGTTGCATACGTTCCGTATTCGTACGAAGGTTGTTCTTGTTTCCTCTGTTGGATTCATCTTCCATGAATTGTAAGCTCTGCTCTTGGCTGCAGAGGTTATTTCGCAGTCTTTGTTGAATCATGGCTTTTGTGCTGTTGTTCTTTTCATGAAATGAGGGATGTAGAGATCCACTCCTGCATGAAAGATTTCTGTAATAGATTCAGTGCACACATTGATGCCAGGATCTGAAAATCATACATCACTGAATGGAAAGCACGAAAAGCATTCACGCAACTCATCCCAATTAGCACGGTTATAGTGCCAAATGCTTCTGGATGGTTTAGGTTCTTGGTTTAGTGGCAGCACAATGGTTCCAGTAGCCGATTCAAGGTTGTGATCTGAGTTTTCTAGCGGAGCTGAATCCTTCACTCCGACATCGTCCGGATCTAGAATCAAAAAGAGATCCAAGGTGTTCGCAAAGGCGGTTGGTTGATCAGGTACTCTTGCCGGTTCGTCGACTAGCTGCGTTAGATTATGACTGATTGCGAAAGTTTCATCCTGTCTTCCCGCCTCATCTGTTCTATTAGAGTGCCAGTTGGTGTTGTGAACGTTGAAGTCGCCCAGTACAATCACCCCAGCTGCCGGATGATGTATATAAATCCAATCCACCTTATCACCTAGATACTGGAAACAGTCTAGGGAAGTGAATATCGTTTGGCGAGCGATATAGACAGCATAAGAACAGTGTTTTATCCTGCAAACAGATTTTCAACCACGCAAGGTCGAAAGCGTCATCCTCCATCGTGTTCTCTCTCTGGTATGCAACATCCGATCTGGCGAAAACACAGAGGCCCCCTTTAAACCCAAAGCTCGTAAGTAACTCATCCCCATTAAAACGTAATGCGTGTCGTTTCTTTGACTTATTTGGGTTTCGGTTAGGGCCAGCACATGGGGTTGTGCGTTCTGCAGATGCTGGTGGACTGCATCGACATTCACGTTGTTGTGCCCCAGTCCTCTTATATTGCAGAACTAAGTCACCCAGGTGACCAATTCACGGTTCCTATAGCTGGATGAAGTAGTATCACAGCGCGAGACAGGGGTGAGGCTGCCTGCCACCTTACAAGGCCGCTTGCCGCCTTATTTCTTATATCATAATAATCTCCTAAAAAATATCCTACAAAAGGAAAAACAATCTTTCTCAATAAAAATAACTAGTTCAGTGCATGAGTTGGCAGTTCTGCAACACAAGATACTTCACCGAATGCTACATAGTCAGCAATGTTGGCTTTCAAAACACGTTTACCAGTTTTGACAGATACACATTTTTCTTCTGTAATTATACCAGTATATCATTTTGCCTGTTCGGAATTTGGATGAAAGTTCCAAATGTCCATTTCAATTGACGCGCAGGATATTCTATCGTAAAAACTTTTAAATTATTTTAATTTAGTATCACGGTATTTATACCTCCACATTTATTTTATTCGTATTCATTCCACTTAGCTAATTCAATATTGCTATTGTTGACTCATCTGTGATATCCTAAAGTAGTCTGGAGTTTTGAAGATAGTCAAAAACAACAAAATAATTACAAATTTTCATCTTCGTCTTTATATTTCGAATATTCTTCAACTGCCTTTTAATAGCCATATGGTTAGGTTTATATTGGGATTTACACTGGAATCTAACTGGTGAGCAATCAGGTTTCATCCATACTCGAATAGTAACGCTATGAACCAACTAAGCATTGATACGTGAGGACTTCCATATCACTTAGCATTAGCGATAGCAATGTATGTGCACATTTGACTCTAATCTCTAAATATATACACTTATCAGTTGAAGATACTATATTTTGATACTGTGACAACAAAATACCGTGGAACTGCAATGAAATAATCTTCTCAATAATACACAGTTTTCAATAATGGTAGTTTATTTTCCATATTAAGTCAAAATCGCTGTTTATGTATTTCTGTTCTTAATTAGAATTCTATTTCCATGGAACCGTGGAAACTTAAAATTTAATACACCCAATATATCTGTTCATTAGAAAACCACGAAACCACACCTTTTAATATTGAGTCCAGTACCTGAGTCATCATGTATTCAGAATCAGGGTACATCAAAAAAATAGATAAAAGAAAATTTGATTCTCTCTGATTTACATCATTTGTAACTCGTTTCGACGGCGCAGGACCTTCTAAAGGCAAACAAAATGAAAACGAAACTAAGGTAAAATAATTTTTATATCGTCCACAACATTGGATTGATAGAGAGCAGAAATTATTAACAAGTCTTTCATTCGATGAATGTAGGTTTTTGAAATTTAGGTTGAAATTAAAATTTCCTTGAATTGAATGGTTCGCTCGATTAAAATTTGTTTTCTTTTCTATGAAACTTCGATAATGTTCATTGACTCTAATATTTAAGTAACTGTAGAAATATGAAAATAAGAGTTATAAACATTATCGCAGTTTCATCAATCAAAAACAAATTCAATTTAAATTTCTATCGAAATGTAGAAATTTCAATATTAGAGTCAATGAGCGTTATCGAAGATTCATCAATGAGAAATCAAATTGTAATCACGTTAACCATTTAGACCAAGAAAGCTTTTTTTTCAACCTAAATTTTTCTTCGATTGAATTATACCACAGATTCTTCAGCTCGAAATAATTCGATTTAGACCAACTAACTTATATGAAAAGTTTCCTCGTTTGGCCGCTAGAGATTGCCAAATCCAAAGACTTTTTTCTTATTTTTCAAATAATTCGAGAACGATCGATCGATAGAAACCATATGAGTATGAGTATGCGTTATCCACGTTTTCTAGTGAACCACTCAATGACCTTGACGTTCTACAAGTGTCCGTATAATCTCGAACGTATTTTTAATCAATTATAATTTTTCAATTGTAGCTAGACTAATTATCAAATTTTTTTGTTTCTCGAGAAATTTTGATATGATTAGCGGCTTAATCGCTAAAAACAGTTTTTCAGTTTCATGATATCATTTATTCAGCACCTAGCTAGTCAAAATTTTACATTTGACCATGTTGGCTTTGGATTTATTTCATTGGTCTGGCAGATTGTCATTTTGTTAGACTTGAAAACCAATTGTTCACACAACATTGTTCCTCAAGTTCTTAACTAGGTATTTTGGTTGTTTTTTATTACTATTAGCCACGGAGATGTACAATGACTCTGAAATGGTTGATATGGTTATGGTGTACGTCTGGAGAGGCGCCCCCGCGAGAATGGTTGCTTCAAGCACAGGAAATTGGATCGAGGACGACAACCACCAGTAAGGACGGTAGAACACGAAGAACAAATTCTAGACATGGTGGTGGAAAACCCACAATTAAGCACGCGGCGTTTAGGTTTGCAGTTGGTCGTTCCTAAGACAATGATTCATGATGTCTTGAAGGAACAAATATTTCATCCTTATGTCATTCAGAAAGTTCAGGAATTACTTCCCAACGATCCGGAGAATCACCTAACTTTCTGAAGATTTATGATTTATCCATGAGAAGAGAACTCAGGATCTCCACTTCAGTAGGAAAATTATATTCACGGACGAATGCACTGTTACTAGATATGGCATCAGTTACCTTCACAATGAACACGTGGACAATGTCGAAAATCCAGATGCTTTTACACATCATCAGAATCAATTCAAAATTAACGTACGGATTGCAGTAATTTACAATTTCATTATTAGTCCGGTAGTGATTCCAGATCGATTAAACGGAGAGGCATATTTGAAATTTTTGCAAAAGACTTTGCCGGATTTGTTGGACAATATTCCAGGATAACAGCGCGCAGAAATGTAATTTATGCACGACGGTGCACCTCTTCACTTCATTTTAGCGCATACACAATATGCTAATCATTGAATCGAAAGGGAAGCTGGCCAGCAGGATCTCCCGACTTGACACCGTGCGACTTCTTCCTGTTGGGTGCTTTAAAATCTAGAGTTTACTCTTCTCCAATGAATACTCGAGAATGGTTAAATATAAGAATTTTAAATGCGGCCAACTCCTTCAAAAATTACCCTAAAATGATGCCAAGGGTCAAACTCAATTTCTTCAAGAGGATCAACTCTGTATTCAGCAAATTGGTGGAATATTTGAACATATACGATAGATGAATGAAATTTTGGGTGTAAGCTTATTAATCGTTATTCTGAAGTAATTTGTTTTTCTTATTTAATTTCGAACTGTCCAACTTGTTTTCATAATCTTAAATAGTTATCGTAAAAAATTTTTTTTTCTTCGACTTTTTCGATTTTTGTACTACGGAACATTGAGTTTTCTATTCGTTTGATCCGATTAAGCAACCTAGAAAACTTCATTTTGTCAACAAGAGGTTGTCAAGCATAATAAAATGATAATCTGCCAGACCACAGAAATAAAGCCAAAGCCAACATGGTCAATATGTGACATTTAAAACTAGCCAGGCGGTTGAAGAAACGAAAGCATGAAATTGAAAAACTGTTTTCTGTGATTGAACTGCTCATCATATCAAAATTCCTCAAGTGACAAAAAAGTTTGATGTTTGTTGAAAAACTATGGTTGATTAAAAACACGTTCGAGTAAAACGTCGAGGTCATTGAGTGTAACCTTAAACAACGTGAATAATGCACCCGATTACGCATACCAAATAAGGTTTTAATCGAACGAGTCGTTCTCGAATTATTTGAAAAGTAGGAAACAAAATTTTTGGATTTGGCGACCTCTAGCGACAAAACGAAGAAACTTTTCATATAGGTTAGTTGGCCTAAATCAACTTATTTTGAGCTGAATAATCTGTGGTATAAAGTTGTTTACGTAATTCACGGACTCCCTGTATATTAGTTGTGAATTGCCTAAGGTATTCTTATCTCAATGTTGTAGATGTCATTGTATGGTTGTCATTCTGTATATGTCTGATAAAGACGCTATGTCGTAGAAAGGCATGGCAAATTGAGTAAATAAGTATAAATTAGAATTTTCTTCTATTATCATTTTGAATGGAATGGCATTTACTAACGGCCACTAGTATTCAATGCAGGGTTCACAATTATTGGTAGGTAATATTCCTCGAATATTAAACTGTTTTTCAGAGCATCTGTATGACTCCTGTTGGGGAAATTAAATAAATAGACATCTTTCTTCCAATCCAGTATCCAGTAGCAATAATTGTGAAGAATTACAAATGTGTATTTCAATTATGATATATTACAATTCTTGAAAACAAACGTATTTTGTAAACAAAAATATTCTATGTCAACTTTCATTATTGATGAAAAAATATTTTAAAACCAGTCCAATGTCTTTGTAGGAGTTGATGTTGATGATGTCGTTTTGGTAGGTGATGGAGAAGAATTTGTAGTTGTAGTTGCTGGAGTTGTAGTTGAAGTTTTTTGTGAAGTTGCTGGACTACTAGTTGAAGTAGAATTCGGTTTAGGGGAAGATGTTGACCCAGTTGAAGATGTTGAGCTATCAGGAAAGACCGTTGTTGAGATGCAGGGAGTATCTGAAAGAAAGTAGAATTATTTGGAAAAAGGCCATGTTTACAGGGTGCACATTAACAAGCACAGTTAAGGTTGATATAATTGAAGTTTGTTTCAATATAAAAATAGTTTCAAATGGGAAATGTATAATGGTTTTGGTTCCCCTTAATATATTAGGAATGCTACAACAGAGCATTATTTTTTATCACGATGGTACCTCTCCGCGCTCCTTCATTGCTTTGAAGGAATATTTAAATTCACACTTCCCCAATAAATGTATTGGTCGTAGTGATTTCAAAAAGTTACCCGAGATCGCATGGTTCAAGTCCGTCTGATTGCTTTTCGAAGATTTATGAAGGAACGATATCACTACAGGAGCAAAATTGATCAATAGAATAAACCTAGTTCTTGAGTAAATATTGTATAATCCAGATGTTATCAGGAAGAAAATGATGCGCTTTATAATAAGGGATGACAATACTTTCATGTAGTTAGGGCTCATTTTGAAAAAAGAAAGTAAGCAATAATAAGCAATAAGATTTGTATGTCTCTAGTTAGCTTTTTCTTTTCAAGCTTTTCATTCTTTTCTATTAAAGTTTTCTTTTCTTTCATTGTTGAAACATAAATTTATTGGTATCAATTCATTTCCCTATAAAATTCATTATTTAGAATTCCTTGTCTTCTGTCCAATGCTGTCGATTTCTTAAGATAGCATAAATTTAATTGAAATGATATTCGATTCAGACCGACAAGTGATCCGTATTGTCCACTTGAAATAGGATATTCCCAAAGCTGCATCATGCAGATGATCAATATTCTCCTTTTCTTTCTTTTCTTAGATTATGTAAGATCATGTGTTATGAGTCGAATGTATGCGTCACTTTGGAATGCGGTCCTCATTCATATGATTATTTGAGAGACTCTATGAGAAATACTTGAAATATAACGAACAGGGATGATTTTGTTGGTATTTATGTCACTGAATTTGTGCTTAGGAAGGTCCCTTTTGTCAAATTATTTATACCGAAAAAAAATTGTGTCATCGATTTCAATTTCAGAATACAACATTTTCCTCCGGAATACGGATCTGAATTCGAACATTTTTTTCTATACACAGGTTGTTCCTGAAACACGTATTAATTCTTCAGATTTTCTTTTCACTGATCAATTAAATACATCGTTAAATGATTTTCAAAAACATTGAAATGGGTATACAAACTTCTTTTAAGATGTAAGTGGAGAGTGCATCAAAAATTTTTTATATTGAAATATAAATAAATTTTTTATCTGTGTGGAGAATAGTTTTTGCAAAGTAAACATAGTTACTGTTTTTCTCTTTTTTACAGCAATGTATTTGAATTGAATAATTTTCAATATATTCCATCGGGTACAGTAAATCATGATTTTTTTGATCAAAACATGACGTTACCTCAAATTGCAAATGTTGTTTGTGCAAGAACTTTTACCGAAAAGCAAAAATACCGATTATGTTATTGTAATGTTTGCTTACACTTTTGTTTACATATTATAACTAGTTGGTGGTGAATATTCTTCTTCTTCCACATTTAAATAACCTTGCTACTAAGGCCATGTTGGTCAGACTCAAGTTATTGTACATTTGGACGTTTTTCTTTTTATTCCTTGCTACAACCGGGCAGTTGGGATAACTCTAGTATTTATAACTCTTGTTTACGTGTCACAACTTATCCACATTTTTCATCACAATCATTACTTTTGGACATTTAACAAACATTGAATAATACTAAGAACATTTTGGTATTTTGAGATTCAATAGTATTTTTAGAAATTATGTCTACATATAATATTTATGTCAATAATTTTGCCGGGATAGGGCTCTGACACCCTCTCCGTTCGGCGAACTTTGGTCGAATCGTGCTGCAAACTCAATTTGACATTTGCGAATTAAGGTAATGATAGTGAGACGACCCAGAACCGGAGTCTGTTTTTTTTTGTTACTTTGCTAAAACTATCCATATATTTCTTGGTTTTTATCTAATTGAATATTTTGTTCTAATTTTGATAACTGTATTTTGTAGATCTACCTGCATAACATCTCATATTGTTGATCTGAACTCACAATTACAGTGAAAAGACGGTTGCCAGAATGATTCAATAATTTTATTTTAAATTCTCAATATGGAAGAATATTACGTATCTTTGAAGCAGCTCAAAATCACCCAAAAGTGTAAATATCGAGGTGAAGGAATTTATCTAAACTCAGATAAGAAATCCAGCAAAAACAATATTCGACTTCAAAATCGAAGGCCGTTAAGCACCCTTTCGTATATCCACGATTCCACACATCTGGTATTTTCTAAAACAGCACGTCGCGACGAAGGAACGCGTTTGTAAAAGACCATGTAACAGGTACTTGAGTACCAAGGCCAGAGGGAAGTGAGGGTGTGAGGACTGCTGGGTCACGCATATATAAGGATCACGATCGCGACATTAAGAGATCATTATGATTATTATTGTGTTATTTTTCGTCAGATGTGCAGTTACTCTTATAATTCAGTTATTCAGTTTTCGAAGTTCAGTGAATTTATTCATTCGTGTGAATCGGAATTAAATTTAAAGTTAATTAATCGTGCGTAACATAAGTCCAGAAGCTAGGAAGACGCAGATTGTTCCTCTCGGAGAAGCCCGACAGGGGAAGAACAAGCACCGTTCCCGCTGTGTCCTACAGGTGATTACTTTCTGAATTTCCTTCAATATTTCTGTTCACTATTTAATCTTTACAAATTTCCTGAAGTATATGCTACGTAATTTCTAAAGGCACTAAGGGAGAGTTGAAATGATCATTTCTGAAATTCCAAATTATTCTCACATATTTTTTTTCTTCTTTGCAAATGATCTATTTGCACTGACATTTTGTAATATTTATTTTCATAGACTTATTTAAAACCTTTGCTGTCGTAACTTGGTAGAATTTGAAATGTACTGAATTTATTTCATATTGATTTCCATATTTGTTTTAACTTGACACATTATTTTGAAGTATACTCAAATTCTTTAGTATTGATTTCAACATTTGTTTATCAAACTGGCAACATTATTGAAACGTAATTAAACTATTGTGTACTGATTCCAACAACTTGATAACTATTTGAACTCGAAATGTTATGAAGTTCAATATTGATTCGAAACTTTACTTTTATAACTCAAAAATTGATCTCAATGAAAGGTTACTTAACCATTTTGCCAATAGAAATCTTTTGTTATAATCTGATGAACGATTCATTCGAATATGAGAACATTTAATATTGATTCTTATCTTTGTTTCTATCTATGGGCCAATTATCTATTTGAAATATCATAATCCTTTCATTCAGTATTTCTAATTATCTCATTCTATAACTTAGCAGAACATACTCAAACTGTAACGAAGATGTTTATATTTCATTGTATCCAACTATGGGGAAGATCTTACTTTCAAATGATGGATTTGATTCCGATACTCTCAAGCTCAATAAGACAACTTTCCCTGCCTTCAGGTGTAATGATCACCTACGAATAGTATCATAACTCATTAGTATAAATAAATGGCTTTAGGGACGATACGCATGTATGAACCCACAGGCATCGAGGCTTGTATGTTGTCGGTATCAAAGTTTTGAAGAATGTATGAGTTGGTTGAATGTATGTGACGTTTGTGGTACATACAGGTGTATGATCAGAGGGGAAGATTCCCTGGTTGGCAAATCCGCGCTATGGGAATAGCATATGATCCACAGTCAGTGACACAATATCATAATAATAATACTGCCCGTTGGCGCTCACTTGAGCAAGAAGAATCATTTATGGCTTAACGGGCTTACCTCTAGTTCCATATATAACGTTTTAATGCTATAAGAATTACTGAATTCGATTAAAAATACGCGAGCGAATTAACGCTTGCAAGTTGTCAGCTGTGGACGTGTTCCTTAGAATTTTAAAAGCAAATCTTCCAGAGTTTAGAGTATCAGGGCAACGAACTCTTCAGAAAACATAATATCATATTACCAAAACCCCTAGATCAGGTCAGTTACAATTCATAAGATGGGTGAGGGCCGCTTAGGCCTGTCTATAATAATCTCATATCCGAATTCCATCCAGAATATGGATGAGGGCCGATTCAGCCTAACTTCCACTCGAAATATGGGTGGGGACCAGATAGGTCTGTTCATAATAATTAAATATTCCAACTTCCACTCGTAATATGGGTGAGGACCAATTAGGTCTGTATATAATAATCTAATGTATCAACTTCCACTCAAAATATGGGTGAGGCAAATTGGGTCTCTATCTAAATGATCTGATATTTTATTAAATTCATTAAAAGACGCCAAAGAATGCAAGGATGAGAATTTAACACAAATGCTACAAAGATCAAATAAAGATTGTTACCGAATCTGTTTTGATTTTCTATTTTCCTTAACTATGGTTTAAGCGACGAAGAATTGGTCGTACCACATCAAACCTCACATAAAAGAACTTGTTGAGTAGGTTACTACAAATACACAAGACAACGAAGAAAGGGGTCCTATTTTATAAAAACAACTTCAAGGCAAGTTCAGGTACTAGACTATTACATGGCTTTTCATATGACCTATTCCCGTCGGTCTCAGTTGTAATTAATATGGGGAAATTAATAAGATAATTCAGGTAATGCCATTTACATATGAAAGCGGATGCATTTTGCATCGTCTTTCATAGGGTTGGGGGTGTTTCAATAGATAAAAATAATTATTGGAAATGTCATTTTTATTTCATACACGATATTGATACCTAATAATTTAGTTTATACAGTATTGTTGAGAGCTTTGAAATATGGATTATATTGAAATGACAGACTGATACAATGTTATTTTCAATAGTAAAACTCAAATCAAGCAGCACATATTTATGATTGGCGTTTTTCAGAAAGAATATTGCAGGGAGTCAGGAAGTTTGAAAGACTGAGAGAGAATTCAAGAAGATATGGCGCCTTCAAGAAACCAAGTGCTACGGAATGAATCTATAAATGATCGAAGGAGAATTGGGTTTGCAGTTGCATATCCAAGAAAATCTGAAAACATCAGTTAATTAACAATACATTCCGTGTACGGAGTATGGAGATAAACAATA
Organism: Cryptolaemus montrouzieri; assembly: GCA_013387265.2. Taxonomy (NCBI): domain Eukaryota; kingdom Metazoa; phylum Arthropoda; class Insecta; order Coleoptera; family Coccinellidae; genus Cryptolaemus; species Cryptolaemus montrouzieri. Next base: position 42,687,009 of record JABFTP020000124.1, on the reverse strand, counting down.
TTTTTTATTGCGAATAAACGCTTTGGGAAACTTTGACACTAGTCATAGACTTCAATTTCGCAATTTCTAATAAATGATATCTAAGTTAATAAAATGGACCATTTTTCATTTTCATTTACTTGAAATAACATTTTTAATACCCATAGATGGTGAAGTCAAGAAAACCAGGGAAATATAGTACAAAACAAATTTCAAAAGAAGTTTAGTAAGAGTGTTTGGTATGCTATTCACAACAATAAGATTTTAGGCCGATGCTTCATTTATCTAAGACAAAATCTGAGATCAAATTATGTACAATAATATATTGATTTGATACCTAGGCAACATTCACGAAAATGTTCGGCTGGTGGAATTTGTGGAAGTATATTTCCAAAATGATGGAGCATAATCCTAACTCAAATACTAACTGGCTAAGCCCAAATGTAGTACAAAGATGAAAATAAACAAACGGACTCCTTCACTTGATTGCTCGTGCACCCGATATGACCCCTTTTGATTTTCGATTAGAGGATATCTGCAGAATCGAGTTTACATCATTTTTCTTTAATGCAATGGAGTACAACAAACCGGCTATCATTTCGAACAATTATAATTATAGGCGATTAGTGAAATGATAATAGGTTGCTTAGTTTTTTATTTTTTCCTTACAAATTCTAGTACTTACTAATGTTACACCCCTTTCCAGGAGGTTTTTTTAATTTTGTGCACGTTCGCTTAGATAATGTCGTCTTTTTTGGTTAGTTTTCCAACTGATGTTCCGGGTATTTATTATACATATATTCTTAAATTTGTTCCGGTCATTCAACTTTTAGACATGTCAATATTTTATTGGGAAAGCGCCTAATATAAACGGGAGTTGGGGTTCCTAATGCATTCAAAATGGAACAGTGTTAATTAATGATTGTATTTTATTTTTTTTAAGTTTTTTTTTCAATGCCGCTATTCTTATAACGATTCTTCAAATAACGAATAATAAAATCGACATTTTCAATTCTTGATAGAATTGAATGACTTTCAGAATTATGTATTTTCATCTATGCTCTGATTTAATTATTCGTTTTCCAGAACAGTGAAAAACTGAAATTCGTTCAAAATTTTAATATATTTTGTTGTGCAAAATGTCATAATTTCTTTGTATATATATTACAATACAAAAAGTAGAAAATTGTTATGTATCAACTCAGATTTTTTTTTTCACGGCGCTTTCACCTTCTACCTTAAAAAAATTTTTTAAATTTTTTCATGTGAGATGAAAATTGTAGAAGTTGTGGCGATTGGCGTACTTTTAGCAAACGGCAAGTATACAGTAATGATTTTGCGGACAGCCAGAAACGCACTTCAGGAGACTGGACCTGAAATATTTTATTTTTTTGGGAACTGCCAAGTATAGAAAGCCAAAAAGTCTTTGCCAATGACGCATAACTTGAAATATTTGAAATATATAGCAATTAAAGATTTGACTATATTCAAGAAATGAAACTGTATCTCTAGTTTTCATGTGCTGATTTCAGAAATCGAATATATTAAGTGTGAAATGGTTACTCAATTCTGATGTTATTGACACTCTAATAAGAAATAATAACATAAATATAGAGATATAGATCATCAAATCTGATTCTCATTCAATAATTTACGAAAAACTCTATTTTTGTCAGAAAAGGATGATTCCACTTCCCAGATGATGAAATTCATGAATTGGGTGAACTTATTTTGACTTCAACACTGAAACAAAATTGAGGAAATTCGAAAAACTATCTTGTGTTCCATTTGGTGAAGTAAAAGTTCTTGATTTATGCTATTTCATATTATTAGGTAGAAGTAATGATGAAATTATATAGGATTCATATTTTACGATAGCAGTAGTCGGTCTATATGATAGAAAAAGCACCTTCGCTTTAAGTAAGGAGCTAACATCAATCGAACTTAATTCAATCATTTTTCGTCCATACTTCCAACAGTCTATCAAAGAACGAAAATATTCCCTTCCCAGGAAACTATGGCTATATCTGTATGTTCAGATACTAGAGGGGGATGTTTCTTTATGAATATTATACAGACTAAGTACTAGCAGGAAATATTACAAAGTTTCGATTCGAATGATGTGCTATACTAATGAGTCCTTCGTTACATGTAACGATGTCCAAGCAATGGCTCAGGTATTGTAGGCGATTATGATCTTGGCTGAACAATCCAAAAACTCCCATTACATAGAGGATAAGTTATTAGATAGTTTCAATAGTCAATAGATTATTGTGAAAAGGTTTCCATTTAAAAAGTAACTGCAGTAGCTAAATTCCTTCTCCATTCGAAGTTTTTTCTTTCGTCAAAGTTGTTCCGCAGTTAACAGAAAGTCGATTGCTGATGTTGACTTACTTCATAACTGAAATTGCCAATGAAATACATATGAAGTCATTAATGGCATAGCCAAGAAAGGGTTCTTGTCTCAATTTGCAAAGTCGAGTTTGTTGCATCGGTTCATAGATTTGACTCACATCATTATATCCACTTCATATTGAAGTTCTTCCTGCGAATACTATGCGAAATAGATGATTTTTTGTTTTATTATTAGGCGCAAAAACAAACTTCCGACCCGTGAACATGCCACGTATAATTGACCATGGGAAAAACATGGATAGTCTGGAACCAAACCATAAACTTTTAAGGATTGGTCTTGTAATTTATTGATGGTCATGGCAAATGCAAGACGGATCGGAAATTTAAGCCTTTTACATTCAAACGGCATATCGGTTGGGATCTTCGGGATCCTCAGAATGAGAACTTCCTAACCTTTTCTTTTTCTTTCCTTTCAGCATCGTTGCGTTAATTACATTGTTCATTAATTTTTCAACTACCAAACGCGTACCATTGCACAGTTTTGGTTGGTTTATGTTTCGAAGTATGATTACTACGGAGCAAACTTTTAGGCGTAAATTGTTCGGTGGTAAGCCAAGTACATCCAAGGAGTTGGAAAAAATAAATTGGATAGTTGGTTGCTTCATCTTTATTTCTGACGCAGTCAATAGATTTGAATGAATCCATTGTTCCAATGATCTTATTTTGAATTATGTAGTTCAGGTCATCCACATCTTTATTCTTATCCGCTAAAGTTGCTCACTCACTCAACCATTCATTATTTTTGTAGTTAGAAATGAAAGTAATAATAATAATAATAATAATAATAATAAAGCCTCAGAGGCTCAAGAACATTGTTTCTGAGTACGGGCTTAGCGAACCCGAGGTACCCAAGCTGAACCTGGCAGTAGGTATAAAATGCAACTTATCCAATGATGTACATTCTAAGGAATAAACGGATGAATCGACATTGTACTACCATAACCTCTTGTCGCGTTCAAGATTTGGAAAAAGGGTCTTGTTCGGAAAGTGAGTCACAGTCTCCCTCGGTTAGCGAAGGAAGCAGCGTGATACCGAGTAGGGATACTGCAACACAAAACCAAGTGGAAAACAACATCAATACCTCCCAACCGACTCTTGATGTTTCAACGGCGGCGCAAGCCATTATGCCTATGACCACGAGAGCCGGACTCCCTAGGAAACGCATGAAGTGGACCTCAGAAATGAATGCCTTCATTATGCGGTGCTATTACAAGATTACGAACTTGGAATCAGAAATGATAGCTTACAGATACGCGTTACATCTTGCGTTCATAGAAAAATATCCTAAATTACAGCACATATCCGAGCAGAGAATTTCGCATCAACGAAGAACAATCGTCAAAAACAGGCTACTTTCTTCAGAAACGCTGCAAAGCATACGAGGAGAGGTCATAATGGAACTCAGAAGCGAAAATGATACTCAAAACGGTATACCTGCCGGAGTCAATGAAAATGTTACAGATAACATCGAAGCCACGGAAACGAATATTAACATGGAACGCCCTCCTGAGCCGAATCAGCAGAACGAATATATGTATTTAGCAAGATTAGAACTCAACACAGCAACAACTGAATTCAGTGGTAGTAACCCAACTAAAAGACCTAAACTGCCCAAACTCAAGACGATCAAGAACACCAATATCATCCTAGCAAGCGTAAACTCAGTGTTTGAAGAATATACCGACCTGAACACCTTGGAGAAGATTCACACTTTGATTTACTGTGGAGCAGTAGCGGTTCTTCGACTTCACAAACAACAAATCTCCACAACTCTAATTCAAGCTGAGCCAAAAAGCGTCAGAAAACCACCATGGCAAAAACGACTGGAGAAGGATATTGATAATATTAGAGCAGAAATCGGTCGCCTCACAGAATTCCTGAGAAACAGAAAACCCTCAAGGCGCTTGAAATCTCATATACGCAAAATTTATAGGAAAATTGGTACGAACACAAAACACCCTGATCACAAACAACACATCGACGTTTATATAGACACTTTGAAACCGAAACTCCAAGCAAAAGAAAAAAGGCTTTCAAGATACGTCAAGTGTACTGAGAGGAAACACCAAAACCAAAGGTTTCTCCAAAACGCGGCTAATTTTCATAAGGCAAATAACAAAACTGCGACCAACAATAACAGAGAAGTACCTGACGCACAGTGCTTGACCGACTATTGGTCATCACTGTGGTCGCACCCCAAAGAACACTAAAGTAATGCGAAATGGATCACGAATGAAAAAGAACGCCTCGATATCAGACATAAGGACTTCGATGGAATAACGGAGGAAGAAATCACAATAGTAGTTCGAGCGACCAACAATTGGAACGCCACAGGTATAGATAATATCCACAACTACTAGTACAATAAGTTTGATAAGCTCCATGGAGCCCTAGTGAAACAGCTCACGTATGTTCTTCAACATCCCAAGAAGACACCCACTTTCCTAACGCAAGGCTTAACATATATGCTACCTAAAAGCGATAGAACACAGGATCCGTCCTAATATAGGCCAATCACTTGCCTGCCAACACTCTACAAAATACTCACCTCATGCATATCTAATCGAATATACCAACACCTTGTCGACAACAATATATTAGCAGAGGAGCAGAAAGGATGCAGAAAGAAACACCACGGGTGCAAGGAGCAACTCATCATCGATTCTGTGATAATGAAACAGGCACACGTAGGGCATCGGAATGTTCATTCGGCTTTTCTCGATTATCTGAAGGCATTCGATAGTACCACCCATTCTTGGCTTGTTGAAGTTTTTCAGATATACAAAATTCAGCCAGCCCTGGTAGAGTTCTTGAAGACAACAATGACACAATGGCGCACGTCTCTGCAGGTCAACATGAACAATACATCAATTAAAACCGACGAGATACCCATACGTCGTGGAATTTTTCAAGGAGGCTCTTTGAGTCCACTATGGTTCTATTTAGCTATGAACCCATTGTCCTCAATGCTCAATAGAACAGGATACGGATTTAGGATAAAAGCAGAAAGGAATTATCATACAATCTCCCACCTGCTGTATATGCATGACATCAAATTAAATGCTTCGAACAAGAAACAATTGGATGATTTGCTGAAAACTGTCAGTGAGTTCTCGGCAGATGTTCATCCGAAATTCGGGATTGAAAAATGTGAGACCCTGAACATTCAAAGAGGGAAAGTCAAAGGTGGTGAAACACAACTTTAACGGTGATATAATACAGTGCATGAGAGATGGCGAAACATACAAATATCTGGGATACCAACAAGCCAGATTGCTAGAACAAAAACAATCAAAGGAGAAGATTTGTTCAGAATACAGTCAGCGTCTGAAGTCTGTGCTGAAATCGATGTTGAACTCGGGGAATCTAGTCAAGGCAATTAACACCTACGCCATTCCAGTGTTGCTTTACTCATTTGGAATAATCAGATGGACTAAGACAGAACTGGATGATATTCAAAGGCAGACCCGAACGATGCTGACAAAGTACAACAACCATCATACAAAATCGTCTGTGATACGAACAACTTTGAAGCGGAAAGAAGGAGGACGCGGATTAATAGATATTGTCAATTTACACACCGAACAGATAAAAAATCTCAGAGAATTCTTCTCAGCAAAAGCTCTCACTTCTGACCTCCATAGAGTGGTATCGTTGGCTGATAAGGGATATACACCTCTAAATCTTGCTACCAGAGATGACCTTCTGAAACTACCATTCCTATCAGATACTGAAAAATAAGAGCAATTGTCAAGAAAGGAATTGCATGGACGACATCACCATGAGATTAATCAACCACACATCGACAAAAAATCCTCCAACAAATGGTTGATGAAAGGAGAATTATTCGCAGAAACAGAAGGATTCCTTATGGTCATCCAAGACCAAGTGATCACTACAAACAATTACAAAAAATTTATTATGAAGGACGGAATATTACAAACAGATAAGTGCAGAAAATGCCATATAAGATCGGAAACTATCCAGCATAGTACGTAAGGATGCGAACAACTGGCCAATACGGAGTATCTTCACAGGCATAATTAAGTGTGCAACATTATCCACCAGAAACTTGCACACAAGTACGGACTTCTGAACACCTTCTAGCCATATTACAAGTATCAACCGGCACCCCTATTGGAAAATGACTCTATCAGATTATACTACGATAGGCCTGTTATCACTGACAGAATGGTGACGAATAATAGGCCGGACACAGTGGTGTATGATAAAAGAGCCAGCAATGCTGGTGGATTTCGCCATACCGAATAATAACAACGTGCTGAATAAGTTTCAGGAGAAAAAGTCCAAATACACTGACCTTGATATTGAGATCAAACAGATGTGGCACCTCGAGAAAATAGATATTGTTCCTGTCATCGTATCCTCCACTGGGTTAATACCCAAAACTTTGCATGATAGCCTTAAGAAATTAGAATTGCATAAGAATACCTATATAGAAATGCAAAAAGCTGTAATTCTTAATACATGTAGGATAGTTAGGAAATATATGTCAAGTATATTGTAATCGAGCCTATTCCCTTTGATTGCTGAATCTGGGAAAGGTAAATTATATCCAGCTAACAGCTGAGATAGTGCATAAGTTCACGATAATATATAATAATAATAACAGAAATTATTTGTAAATGATATCTATCCGCTCGATTCATCGACAGGTACTTGACCATTACCAATAGTCAGCAAGTGCACTGAGAAATCTTCAGCAGATGTATCATTAAGCAATGTATTTCTCATGTTTGTTGTCAGCTGCAGTTTCTTCACATAGCGCCATAGATTCGATGATTTGAGGCAAGCGTTTGATTCGTCGGCAGCCGTAGATCTTGGAATTACTGGCAGTGTTTAGCGGAAATAAACAGAAAGAAAAATCATTGCTCCTCCAAAACATCTCGAGCCATTGCGTAAATCTTTCAATATTCGGTTAAATGCTTCTAATGCACGGTTATTCGCAATTGTGCATTCGTCCCTGATGATGATTTTCGATGCCGATAAAACTAAGGTCATTGCTGAAAGTTTTGCAATATTTTACGTTGGTTCTTCAATAGTTTGAAGATTTAACGGTAATTTCAATGCTGAATGAGCCGTACGGCATCCTTCTAACAATGTGGCTGCTATTCCAGAAGAAGCAACTGTAACCGCTCTGTTGAACTTCCTTTTCTGCTTTTCTTTCGTTTTATAGTTCAATTCACTTTTTCAATATTGATTTCTTACAAAAATCAAATTGTCATCCATACGTCCAAGTCACACGAGAACGCTGTCGAATGGGAGAGCGTTCGACAGCTACCCACTAATTTTCAGCCATATCTGTACAGCCGTTCTTGAGTTAAAAATAGTATAACTAACACGACTTTCTTTTCATATATTGCGAGGAGGATATATATATATATATATATATATATATATATATATATATATATATATATATATATATATATATATATATATATATATATATAATATATATATATATATATATATATATATATATATATATATATATATATATATATATATATGCGAAATGAATGTTTTATTTGCCAATCTTTTTATGTGAGATAGAGATGAGGGTATTATATATTTCGGTAACATTTTGCACCACCACATCAGGGACCGTAAAAAGACGCAAACTGTAGATAGATAGACATTAACATTAAACTAAATTAAGAATACACTTACAACTATGCGAAATTCAATAAATTGAGATACCGGAAGGGCATAGATAACTCCATACATACTATCATCATATCAATTCACAATTATTTCATTATTTTACAGTTTTGGAGGAGCTCATATCAAAACGGAAAAAGCTCAGATATAACCACACATTTTACTTGATTTGTCATCTTGATTGAGAGATCGAGGACCAATCCAGATCTGTTCTGCCTGATCCGACCGTCGAGCACAATAGACCAATCGATCGAGTACTTGCTCTGTACACGATAACATTAATATTAATAAATTCGATATTTACGATAACGATGTTTTATCATCTTTTCAAATCCAAGAATACATGTTGCTCAATTTTTTCATATCGGTCTTTCCATTAATTAAGGGACCCAGTGATTCGTTAATATGGCACATTTCCAAAAACGCTCTGTTCTTGTTTCTTTTGTGGCAGTCCAATATTTTTGTTTCCTCGTACTTCATTACATGTCTTTTTGAATGCACATGTCTTGCCAGAGAGCACATTTCTTCAGATGCAACCTTGAGTCACTTCGGTGTTGAGTAAGACGCTTATCTAAATGCTGTATTGTTTGTTCAATGTATGCTGCATTGCAGCTACCATACGGAATATAGTAGATAATATTATTCCGTTTTTTTAATGAGGTGGGATCTTTCAGTTTTGAAAAAAGCCATCTATTCGTTTTCAGAATACTGTAGGCCACCTGAATGTTGTCCTATTTCTGGAAACTCTTGGAAATTTTGTTAGTGAGGCTGTAAATGTAAGGGAGTGTGACTAATCTTTTCGGAACCACTTCGCCTGGCATATTGATATGGCTGGGGTTATTCTCATGTGGAGGTTCAGGAACATTCTTCAGCAAAGCTCTTATTAGGCAACTAGGATAGCCATTTTTGGACAAAATTTTTGAGCGCTTCATAGATGGATGTGTGACGTCACTTATTCTCTGGTTCATAGCAATGGCAAAGTTCATTTTAGTTTTTCTTGTGTGATAGGAATGAAAATTTAAGTACTTTCTTGAACTCGAAGGCTTTTGGTACCAGTCAGTTATAAGGGAGTTATTTTCTGTTCTGCTAAGACGAATATCGAGAAAGGGCACACCTCTGTTCGTCTCTTGCTCCTCGACCATGAATTTGATTCTTATGCACCTCATTGAAACTATTATTTATATCATCTATGCTATCTGATGGAACTGCCAATATCAAGTTGTCCACATACTGATATAATAGAGGGAATTGCACCTCGGTCTTAGATTTTATGATTTCAATGATTCTTGTCATCACGATGTTGACTAAAATGGGACTTAATGTGCTACCCATTGGTATATATATATATATATATATATATATATATATATATATATATATATATATATATATATATATATATATATATATATATATATATATATATATATAAATGTAATATAATTAACTGACAATTTTGTCATATTTATATTCAGAGCAGTATTCTATTCGATCGTTCACCACTTCACAAAGGAAACTATTAATGAGTAACATTCAGTGTTACTTGACTAAGGTCCGTACACTGGATTGTTCCGGGAGAAAGCTCTGACACTACTCGTTGGTACATTGATATCATTGTCTGATGATGCTATAGTATGTATATATTCTGGTAGATTGATATATTCTCATAACATTTAACGTTATCCTAATATATAATTACTCCAGGATATGTTTTAATTATAATCATTGCCTGGCAATGGTATTAATTACCGGGTGGTGGATTTATATTTTTCATGAAATCAGTTTGATTGCATGAACAGATATATGGGCAACTCGTCAGGGTAATATATATATATATATATATATATATATATATATATATATATATATATATATATATATATATATATATATATATATATATATATATATTTTTTTTCCTTCAATCTTTACCTACAGATTTCAGATTCAGACGCATTGAAAATAAATTTATGCCAATATTGGAGAAAATTTCTGGGATATTTCAGTAAATTAGTGTGTTATCATGGAAGAAATTGAAGAGATTATTGCTTGTATTTAAGAAAATATTCTTCTGAAAGAAATAGTAGTAGTGACTTGTCATTGATCCTTGAAAGTTTTTTCACGGTTTTGTAAATTCAATTATGACAGGACACAGGCTAGTAGAAAAAAAAATATGTATAGTTCCATTTAAATGTATTCCTATTCCTTGAAATTTGATGTTGTTATGAACGAAGAATCCATATACATATCTCTGAAAGTGTAAAAGGCAGTACTTTTCAATTTAAAATACTAATATCAGGCTTAAAATGTCCAAGTGTTACTAATTGAATATCTTTCAGTTTTCATTATTCAAAGATTTAAAGCAGGTACAAATAAATAATTCCTTGAAACATCTATATCAGGTGGAATGAATCATTATTCCCTGGATTTCATAAGAGAGTTTCATCCTTGAAATGAGAATATCGATACTTAATTAATGACCTACCATTCCCGCTCCGTTCAGAACTGATTGCTAAAAGCACCATGAAAACCAGGAGCAAAATTCCCAGAATAATATTCAGAAGAATCAGTTTTTTCTCCAGTCCAGTGAAGGATCCCCATGGGGCGCTGAAACGAATAAATTCATGAATATTGAATGTTTACATCTGTAGTATTCAACAAGAAAAATGATAGGAATCAATATAATGGTAGCTCAAAAAGTAATTGAAAATTGAAATACATTATGACTATCCAAATTCTCTTTTGTTCAGTTCATCACAAGCAGTTTCACTTTCTATAGTTTATATTTTTATAACAATTCTCTTAGGAATAAAAATGAAATTTTCTTGATTAAATTCGATAGAATAAAAGTTTCAGTTAGTTATCTCTATCATTATCTTATAGATGATTTTCCTTCGACTTCTATCTTCGTCAATACAGGATAAATGCACTAAAAGTTGGAATTTACTGAAGAAGAAAATAGGAAAATACGGATACTGTGCAAACGACTTCAGTGTCAGATTGTTAGGAAGCAGAAATGGAAGCAAATGAATTTTATTTCTCATAAGAACTACAACCTAGTACATAAAGCAATAATTTGAATTCATTGCCTTTATGAATACAATGCTCAATAACAATCGTGATATAGGTAAAAATGATGTAGTAGTCCGAACTGTAATTTTGTTCCATACTGATTTCGAACGTTCGAACTTTCAAGAGGTTTGGAAATATAACGCTTTGAACATTTTTGATAATAGCAGCATTTATATGTTAATACCTCAAAAGTGTTCTAATATTAACGCAAATGCTGCGACTGCAACATAAACTTCTCCTGAAGGAATCGATTCTCGTTAAATTATGTTTTCGAATTGAAAAATCAAATCAACAGTATTTTTACCACATAACTGTTCGTCACTTTGACACTTGGTTTTAATGATCGTTTTGAAATCATCAAGGTTTGTCACCACCAACAATAGCGATTTTATCGATCCTTTAACGATTCAATGAATTTAGAGAAATTTTTTATCGTCAGACAATTTATGCCTACCAAAGAGTGCACAATGGGATGGCCTGAACAAATATTTTTTCTTCGGTTACCATGAAATTATGATCCAAGATTATGGTAAAAATTCTGGTAAAAGTTTGAGCTAATATTTCTACTGAGAAGTGTAATTTGATCTCACATTTTAATGAGATTAGATTTTTTCTATTTGAATTTTCAATGCATTTGAACGAATAATTATCTAGTAGAAAAAGAAGATATACTTGGAAGAAAATTCACGATCTGAAAAAATGGTCAAAATGCTTAGATAGCATGTCAAAAGATAACGAGATAGTCGAAGTTAAAGACGAACCTGATACCGTAAAAGATAACATTGACAATTTCTAACGCTCCATCACCAAGTAATGGCTCAAAAATATAAAATATCATAATTTTCTGTTAGATTTTTGATTTGGTATATTAATAGAGGAAATGTTCAAAGTATCCGGCACGATTCGAATGTACTGTAATTATTAAAATATTATAATGCTTAGTAATTATTAATTTGTTATTCAATGTCGATATATTTCTTATTTTCCATTTGAACGAAAAATCTAGTAGTTTATTTCTCCTTCATGACATTATGGCTTTGAGAAAAGAAGCGTCAATATTTGTTTACTGTGTGAGATCTTCTGTAGTTTTATTTCTATTCAACTAACCCTGTGTTTAATATCCAGGTCTAGCTCATCATGCCCGTTCTACGGCAAAAGCAATTTGCCGTTGAAAATATTTTTTTGAGAATAAGTCAGATTAACAGCGCGAGAAGTTAACGGTTTATTTCAAGTGTGTATTTTATATGTAAAAATATATTTGAAAGCTTGGCTCACTGCTCCATCTGAGATTCTAGAACCACATTGTGAATAAAGCTGCATAAAAGACTTGATTTTGTATGAAGCTGTGAAAGGGGTTATTATTCGATTTCTTAAATCTTCTGCAGTTTTCACTCGAGTGGTATAAACTAAATTTTTTCAGATATCCCCATAAGAAAAAGTCTAAACTATTTATGTCTGGGAAGTAGCAGGCCATGGTTCTGGCTCACCCCGACGTACCCATCGGTTGTTGAATGTATTATTCAAGAATTCCTTTAGGTGTAAAATTTGTTGAATTTTTGAATAGATTTTAGCTTCCCCACAAAATGTGCTGGTGCCCCATCATAAATGAACCACATTATGTTTCTCACCAAAACTGCCACATCCTCGAGCAATAAAGGTAACTCCTCCTCATGAAATTGTCGATAAGCGGAACTGTTTCGTCTGTTAGACAAAAAAAAACCTGCCAAATCAATTAATTTTCATATATTCCGACCCAGACATTCAGTGAGAATTGTTCTCGGTGATGAGATTCTTCAATCAAATGGGGATATTCCTCAGCCCAATAATGATTATTGTGAAAATTTGTGATAGCAGTTCTCGAAACGTTAGCTTCGTCTGTGAACATTATTTTACTATCAAAATGAGCATTTTCGAAAAAGTAGAGTTTGAACGCGTTGGATATAAAACGGGTACAATAAAAAGTCCTGAGAATCCTCCAAGCGAGAACATGTGAAATATTCAACTGATTTCCAAGCTCTCTTGCGCTCACATGAGGATTCAAATCAATACAATTCAAAACTGCTTCCTCAATATCTGGAGTTCTCATAGTTTAAGTTGCATCTTTTAAATCATTATTTGCAGTAGAAGTACCAGTTTCCCCCAACCTTCAATAGTTGGAACTGTCAAAATGAATAAATAAATGAAGAAAATTAAAGCCTACTTGTCAATTTTTTAATTAGAAGTGCTTTCAATTTAGCGAATGCAGACCATCGTTTAATAATTTTTTGCTCGAGAACGGTCGGAGAAACTAAAGAATTACAAGTGTCAAAAATTCTAAATTGAACCAAGATGACGGAAATTGATTGTACGCTGATCAGTGGCGTACTGAAAATAGTTTGAAAAGGCAAAAAAAGACATGGCACCTGAAAAGAAAACACCTTGTAGATTCTTGTTCAAATTTAGGACATGTAATGATGGAGGTATGACACACTAATATGTAACACCCTGTATATAGAGGTAGGTACAAAATTAATAAGAGAGCAAACAATAGATGATAATTATGATAAAAGCAGTTATTATTCGAAGATTTCAAATAGGGAAGAATAAGCTGGGCCATACTGGTCGTTCAGAGGATTATCGCTATAAGGGTATGTTGCAGTTTGAAAATTTCGACTCTTTGTTCTAATTGAGAATTATTATTCATTCAACGACTGAACAGAATCCGAGTTATCTTACGTTCGGCGAAAAAGTGCGTAGCCGATTTTTTATTCTTCATCGAAACACTAGTTATAAAAACATTGGTATAGAAATGCATGTAACTAAGAAACTACAGCGAGCTCGGTGGCGTAGAGGATATGATGCTCGTCCCCTTCGCAGAGTTAACTGGGTTCAACCCTCACAAAGTAGGTACGATTTTTCGTATTCTAGGAATCTGTTGAGTGTTCATTTTTCAGATGAGATGTAAAGCCGTCGGTCTTGTATAACAAAGATGTGTTGGACAATAAAGATCCCTTCCCTCGACACGGAAGGGGTTCGGCGAAATTCCCGGATTAGTGAGGTGACAGAATTTTCTGGCGGAAATAGAGCACGTTAATGGAATAACAAACAAACAAACAAGAAACAACAGAAAGTGGTCAAGATGGGCGAACGATTCGATGAATTTTTTACTGTCGATATGGTGTTAGTTGAAGATTATAAAAATATTTCAAAGATAAGTTGGAATCGAGCAGAAATTTCAAAGAGAATTGATGAAACTGCATATTGATTTGAAATTTCAGAAATTAATTATGTGATTCATAAACGTCATCTAAATCAAATTTCACACATATATCCTGCTTATTCAAGTTTTTGGACCGAAATTTCTGACGAAGAGAAGAATTCTAGGAATTTATCAAATGGAATTTCCGAAACAGGTAATTCTGAAATTGACAGTGATGAATTGATAATGAGTTTCGAGTTTACAGTTTGCATAAATATTCGATCAGATTTTATTTTAAGATTATTAGTTTACACTTCCACGTAGTGTACCGGTCATCATCGATTCCCTGCGAAGTACCATTGGACATATTGAGTTTGGTAGATTAACATCTTTTATTTCTAGTAAACTCAAATATAGTTCTATGATTTCCTACCTAAACTGACATTAGGGTACTAACAATATGCACACGGTTTTAGAAGCATTCAAAACTAATTTTCAAGAAAAATATATTACCAGAAATCATTTCCAGCTATTTCAGTCTTCCAGGGATTTTGAAGAGAAGCTGATTTATTTAATTGAATGGATTTCCTTACTAAACATCGAAATATTTTTCTTGGTTAATTGTATACGCACCAACAATTTTCCAGCAGACGCTTTCGGGCAGTTTGGCAGAGCGAAATAGAGCGATGTGAAGGGCATGTTGGACACAAACAACTTTATATTAGGATATTTGAAAAAAGATATCCGGGTTTTCATTGACTGAAACAGTAGAGGATATTGCAATTTTTTTACGAATATTGTTGTGATTTGTCGCAGTTTCTTCAATATTTCTCAGTTTATCTCTATTTCACTGCGGAAACAGCAGCACACGATTCTCACAGATATAAAAGTTAGGAGATTACCTTTCCATGATAACTGTCCCTTGAAATATGGCGGTCTTGAAAATCTACGAAACGAATTGATATTTATGACCTGAATATTATGACATTGATGTATTATAGAAATAAGAATTGTTATTAGACAACATTTATTTCCTACTTGGGGAAGCGATATATCATCATTTCGACAGATAAGATTAGTTTAAATGTTGGTTTCGACTCTACGTCTTATTGTACGTTTAGTATATCATGCGAGGAAGGATTAAAAACGAAACGTTCTATCCACTGTTTCCACACCATTTTGAAAATTTAGCGCTTTTCGTTTATATTCAAAACGGAATTGGTGCAATAACTGAAAGGAATGTCTAGGGAGAAAAAGGGACTGAGCAAACGTTCAAGAAGTAAAATATTTCTGAAGAAAAGTCCGACCTATTGCGATTGAAAGAATAGGAAGGTAAAACAGTTAGCAGACGACTTGCAGGAACTATTTTAAGAATGGACACTTAATTTTTATCCTTAGATCAAAGATGAAAAAGGTGGACTGGTATGGTATGCGTGGGGTGGCGCTGCGACTGGTGAGGTTCTACTTGTCTAACCGCAAGCAGTATGTTTCAGATGCAAATAATGCGGGTGAAATCATTGAGTCAGAAAGTCTTGAGGTTTCTAAGGGTGTTCCTCAAGGATCTATATTGGGACCTGAAGAACTACAGAAAAATGTACAGTAATATGCTGACGACACCTCACTCTTTTATCTGAACAGAATCAGTTGATACCCTGAATATCCTGGAAAATTATAACCCTCAGAATAAATTTCAACTGAATATATCTAAAACTCAAATAATCTCGTTTGGATTCTGAAAGCCAACAGAACAACTAAGCGTAGTATATAACAATGAAACTATACTTGCAGGGGATACTGTCGCTTTGTTGGGAGTGAGGATTAACTCCAGGTTAGACTGAGTATGCAAGGTGTACCATGTTACGAAGACCATTGGTAGAGCTTGTCAATAATGGTTAATAGAAAGGCAGCGCTTGTGTCTTATAATGCGTATGTAGAGTCCCACCTTACATGTGGTGTTGTATTTTGGAGAAATTCGATGATGAGTGATAGGGTGTTCATTATGCAAAAGAGATGCGCTAGGAGTTTACTTTGATTGAACCCAAGAGAAAACTGCAGGAAGCACTTTGTCAGCCAGAGGTTTTCAGTTTCCCCAGTCTCTTTTTTCTTGAGTGCTGTCTCTTTGTAAAAAGAAACCTACACCAGTTCACTGCATCTGGCGCGGAATATCAATACACTAGAAGTTACAGAGACAACCTAACCTAACCAATAGGCACAACTACACATCTGCAGAAAAATGTAGTGTTCATGTCCATTCGACTCTATGCTCAAATTCCTGTAAGATTGCGAATTCTGCCACTTTTAGCATTCAAACGAAATTTCAAACTAAGAATTTTGGAGAAGGCTTATAATGCAGTGCAGGATTTCTCAGAGGATTCATTCAGTAATTGATTTCATCGTATTTTCTGTTTTTTATGTAATGTATTTTTTTATGATTGTATTTATGCATTGTCATTGTTTGTTCTCATGTTTTTGACAAGTTTACTGTACGTATATCTACCAAATTGAACAAATAAAATGATCTATCTATCTATCAATGAAAAAATCATTCCTGACAAGATCTAGTTCTCAAATATGCCTGCCATGCACGCAACCCATACGAGCCACATTAATGCAATTAAGCAGGATGATGAGGAACGAGATGGCAGATAGCAGTTTCCTCCTTATCATGAGCTCATCAGTATCGCATATTGCTTCTGAGCATCCCAACCAACTACATCGGAGTACCCTAACGATTCCAGAACAGACCCACCTCGAGACATACTAGAGTCGTCCACAATGAATGAAAACGGTGAACCTGCTACGGGACTTGGAGGAAAGCAACGAACAAAAACAAGCGGATGTGAGAACATAGAAATTCCAACACATGTAGATCATCACGCCTGTGCGTGAACTTGAGAAAAGTTATATAAATAACTGTATATGTATTATATATATATATATATATATATATATATATATATATATATATATATATATATATATATATATATATATATATATATATATATATATATATATATATATATATATATATATATATATATAAATCTGATCTGAAATTTTCATTTAAATATCAACTTATTTTGGTTGGTTTTCCAGATACAGCCCTTGTAATTTAGACTCTCCTTGAAGTTACTGCTGATTTCATGTGTTACGTCCACTAATTGTACTTTCGAACCGAGAAATTGTTTTCTATTAATAAATTATGTATTTACTATGAAGCATTACACTACACTAGGAAAAAATAGAAATCGTGATCTTGGTGATAAAATACATTAGGTTTCAGTAATGTAAGAACCTATGCATAACGGTGCAAAATAATAAAAATTGTATATACAACATGACTGCAAATCTTCTCGTGCATTTTGGGTATCTCATATGATTCAAGAATTGAGATATTAGGAGCATTTAAGTAAATGTTCGCGGATTTATCTATTGAAAAATTAATATAAGTCATCTGTATTCATATGAGAAAGTAAGGAATGATATACATTGATCCTTTCTACCTATTGAATGCTATCGCTGTCAGTATAAAACATCAAAGACATTGTCCAAGTGGTATGGGTATTTTTGGTATGTTCTTGGGGCTTGTGAATTCTGAGACTCCAACTGTCCTCACACCCAATCTGAAGGGTGCAATAATATGCTTACATCCGTTTTTGTTCAGATATGTCTCGATTTCCGTTCCCTTTATTCACCCCATAAGATACCCACAATTGATATTTCGTACTTCTTTACTTCAGAAATTTCAGATAGCTGAGGCAAACATTCGCTGTTCTCAAATACCGACATCTTAGCTGTATCAAACGATTACACACTAGAATTTTTGTAAATCCTCTCTTTTCAAAACAATATATATACATACTAGATATAGATGATCTGTATTTTAGTGCATGAATATTCCGGTTGGTTTTCATCAACTCTGAGACATGAGAAGCGGAAACTTTTTAGAGATAAAGAAAACGAAGCGATGTCTCAACCTAATTTGTGACCAATACACTTTGTTGATTTCTAGTGGGGATCTCAGATCTGTAAATCGAGGATTACTTCTCCTCAAAAGTTGGTGGAATTCGCCACGCGAAAGTTTTGAGTATATTTCATGCGGGATCCTTTATTGATAAGTATTTGGGAAATAATCAGTTATTTCAGTTTTGCAATTCGCAAAATAAGATTTTATCTATACCTTCCACCAAATGGATTACACATGTGAGGCTGCAGTATCATTTGAACCGACAAAATTCTTTCTTCAATCTTCTTCTTTTATTTCTTCTTCGAATAACGAACTTTAGATCAGATTTCACATAAAATCGAGAAGACCCGGTATTCACTCATACAGATAGTCCACCAAGCTCTATGATATATTTGAGTTATACACACACCACAAAAATTGTCGCATCACCTGGTATTCTGAATTGCACAATCGATTAAGCAGCTCGATCGCAGTTTCTTTGTGAACATATGTTTTTGGACATATGATAGAAAAAATTCTTATCTATGTAGTGGCATTTGTTTCCATATGATCTATAAAACGTCTGAAACAAGAATGGGTTAGTTGACTATCAGTATTCATTCAATTTATCTTCAGTGTTCACGCTGAATAAATGCAAGTTCTCGGTGTTTCTTGTTGATTTTTGAATCTTTGAATTTATTGTAATGGCTGCTGAACGTCCTGGATGCTATTTGAGTGTTCATGAGGTGGTAATTATTGTAACACTAGAGGAGGGGCGAAGCCAACGTTACGTAGCTAACTTGTTGAATGTTAACCAGAACACTATTTCAAGAGCAATTAATCGGTACCTCGAAATAGGGGAATATGGAAGAAGGGCCGGACAGGGAAGAAATCGGATAGCAACACCAGTTGATGATCGTTGGCTTCATTTAACTTCACTGAGAGTTCAGCACTGTACGGCTAGAATGATACAAAATGAAATTGCACTTTTCAGTCTTGTGCATATTTCATTGAAAACTGTTAGGAACAGGCTTAGAGAAGATGATATCAGACCAAGGGTGGCTTCTACCGACCCGCGTCTCACCAGAGAGCATCGAGTGCCAGGACTTCAGTTTGAGAGGGAACATGCAAATTACGGTATTTAAGAATGGTCGAATGTTCTCTTTTCCGACGAGTTCAGGTTCTGTCTAGAATCAAATGATAGACGCATGCCTGTATACAGACGACCTGGGGAACGGTATCAACAATGCTATATCCGGCAGACCGAAATTTTCGGAGAGGGCTCAGTGATAGTGTGGAGGGCATTTCTTTACATTGTCGAACTGAGTTAGTCCTAGTGAATAAAGGAAGCCAGATACATCGCAAATATCCTTGGACCCCATGTTGTACCTTTTGGCCCATTGATTGGCGAAAACTTCATTTATATGCATGATGATGCTCGGCCTCATGCAGCAGGAGTAGTTACAAAATTTCTGCAAAATGCCAAAATTGATATTTTACGATGGCCAGCCAGAAGTTCCGACTTGAATCCCATAGAACTTGTTAAGGACAACGTGGCAAATTCAGCAACGTAGGATGCCTTGTAGAACACTCCAATAACTAGAAAATTTGCTTCCTGAAATTTGGAACTCAGTGACTCAAAAATACATCCAAAATTTGTTTGAAGGGCTTCCGAGACGTATACTGGCAGTAATAAGGGGGCCCGGGGAGGATACACTCGATTTTGAACTATTATTAGTACCATTAGATGCTAGTTGAATGGTCTCTTCGTGAATGCTTGAAGATGGTAGAATTTTTCATTTACTCGAAAATTATTGATATTTTCCATCTCTTTTGAATGAAATCTTCTTATTTCACACTTCTGAAAATTACCAAGCTACTCTTGAATGACTAACCTTAAAGTTTATATAGTATTGTCGTAAAAGTAGGGTGATGCGACCATTTTTGTGGGTAGTGTATTTGCTGAAGCAATTCTGAGGCAAATCGGTGAGAACAGCACTGTCCTAATCTACTAAAAGTTGGAAGCATTCACCTTCAAAAAGCAAGAGCGGTTATGTGGTGTTGCTTTTGATGGAATGACCTTGTGACATTCATAACTATAGTTGAATGATTATCCAAACAGTTGAGTTATTTCTCATAGAAATATGTCAGAATATCTTTTCTATAAGTAATTATAGTTTTGAAACTATAAATTCCTCGAATTAAAATGTGTTCCTTCATTAATGAATATTGTATGCAGATATAATCTCTGTTTGTGATTATTCCAATATAAGAGCATGAGAAGCTGCTAGAGATTACCGTTGAAGATTTCCTCAAAGACATCCTCCCATTCGTACAGTTTTTACTTCGATATTTAAAAGACTCATTGAAACTGGTACACTTGAACCAAAACATGTATGACCTCGTCAAGTCAACATACGAAAAGAAGAAAACATCAGATATTGTGTCAAAGATAATTTTCTCGAAAAGTTTTCGGCGCAATTCCGTTGCGCATGTACTCAACTGTCGTGTGGCGTGTTTTGAAAAGAGAGGGACAGCACCATTATGTGAGACATCGAAATGATAGGCAAGCATTATTGTTAGACAAAGGCGTTTCCAAAAGAGGTTAGGATGGCCTTTGTAGTAATATCTTCTTGTCCGTTCATATTGTAAAAAACAGATTGCATGCCATTAGTTTTCAAAAATGTCTACAGAACACGTTTCTCATTTAAAGTGATGATGCTCCTCTAAATTTCACTTCAAATATCTATAATATACATGACGAAGCACTTCCACATCAAGGAAGAATAGTGTATGAATGACTAAATGAATATTTTCCTAACATGTGAATTGCTAGTGGCGGTAAAATTTCTTGGCCAGGACAACCACTGGATCTCAAACCGTTTACATAAATATATAAATTAAATCGCCTACAGTGAAGAGCTACTTAATTTTGAATAGTTATAGGAACGAATGTCCATCATATTGTTCTGTAGTCACCTCGTGGTAAATGTGACCTATGCTTTCAAGTTGGGGGTGGTCATTATGAGCAACTCATGTAACGATTGATATGATTTCTATCATTTATTTCATTCATTATTTTCTTTATTACCTTTTCACAACTTTGACACATAATAACAATTCAAAATGATTATTCAATTTCATTAATCGAAATAATCAAAATTAATATGTATTTTCCCGCGATAGAATTGTTCTTGAGCCTTCACTGGTAATCTCTAGCAGTTTGTCATGCGTTTCCATCGCACAGACCTTAATCATAGAACATATCTGTGTATTCTTCATTAACGAAGCAATGCATTTTCAATTCGAAATATTCAATATTTTGAGTCAAAAAGATATTCTGAGATTTATCTCTCAAAAATAAATCAAAATTCTTGATAATAATTTTACTATGATAACGAATGTTTCGTATGATAAAATAATGATTTCATGACCCGCGAGGATCAAAATTTCGAAACCGAATTCCTGAATTTGAAATGTTTCGGACTATATTCTTCCAAATTTGTTTTAAAACTTCTTCTCGAACCCCCCCTCCCAAATTTTGTCAGAGTTTCGAAGACAATCTACATTTTATAGAATAGAACGTTATTACAATAGGTCAAATATCATATTGTATGACGGGAAAAAATAAACTAGATACCAACATTAAAGAGAATGTACTACCTGTTATTAACCTGACAGATATACTGGGTGATTCCCCAGTGGCGCGGTGCTCTGTAGCTCATACACTCTTGAAGATTTCATTTTTGTTCGAACGGTATTGTATTTACAAAGTCAAAATCTACTTCAACAATCTATTCTGTAGTAAACAGGTTGTCCCACTTTTCTATAAAAAAATCTTGGAAGTTTTTTTTCGATTGGCAGACCACTTTTTTGTTGAAGATTCAAGACCTTCCTAAACGCTGCTATAATGCCTTTAATTTATAAGTTTTGTGGTGAGTAATTTCGTCAAAAAATTTTTTTTTCCGTAAAAATTCATAAACATAGGCATTACATCATAGCATGCTCCTTCGGCCAGAGAGGATGAATACTTTTTTCCTTTCGTTTTCTCAATGCCCAAGGATAGCTTCCTTGATGAATTGAAATAGATTATTCTCATTTTATTCAGGAGTGACTCAAAACAATTATTGAATATAGTAATTTTGAAAATATCATATCTTGATTTTCTCAAATGGAACATCCTGTATTTCATTATTCATGTCAAAGCATAAAATATTGTGCAAAATTTTTGCAGACCTAACCTTATCTTTATCTTCAACCATTTTCGAAATAAATAAGAACTAAAACAATAGAATCAGAGGTTGCGACAGAAGAGTTTATTACTACATATCAGAGTATTATTACTACTTGATCAGAGAAATGGAGATATCTTAAGGTTATCGTGTATGAAATACGTAATAGATTGGATTTTGATGAGATGATCTACGAGGTGTTGAACTATTTCATTAAGTGTTCGAAATAATGCCCCATTTCTTTGTAGACAGAACTCAATCTTTCTGAGGAAAGACCGTTGAACTCTCGACAACATTTGCGGATGAACTGACTGAAAGGCGTCGACTATTCTCTTTCTCATAACCAACTGTACTGTAGAAGGAATCTGGTCAACGATGCCCTTAATATAACCCCACAAGAAAAAATGTAGACTTGTAAGGTCTGGAGTTCTCGCTGGCCATCTAACAGGACCACCACGTCCTATCCATTTGTTTGAAAATACATGATTCAAATGCTTCCTAACCTGATGTGAGTAATGTGCCGGTGCTCCATCCGGTTGTAACCACAAATCTTGTCTTATATGCTCTGGTACATCGGCAAGTACCATTGATAGATGATTTTGCAGAAAATCTGAATACATTTCACTATTGAGGTGCCCGTCGAAAAAGTGTGGCCCAATTAGATAACCATCTACTATAGCGGCCCATACATTCAAGGACCACTGATGCTGAAGATCTATTTGTCTCATGAGGTGTGGATGTTCCGTGGCATAATAATGAAAAATATGCCTATTAACAAGCCCATTCTTGTGGATTGTTGCCTCTTCCGAGAAGAGAACTCTGCTAAACATATTCGGATTTTCTGCTACTATGTCACTTGCCCAATTGCAAAAATTGATTCGATTTTTTTAGTCTTGATTGTTCAGTTCCTATTGTAGCTGTACATGATATGCATGAAATTTATTCACTTTCAAGATTCTTTGGATGGAAATTTGACTTATATCTGTTAACTGAGAAATTACTCTTTAGCTCTTATATAGGTCCTCTGTCACTGTCAACAAAACTGATAACTGGTTGTCTTCAGCTGTAGCAGTTTTTTTTTTGATGTTTTTTGTAAGCGATATTATCCGTTTCCACAAATCTAATTCGAAGTTTTTTAAAGCATCTTGCATTAGGATGCCTCTTAGCAGGAAATATTTGAGAAGAAACTCTACTTGCCAACAAAGAATTTCTACCACACTCACCCTGAATAACAATCAGATCAACCATTTCTTCTTTGGAGAACTTCATGGCAGTCAATTGAGAAAATTGGGTTCAAACCTCACTTTAACAATGTTTGATAACAAAACACTGATAAGTTCACCACGTAAAATGCTGAATATGATATGTCCGGACACCTGACAAAAGGCACAAATAAAAAAAAATGTCATTACATACCTTGATTTACGTTTCAATCACCTTGATTTTATCATTCGTTAAAAGAATTATCTTGTTTAGGTTTCATTTTTACTACTTGAATCATTACAGAAAAGAAAAACTTCTGTACGAATAATGATGCATGTTGATCAGTTTGATACGGTTTGTAGAATTTTCATCAAAATTTTTACAAATAATCTAATATTACGAAAATTATCGAAGATGAAGATAAGGATACTCCTGCAAAATAAAGCACGATATGCGTTGACATGAATAATAAAATACAGGGTGTTCAATTCAAAAAAACAAGTTGATATTTTTAAATTATAATATTCAATAATTTTTTGAGTCAGCCCTGAATAAAATGGGGATAATATATTTCAATTAATCAATAAATCTAACCTAGGGCAATAAGAAAAGGAAAGGAAAAAGTATTTATTCTCTCTGGCCGAAAGAGCCATTTTCATGAATTTTTACGGAAAAAAAATATTGTGATGAAACCACTCACCAAAAAACTTAATACCTAAAGACATTAAAGCAGAGTTTAGGCCGCTCCTGAATGCAAAATAAGTTGCTGAAGTAGATTCTCACTTTCTAAATATAATAGCGTTCAAATAAAAATTAAATCTTTAAGAGTGTCCGAGGTACAGACCACCGCGCCACTTGTGAATCACCCAGTATATTCAACAGGCATATTTCTTTATCTGTTATCATTTTATGTTATGTTATGTTATGATCTATATTCAAGATTTCATGTGAATTGTATAAGATAATTCCTACTTGTTGTTGGTCTCAAAGAAGGAAATGAGGTACCCAAAGCGCAGTCACCTTTACTTGACTATGTCTCACTTGAATATACAGCACACAAATTTTTTAGACCTACTTGCAGGTTTCGAAGCATTATTTCAGTGACTTTTGGTGATGTTTCAGTCATTGATTGAAATGCTCAAAAACATTCCGAACAATGATCGTTTTTCGTACTAGTATGGCCACATTCAATGTTTCTGTTTCTGTTTAATTTTCTACGCCGGTAAATGATGGTGCGAAGTCTCGCCAACTGTGACCAATGTATTCTCAATTTTCGTAGATATATTACCTGTCGAAAACAAATAACAGACTTCACATTTGTTTTTGAAAAACAATACGCCTATGCAAATTAAATGTGTGTTGGACACTTTCTGTATTCGTTAGTTAGCAGAAATTTCGGTGAGTACTTGTAGAGAGATGCGCAACCTCAAAATCAATTTTCTCAGTTTAGCTCCCATATGAGAAAAATGTCATTTGTAAAGGTGTCAATTTACTTGCGAACCTCTCTCGAGAAATAAGCTTTACTTCCTGACAATATTTTCAGATTTTACCAAGAATGGTCAAGTCTACGCAGTTAATGGTAGAATATGAAAGAGCAATTTTCGATTTATAAATATAAAGAAGAATATTAGAAGACAAGCTTAATTCATGTTGAATGTTAACAAACCATATGAATATTTGAATTGGCGTATTTGGTTAAACTCCGACCTATTTAATCCGTATCTTCGATTGATGATGATCATTGACGAAGAAAGAAGTCAATGTGATAATGATAATGAAGTATATTTTCCGCACTGAAATATACATGAATATATATAAAAAAATTTAAAATACAATACACTCTGATACCGTGCTGCTTGATTCAGAAGAAATTTCACAGGAGTGAAAATTATGAATGACTAATCCTCTCCTTCGAAGATATGATGGACCTGGCAATTGAAAATAAAATTGAGATATATTTCCCAAAAGCAGGTTCGAAGAAATTCAGCGAATACAATATTTATATCGTGTTTGTAATTATCTAATAGAAAAGTTAGTTATGATTTTGAATCCGACAAAAGTATCATATAATCTTATCTATTATTTACCGTCAGTGATAAATTTCATCTACTTAAAGTATATATTTCAATCGGATATTTCATTGCGAAATATTAATGAGTTGATGCTAAATTGTCGTTATAATATCCTTGTGCATTTGTTTATATGAATAGTCTGCTGAGAAAATACGCTCACTAAAAAGATCATATTATCTAAGTACTTTAAATAATTCTATTTCTAATTGTTTATGATAACTGAAAACTATCAACAAAGTCACTCGATTTTCGTAAAACCATAATCAGAGATGTGTCAGCTGACACCTACTGGGTAATGTGAATTTTGCAATCGATTGCTGAAATAATTCAGTAACTGCGCTTGAAAGCGCCTGACACGTTCAATTTCTGAAGACTTGATCTCAACACAGCTAACTGCAAATTGATATGCAATCTGTCTGGATATCTGTTGATATTCATTCACAATCATGACTAGATGTGCTTCAATTAAGTTTTCCGCTTTTAAGAGGGAACATATTTTCAGAAAAAATCAGCAAGGCTTTGGACATTAGGAGAATTTGTGCCTGAATACTGGTCTGTATTCTTACCTAAATCAGTAACATTTCTGATCATTTTCTTCGTGTATAAAGTTTGTTAGAACTGTCACCATATATTTTGACACTTTTCTCATTCACATTTTATCTAGTGACAATGGCGCAAGTAGAGGCTTTTCAAGCAATGAATTTTTCCAGGGACAGAATATGTTGATTTTTGAAAGGTGACTCTTCACTCTGAACTATTTTTTTACCTCGATTAAAGAAGGTATTCCTTCAATAAAACAGTTATTGTAGAATATTCTCGTTCAATTGTAGTGGAAGATTAATTTTTAGAGTTCCAAAATTATATCCAATGTTCATTCGATAATTTTCTATGACACATTTGTTTCGCCCAATGTTTTGTACTTGAACCAGTAACATGAATTTTGATATAGAAATAATCACTTTCAACACCCAGAGTGTTATTGAATTGCACATCACAAAAACACGGAGACTGTCAGCGCCCTCATCTCTTCATTACCTTCAAACGTTGACCTGAATATGGCTGTCTCAATTGCCTCTTAGCTCTAAGGGAGTTAACGTATTTTTTATTTGAGTGCAAAGCTCGACTTGATGATTTCCGCCCCACAACACCACTGATGTTATCGATTAAAGACAATTTTGGTGATAATCTCCCCACCACACAATTTTTCTTCAAGTCAGACAGGTATGTTTTGTAATGTAGGGTTAGTTTTTAGGCAATATTAATTGCCTGAGAGAGATGAGTTAAAAAAAACAACAAATGAAGCTCCTCGCCTTATGGCATGATCTGAAAAATGATGAAGACTTTGTCGATTCGAGCGATTCTGAAAATGAAGATATAGTTTAAGAAAGTGTTCATCATTCTGAATCAGAACAGGAAGATGTTTCGGAACAAGTTGACGATGACGTTCATTCAGAAGATGAACAAGATGATAATCAAACAACATCATCTAATACAACGTTATCCGAAAATTGTTTCATCGGAAGAGATAAGCAAACCATGAGGTCAAAAATTTGTCCCAACCGAGCCGCATGAACCAGATGCGAACACATAATTATGATCAGCACAAATATGTGGTCAAAGAAGTGGATGCTGCCAAAATTCGTGCTTTTTAGGGTCTCCTTTTCTTA
The DNA here is from genome assembly GCA_013387265.2 of Cryptolaemus montrouzieri. Lineage (NCBI taxonomy): Eukaryota > Metazoa > Arthropoda > Insecta > Coleoptera > Coccinellidae > Cryptolaemus > Cryptolaemus montrouzieri. Next base: position 42,659,557 of record JABFTP020000124.1, on the reverse strand, counting down.
TCTGGGGTGTACAAAACGAATGGTGTGAATCTAGACGACCTATGGAACATTAATGGTTTGGGTATTGATATATTCAGAAGAGTTTTGTCTCTGCAAAGATTTCAATTACTACTCAGATGCTTGCGTTTTGATTACTCTCAAAATAGGCAAATCAGGCAAAAAATTGATAAATTCGCCCACATTAGATCATTGTTCACTAAGTTTGTTGAAAACTGTCAAGGCGCTTATTCTCCATGCGATTACGTTACCACAGATGAACAGCTGTTGGCATTTCGTGGTCGATGTCCTCGTCGAGTATATATGCCAAACAAACCTTCAGAGTACGGATTGAAAATATTCGCTTCAGTTGATGTAAATTATATTACGTGGTGAATATGGAATCATATGCGGGTCAACAACAAGATGGCCCATTCAAATTATCCTATTCACCGTTCGATTTAGTTGATAGATTAGTGACACCCATCAGTCAAACTACCAGTTTTCCGCTGATGACCCATCAATCACAAACTTACTTCCGTTGGCATCATAAGAAAAAATAAAGCTGAGCTTCCACCTGCGATCGTATATACTAGAAATCGAGAAGCCTTTTCTACCAAATTCGGTTTTCAAAGGGACACCACTATATTATCATATATAAAGTAGTACTGGTTGCCTCCACGCTTCACCACGACGATAACAAAGCTGAAAGGACTGGAGAAGCAAAAAAACTGGAGATAATAGATTTCTATAATTTCACCAAATGCGGAGTAGATGTGGTCAACGAACTATGCGGAAATTAGGACCTATCACGTAACAGTAGAAGATGGCCACTAACCATCTTTTTTTCAATGATAAACGTTGGGGCTATCAACGCTAGAATAATATATCAAAGCAACACTAAGAATATACAAGAGAGAAGAGAATTCCTTTTAGATTTAGGCTTGCAGCTTGTGCAAGAGCATCTTTTGACTCGTGAAGATAATGAGACCTTGCCTAAGCAACTGATAAATTCAATCAAATCTTCATTGAATGGGAACGAATTAGAACCGAATGATAGAGAGCCAAAACGCCAGATAACTATTGGAACATGTGGAATGTGCCCCAGGGGTAAAGATAGGAAGTGCCAAAAGAAGTGTGCCATATGTGAAGTTTATTGTGTCTGGAGCATAGTCTCATTCTATGTCAAAATTGCTATGGATAGAGCACACTGTAAAATTTTTATCTACCAATATTTCTAGTTCGCGTTTTCCTCTTTGATTGAATCACATATTCTTGTTCATTTATTTGATATTCAGAATCTACTGCATGAATACATTTTTCTTAAATTCTGAACCGAAGAAATGTGTGTTTCTTTTTCACTAAAATTATGTTGGGAAATTTTTTTTTTCCATTTTATTCTGTGGCTGGGTGAATCAAATGCACTCTTTTTTCTGAAAGAATAATGTGTCTGTTAACGCAGTCAATTATCAAATTCCCGAAACAAATTGTGAAAATAGTTTTTTTCACACGAAAATCCAAATGGGGTGAATTTCACTCCACAACACCAAACATGTTTCATAGGTTCACCACACCAACGCCAAGTTAATATTGTATAATTCTTGAATATCGGACAGTTTTGAATTCGTGAATTTTTTTGAGAACATATTTTTTTTCGTTCCACATCATTATATAAAATTTTTAAACATTTAAATGACGATTCTTTCCAATATTATCAAGAAGAGCTGATGATAGAATATATTATATATTGTACTTTGGGTGGCTTGGATGTGAAATTTGCTGTATAACTATTCTCATGTCCATAGGTGAGGATTTGTGTAGTACTACGTGTTTGTAGATAATTTTAATTTCAATCCTTACCTGGCTGATCCTGAATCTATTCTCTCGTAGGTCGGCATAATATCTAATTCGATATATTTTCAACACAACACTCTTCACTGAAAGTGGTCGTGTAATGAAAATTATTTTCACAACACTCTTCACTGAGAGTGGTCGTGAGTATGATAAATTTGGCACTATATCTTATTAACAACTTTATCGTAACATAGTCAAATTGAATTTGTTTCTAATCTACTCATTGTGTATCTCAAATTTCGCTATCAATTTCGCCTTGACAGTAAATTGCGATTTAGTTAACGAATAGTCATTTCCCAATTTTTTCTATAAACTTAAGAATCTTTTCAAATCTTTCTGAGATTATAGTGATAGCAGAATATTGGAGTCATTTCAAGAGTTGGTATCTGATTATGATCTCGATATTACGAAACATATATTTTCAACTGATTGAATTGCTGATAAAATCGAAACGATAGGCAGAATATCTGATGTAAATATTAAACAAACATCTGATTCCAACTTTGATTCAAATTTTTGACGAATTCATAGACACAAAAGTATGAATACTTTTTGAGGAGAACTAGTCAATAATGTGACTATTAATAGGCGAAAAGAGTTATTGGTATGACTGAGTGCAGAGCTTCCTTCTTCTCTACTTTCTACATTCAATTTCTTCTTTTCCATTGTTCTCACAAGCATATGTCTTTCATGGATGTTTTAAGCGCATACAATAATCCGTTGGTGTATCTACACTGGTGCCCATTCGTTTTCCTCAATCCTGGAATTCCATTTTACTTTCAACTTTTCTCGAAGCGCATGCATCTCATGCAAATGATATATAGCCACGTTACTGCGTCAGTTATTTGGAACCATGGTACGGACGTTAAGTTAATTTAGTAATGAATGGTGACAAATGGAACGTTAAACATAGATAAATCTCAATATGAATAAAATATTTTTTCAAGAAACGAGATGTTTTTGAAGATAAGTTCGGAAACAGCACATAACTGTTACAAACTAACTTGGACGGTTCGTTGAGAATGGTTCCGTAGAAAATGGGAAGAGGAAATCTGTCGGCGCGAAAGAAAATTCACAATCAATTTCTGATCCTTCCTAATAATTAATAATTGATAATTAATTTAATTCGAAGGCATTTAATTGCTACTAATAAATAAAGTTCATTATTTATTATTAATTATTTCCTTTTGGAATAGTACTTGAATAGCCTTTGAAATGTGTCTAGCAAGCTAACGTAAATGGTAAGACTTTTCATCATTATCTGCTCATACTCTCACTTAAGACGCCAATATGTATTTTTCTCTATGAATTAGTTAATGGTAATGTCTTCGAGATCTCCCTCAGTGGATACGTCAGTAGGGGTACTGACTGCCACGCCAAGGGCCAGGGTTCGAATCCCAGGTACCCAGGTAAGATAAGAATGTAGTATGAATGTTGGTGTGTTTGTCCCACGTATATAAAAAAAGGGGTTTAACCCCGATGAGTTACCCGTATATCTGTTCATGCAATCAAACTGATTTCATGAAAAAATATTAATCCACCACTCGGTAATTAATACCATTGCCAGGCAATGATTGTTACTCATTCATAGTTTTCTTTGTGTGAGGTGATGAACGATCGAATAGAATATAATTATGATGAAATTGTCAGCTAATTATATTACATTTATATTACAAATAAATAAATTATGAAATGAGATTCCGAGCTGTATAGACTAGAGAAAACCTATGACTCTACCTCATTATTCTTTTCGGAAAGAAACTTACGAAGAATACTACAAGATTTGATGACTGTTTTTTCTGTAACTGTTCAAATGAATTTTTCTTCAGACTGTTGTAAAAATAATAATCGGTAGAATAAATAATTTTTTATCATTATCCGCATTTTTTAATCTCGTCGCCAAGCATCATATATTAAGACATTTTTCCATATTGTTTATTTTGTATATTATTATATAAATTATATATGTTATTCGATTCTGTTTATCAGTAGTAATGACATTTGGCCTATTGTGTTTTACAGCTCTGTTGCATAGAATCGTTACATCAAAATAAAGCTTATATTTCTCGTTTTCACAAATAATCTCAGGTTCATATTTATAACATTTTTTCATTTGGGATTGAGGCATGTTTAATTCCTAGATTAAAATGAATAATATTAACGACGGCATTATGTCTTTCTAAATAATCTGTTGAAGCAAGGACTGAGCAAGATGATAATATATGAAAAGCTGTCTCTGAAGAACAAAAACATCTACGGCAAGAATCATCTAAATTTTGCTTGATGATGTGTTTTCTATAATTCTTCGTGAAAAAAATCTGATCCTGGATCGCAATTGCCAAGCCTTCTGTTTCAGCGAACAATTCTCCAGAAACTATCCATCTATTTAATGCGATTTCATCAATATTATCATTCCCTAATTCTTTAGGGTGCTTTCCGTGTACTTCCTTCTGCATCCAACTTTCTCTTTAAGAATCATTATGAGATATATCAAAATCTACCTTTTGCATTATCAAGTTCCGAGGTGTAAGATTATAATCTGAAGCAACAACAATGTCATTTAATATAGACGTTCTCTGTTTACCATGAAAAATCTGTTTACTATGAAGATTATTCAAATCAGTTAATCCACGACCTCCAAGATATTGTAACTCTTCGAACAGCTGACTTTGGGTGGATATTTACAAAGCATTTTCCTCGTTTGACATTGTAATTCATTCAGATCAGTTTTAGACTATTTGATAATTCGAAAGGAAGATGTAAGAATAGGAACTGCATAGGAGTTGATAGCTCTGAAAATCTATGGTACAGTGGTGATCTTGCCACTTTTAAGGGAGTTGAGGGTTCTCTTAAAAGGTCAATAGGTTGCTGCGGTTATGGATTTCCCATTCTGAAAACCATAATGCCTACTGGATAGAATATTATGCTGATACAAAAATGGCAAGAGTCTATCGGAAATCGCTTTCTCAAATAACTTATTTATATTGGATCGAAATCAGTCGATAATTGTCAAAATTATCCATATCGCCCTTATCGTGGATTTACATAACCCAGGCTCTTTTCAGTTTGTCAGGGCATACACTAAAAATAACAATAATAAGAGCATCGAATAAATGTAGCAACCATTTATGGTATAGTAGCGTAGTTCAACGTGGTAATTGGCATTTTGTTTGAATGATACGATTCATACTAAATGAAATGAAAATAATATCATATAGTGTCAAGATTTTCAACTATTCATCTTGCTGCTACGAGTTCGTGAAGTATATATTTTATCATACAAAACTATTTGATAATTAGCTCATTTCAAATTCATCTATCAGGACTAGGTGGATGGCATAATTGATATCCAACAATTCCGCCAACAAAACAACATTGATACTAGCAGGATGTAAATCAATATTCTAGTAATGATCTCATTATATCGAAATTATATTCTGTTGCTTTGACACGAATATATTCTGCAAATAGATTAGAAAATTTTGTTTTCCAATTAATTCGAACTGTTTATTTGGTTCAATATACATAACTGAACCTTTTTTGGATTCCCCTCACATTTGAAATTTCAGTTAATTATCAGTACTTCAATAAATTACTTGTCGAATTTAATTTTTGTTGAAACTAGTTGAATCTCTGCAAAAAGTGTTAGTTTTTCAGTTAAATGAATCAACGCGTTTCACCACACTGTGGCTTCATCAGAAAAATGGTGGATGAAGTGCTATATATATTATATTAGTACAACCAGGTGCTTAGATCAATAAGAAGAAAATCCACACCGGGTTGTCTTTTTTTGAAACTGGAAAAGTTTATTGTCTTTTAGGTAAACTTCCGGAATTTTTCAGTTTAATAACTTCCATGGGTTCAGTTTCGATCTTTTACTTCATTATGCAAAATATCAATTCCTATTAAAGTGTGATCATTTTTCAGTCGATGATTTGCATAGTAGGAATATGAATAATGTTTGTCAAAACTGCGTTTGTGCTCTAATAACCTATTATTGAAACATTTAAAAGTTCTGCCAATATAAATTTTATCACAACTTCCACAGATTTTATATAAATACCTGATTTGCTCCTTCATGAATTTTAGTTTCACAGTTTTTAATGTATCTGCCTAGAGGGATATTCATTCTGAAAGCTGTATTCAAATTATAATATGAAAAGAATGACAAATGTAGACTGGGATTACCATTATAAGTTAATATACAGGGTGCGGTAACTAATAAATAAAAACTGCCATATCATTCATTTCTTGTCATAACGTAAAACACAACGATTTTGTTTGAAAAGAGACATTTTTTATATATATTTCGTTCTCCTTCATCAACCCTCTACCCCTGGCTTCTTCTACTCCAAATTTTTTAATTGAAAACTGGGGTTGTATGATACCTTTTTCAAAAGATAATTCAATTCTCTATACGACCATGTAATCATTCATCTTCTAAAATACCATGTCACGAATTCAAATCGAGGAGAGTTTAGAAAAATACCAAGTTTTTCTTTATCAATTGTTTTCTGTAAATAGAGATCGAACGAATAAATGTCTACGATCGTAGCCCACGCCATTTTGAATGACTTTCATTGGTAGACTATTTTTGTTGCGCGCGCCTAATTTTCAGTAGCTTTAGAAAACTAAAGTATTTAGTGATTCAGTATATTTTTGAAAGTGTATTTGCTTATTGAATATGACCGGTCTACGATTATAGACCATGCGAGCATTCACGTTTTACTTTGTGTTTCGAGTAAGTTCAGTTCAAATTGGATTTCTTGATACCTTGAAACGAAAGAAGTATGTCTGAACCCAAAAGACTACGTGTGCAGTCCAGCAAAGATCCTGAAGTCCCGTTACAGTGGTTCAATGAACTTCCTAGTGATTCTGAAAATTCTTCAGATGAAGACGATGATGAGGAAGACGATAATGCAGAACAAGATGTTGTTGTGGAGACTAGCCATGGCACAGATTCAGGGCAGGATGTAATAGAGGATGAAGAACTTTCCGATGAAGAGAATAATTCCGGTTCAAATCGTTCGTCCGCTTATAACGTAGGAAAAAACAAAATAACAAAATAGAGAAAAACTCCACCAACCCCCCAAATTCGTGTTCGTTCACATAATATTGTAAGACAACTCCCTGGAACGAAAGGAAATGCTTGCGATGCAACAACCGAAACGCAGTGCCTAAAATTGGCACAGGACGCGAGAAAAATAAATGAAAGGGAAATTAGTGCATTTATCAGAATTTTGTTCCTCATTGCCACTTTCAGGAGTTCAAGAAAAAATTTGGAGAAGATTTGGGACAATTCTAGAGGAAACAGAATCTAATCATGCTAACTTGCTATGAGGTAAAGTAGATTCAGGATCCTTCTAAGATGTATTAGATTCGACGATATATAAACTAGGAACGAGAGACACGAGCTTGATGAACTGGCTCCTAGTTGGCAAGTTGTTGAAACTGTTTTAGTGAATTTTCAAGCCAATTTTACGCCAAGTGAGTTCCTCACCGCAAACGAACGTCTATTAGCTTTCAGAGGCAGATGTTGCCTTAAACGATATATATCAAGTAGGCTTGCCAAATTTGGTTTCAAAATGTTTGCACCTCTTGATGCAACAACATCGTACACGATTAATTCGGAACCCAATGTTGGAATGCAATCTGAAGGCCAACATAGGGTAAATAACATTGGTGAATACATTGTATTCACACAAATTGTGAAATGAACAAAATTAGTGGTATTTTTTTATCAGCTTTACCACTGAAAACTGATGTATAAGTAGCATTTTTTTTTCGAAAAAACTACTACATTTATCTGGCTTTTGAACAGTTTATCAAATTTTGAGCTTACTATATTATTACCAGCAATATCATGGGTAAGATTAAGAGTAAGAACATTAAATTCTCTCATCCTTCGATCACAAATGAGCTAGTTTCACCAGAGCGTCAAAACTATTCCACAAATTACTTTTCAATTATAATAAGCGATAAATAAATAACGAATCGGGATATTGAATGTTTAAGAAACTAGGAATAATTAATTTTTCTCGGATGAGAAGAAGAAAATTAGAAAAAGAATCGTGAAAGAATGAATCACAGAAGGCTTGTGTTACTTGATTTTAAGATGAATAAAAATATTTAGAATTTGACAGGAACTGTCATTCAATGAATTGATGAATTGAAGTTTATATTTTCCCCTTTTACGCTTTCATTTTCTTTTTCGAAAAAAAAAACATGCCTAGTTTCTCAAATATTGAATATCGAGATATGTTATGTGTTTATGGCTTCGCGAATGGAAACTCCCGTACAGCGATGCGGGAGTATGCATTGCGCTTTCCAAACAGACTCCAACCTTCCAGAAACACAATCGTTGACGTGTTTAGGCGCTCCGGAAAAACTGGTTCATTCAGAGGTTTAAGAATTAGAGAAGGTGGTGGAAATGCTCAGCAATGGGGACAAGCACCTGCAATATTGCAAGCTGTTCGCGAGGACCGTACAACAAGTACTCGGAGAAATGGTGCTACATTGAGACTTCATAATTCCACGGTTCATAGAACTCTCAAGCAAAATAATGTACATCCTTACTATTTGAGTAAGGTTCAAAACCTATTACCAGTGGATAGTGAGGTGAGGTTGCCATTTTGTAGGTGGTACATGAATAAATTACAGGATTGGGGATCTGATAAAATTCTATGGACAGATGAGGCATTTTTACCAAAGTTGGTATGATGAATTTGAGAAATTCTCATAAATGGGATACAGAAAATCCTCATGGCACTTTTGTGTCACACTCTCAGCACGAGATTAGAGTAAATGTGTGGTTGGGGTTAAGGAGGGGTCAGATTGTCGGGCCAGTTATACTCCCGATCGTCTCAATTCAAACGAATTTTCAAATCAATTGAATAAAGAAATAGTGAACGTTCTGGAAGAAGGGCCTATATCTATTCGGCATCCCCTTTGGTCTTTTTGAACTGCTGCCCGGCTCATAATTCTAGAATGGTCCAGAACTAAGAGGTTTGGAGAGGAATGGATAGGTCGATTTGGGCCGGTGAGATGACCACCCAGACGCCCTGATCTTACGCCGCTTGATTTTTATGTGTGGAGCTCATCAAAGACTAATGTTTATAGAATTCCTATTTATACTAGAGAAGTATTAATTGAAAGGATTCGAATCTGTTGCAACGAAATGAGTCAAAAACAAATTGAACTTCAAAGAGTAGTTGATAGTTTGAGAAAAGATGTGTTAAGTGCATTCAAGAAAGAGGAAGACACTTTGAATAACTGTTATATTTTTAAAATTCCTTTCGTGAAAATATGATTCATTAATTTATTTTAGTTTCTGTTCATGTTTCATTAAGTACTATAAGATATTTTCGTTTTCGAATTTAATGTTCTTATTACTCTTACCCATGAAATTGCAGGAAAAAAGTACTTAGCTTAAAAGTTCATAAACCATTGGAAAGCCAGTTAAATGTAGTATTTTTTAACAAGAGAAAAACAGCTACTTATCGATCAGTTTTCAGTGGTACAGCTAACAAGAAAATACCACTCATTTTGTTAATTTCACAATTTTCTTCATTAAGCCTTTTACAACACCCAGCATACAAATTCAATGCTATTTCCGATGGTATCATCAAATTCGATGTAGCTGTAGGAGGAACAGAGATATTCTTGTTTTTACAGAGAAAAGCAAAAAATTTCGTAAAATCAACAAGTGTGAAATAACTCGATGACTATCAACTTTTCGAAAAATGTTACAGAACATTTTGTGTTGCAAATGATTTATAATATCACCTATGTAACATTTGCAAATTGATATCTGTTGCGGCAAGCCGCTGCAATTTAATTATTATTATTTAAAAAATATTTCAAGCACTAGACTACTCGTCGGATTGCGTGTTGCAGTACGCAGTAGACATTTCTGTGCAATTTTCAAAAAGTGACACTCCGATTTTGATCTTCAGCTCTCGAAGATTACGCTTATTTCGATATTTGAGTTTTCGAATATTCTCCCAAATTTTCTCTACTTGAGATCCACAATTTGTTTTATGTTTACGGCTTGTGTAAACCGCAAAGATTATTAGTGCTATAAACTATAGAAATTCAGTGAAATTTCGCACCACAAATTCAAGAAGATTGGATTCACAAGTTCAGCTGAGAGTACTCTCAAGAATTCCATCCTCAGAACAACGGTGAGTTTTCTAGTGCGAGTATTTTTTGTTTTGTCTGTTTTTTACATCAATCTTTTTTAATTCAAAATTACAGTCCACAAATTTTCTCTTAACTCAAGAGCTACCGCAACATTTTTTGGTACTTCGGACCGAAGCGCTTAGTTTTCGGTTTCACCGAATTTTCATTTGTTTGAATATTTAACATCATTTCCATTCTCAATAAAGAAGGTTGTGTAAATTATATGCAGATAATTCAATTTTTAAGTCGATTTATTCCATTCATTTATCGCTGCGCCATATGTGCAGTTGTTCTTCCGCATTTTTTGTGTGTTGTTGTTTATTTCGCTTCTTCGTTGGGAGGAACACTCATCAGCGTTCTGTAACAAGGGATCTTTCTTCATTCTCGAGTCTTAGTATTTCGCAAATATTATTCTAAATTAATAATCTTTCATATTCATTTTCTTTCATCGAAAAATTTCGAACCTTAAGATGAAAAGAGCTAAAGCTTATCGTAATACAGCGATCACTGAAATTCAGTTGTTACTAAATTTTGCAAAAAGAGCGGAATCTGATATAAATCAGTACAATATTTTCAAAGCTAGATTTTCTGATATAGAAAGAATTCGTGATGAATTTGATCATCAAAATACTACCATCGTTGATTTAATACTCCAAGATGAAAATGGTGATATAACCTTCGAAGATACTTTAAGAGAGGGTTTTTGGCCGATTATTATTGCGTTAAAGCAATTTATGATACAATAACTTCAGAAATTATTAAATCTGATACTGTTCGAAATTCATCTTCCTCAAGTTCAAAATTACATGCGAATGTGAGGTTACCAAAATTAGAACTCAAAAGGTTCGAGGGTGATCGCACCCAGTTTCCAACATTTATTGGCTTGTTCAATGCACTAGTCCACAATAACGCTTCTCTAAGCAAAGATGAAAAATTTCATTATTTAGTTTCTTCGCTTAGCGGACCTCCCTTGAATCTAATTCAACATTATGAATTTTCCGGAGATAATTATCAATCCGCATATGATTCTTTGGTTCAGCGGTACAACAACAAACGATGGCTTGCTAAATGCCATTGGCGTCGCATTGAGGGAACAGAGAAAATTAAATCAAACGTTCCTAACGCTTTAAGAAATTTACTTGATACTTTTCAAGAGAATATATGCGCTTTAAGAAATTTGAAGTTTCCGACAGATGAGTGGGATTTTATTCTGCTTATGATGCTTTACGATAGGTTGGATGATGAAATAGTTTCTCGATTTGAACATGCTTATGGTTCCACAGAGGTTCCAAAATATATAGATCTCACACAATTTCTTGAACGCGAGTGTATTGCTGTAGAAATGTTAGGCGACAAGAAGATCGTTAAAAGTAATTTTAATTCTCAAGTAACTGACAGTACTAGATCAAAACCAATAATAAAAAATAAAATGTCGAATTTTTTTGTGAAGAACTCAAGCAGTACTAATAAAGGTGGTTTCTCCAAGTGTCCAGTTTATAGAGGAGACTATTCAATTTTCAAATGTAGAGATTTTCTCAAAATGAAACCTTTTGAACGATATAATTTAGCACGAAAACTACATTTATGTTTCAATTGTTTGTCAGACTTACATGATATTCGTTCATGTAAATCTAAATCAACTTGCCGTAATTGCGCTTTGAAGCACCATACATTTCTACATTTCAAACAAGAGGAAGGTGTGAAACCAGAGAGTGAAAATTCGTCTGCAATCCCTGAAAATGTGTGCCTCAACCACAAAGCTCAAAATTTTCTGGAGCTGGTGTTCTCAGTTCTAAGAGAAAATCTTACTTCCTATTAGCTACCGCCCTTATAGACATAGCAGATTCTAACGGCGTTTATCATAAAGTCAGATGTCTTATCGATTCTGGCAGTATGACTTCTTTCATCACAAAAAAGACAGTTTCTCGTTTAGGTCTTAAAACCGAAAATATTTGTTTGGAAGTTACAGGTTTGAACTCTTCCAAATCATGTACAAGTCAGATTGGTTACCCTTACTTTGAAACCGGTTGATCAAGTTACACCTATATTGTTTAATAACGCTTCAATAATTAATGAAATTACAGAAAGACTGCCTACTTTGCCTGTACCTGCAAATGTAGCTGATGAATTTAAAAACTTAAATCTTGCCGACAAATCCTTTTATATTCCTGGTCAGGTTGACGTTTTACTTGGCGCTGATATGTTCGCAAAAATTCTGCTTGACGGCCAGATTACTGGTTCAAATGGCATCACTGCCTTTAATTCGATTTTTGGTTACATTCTTATGGGAAGTGGACCGGACTCTCCACAAAATTCTATAACGTCATTCTTTTGTGACATTAATTGTCAGGTTGGTGACAGTTTATTGCGGAATATTTTGAAAAATTTTGGGAGATCGAATCTGTGCCTTCAGCAAGCACTCGTTCTCCCGAAGATAATTTTTGTGAAAAATTGTTTGTTGACAATCATAAACGCGACTCATCAGGCAAATATGTAGTTTCTTTGCCTTTTAAATCAGGTATTTCTAATTTTAACGGCATGGAAGAAATCGCTTCACGAAGATTTATTTCGTTAGAACGTAGACTTTTGAAAGATTCTCTTTTATATGAACAATATTCAGCTTTCATGCGCGAGTATCTTGACTGCGGACATATGGAAGTTGTACCTGAAAATTCTATTAGCCAAAACCCATATTATTTAATTCATCATTGTGTTTTAAAACCTACCAGTGTTCACACAAAATTGCGTGTGGTGTTTAACGCAAGCGCAAAAGCTCCGTCAGGATCAACTCTTAATGATAATTTGTTAACTGGTCACAAACTACAAGCGGATATAGTTTCAATTCTCTTAAAATTTCGGCTTCATTCATATGTATTGTGCGCTGATATTAAGCAGATGTACAGAATGATTTGGATTGACTCTTGTCATTACGATTTTCAAAGAATTTTTTGGAGATTTTCTGTTAACGATTCTTTAAAAATTTATCGTTTGAAAACGGTAACATACGGTGTTTCATCTGCACCTTTTTGGCGTTGCGTTGTTTGTCTCAGTTGGCACATGATGAAGGAAATAACTTTCCATTAGCGGCAAAAGTATTGCGAGAAGATACTTACATCGATGATGTTATGACTGGCACCTCTTCTCTGGAAGAAGCCAAAATCTTACGAACCCAATTACTCCAATTATTTGAAAAAGCAGGATTTCGAGTCGAGTAATAATCTCACCCTAATAGAAGATCTCCCCGAATCTATGCGCATTATGCATCCCGCTGATATTGGAACCCGAGGTATTTTTCCTTCAGAAATTATAAATAATGAATTTTGGTTGAAGGGTCCAAACTTTTTATCTGAATCAAACTATCAGTGTGTTTTCGATGAACCTTCTGAAACCTCAGTATCGAATGATGTAAATAGTGAGGAAAGAAAAATTTCTTTAATTACATCTACGCAAATAGAACATTTTTGTGGAGAAATTTTAAAATCATTCTCCAAATTTTCAACTTCATTACGCATTTGTGCTTATGTCTTGCGATTCGTGCATAATATTTCTCATGTTAAGGAAAAGCGCCATGGTCCTCTCTCTACTGCAGAACTTCAATCTGCTAAAGTAATCTTTGCGAAACATACTCAGCAATTTACATTTTCTAACGAACTATCGATGGAAAAATTTCCAAAATTTTTGGGAAAACTCAAGGTTTTCAAAGATAATGACGGTTTGCTTCGTGTAGGAGGACGACTAAAATATTCTGATCTTCCTTATAACGCAAAACATCCCATCTTTTTACCAAGAAATAGCTTATTGACCGCACATTTAATAAACCACTATCACCAAAAGTATTTCCACGTCGGACCACGCCAACTACAGTTTTTGTTAACGCAACAATTTTGGATATTGTCTCCAAGGAGAGCTATCAACTCTGTATTATCAAAATGTATAAAATGTTTTAAGATGAAGCCGACGGCTTATCAACCTCCTATGAGTGATCTGCCAAAATCCAGATTCTCCACAGTAAAAGCTCTCTTACATTCCGGATGTGATTATGCAGGTCCGTTTACTATAGCTCCGATGAGAAAATATCGAGGACAAAAAACCTCGAAAGCGTATATTTGTATATTTGTCTGTCATTCTACCAAGGCTCTGCACTTGGAATTGGCGAACGATCTATCCTCCGAGTAATTTTTAGCCGCTCTTCAAAGATTCGTTTCTCGAAGAGGCCGTTGTACGGATCTCTACTGTGATAATGGAACTAATTTTGTGGGCGCAAATCGCGAATTAATCAAATTGTTGAATGATGCGGCTGAGCAAGAAACTATTAAATTTCATTTCAACCCGCAATCAGGAAGTCATTTTGGCGGACTTTTTGAGGCAGCGGTTAAATCAGTGAAAACGCACCTTTTCAGGGTCATTGGATCGCAGATTTTAACATACGAAGAATTTTACACACTTTTGACATTGATTGAATCAATTCTCAACTCACGACCTCTCTGTACGGTGAGTTCTTAACATTAGAACCGCTCACTGCCATACCTGTTCCAGATATGACAAATGAACCGATGAGTCGGTTGTCTCGCTGGAAACTTTTACAAAATCTCCATCAGCATTTCTGGTCGAGATGGCGAAAAGAATATCTGCACACTTTGCAGCAAAGAGGTAAATGGCTCAATCCTGCTACACCAGTTGATATAGGAACATTGGTTCTTATAAAAGCTGATAATGTTCCTCCCAATCAGAGGCGTCTGGGTCGTATTGTTACACTCTTCAAAGGGGGTGATGGAGTTTCGCGAGTGGCTGAGGTGAAAACTCGTGATGGTGTTTTACAAGGCCTCTTGTGAAGCTGTGTCCGCTACCTGATAGCGATTAATATATTTTTTTCTTTCATCAACATAAATGTTATGTGTACATATCTGCATATTAGTTTCCACAACATTACTTCATCAATTTCATATTTTTTTTTTCTCCTTTGATTAAAAAATGCTAGAGCATTTTTGGGGGGCAGGACATGTTGCGGCAAGCCGCTGCAATTTAATTATTATTATTTAAACAATATTTCAAGCACTAGACTACTCGTCGGATTGCGTGTTGCAGTACGCAGTAGACATTTCTGTGCAATTTTCAAAAAGTGACACTCCGATTTTGATCTTCAGCTCTCGAAGATTACGCTTATTTCGATATTTGAGTTTTCGAATATTCTCCCAAATTTTCTCTACTTGAGATCCCCAATTTGTTTTATGTTTACGGCTTGTGTAAACCGCAAAGATTATTAGTGCTATAAACTATAGAAATTCAGTGAAATTTCGCACCACAAATTCAAGAAGATTGGATTCACAAGATCAGCTGAGAGTACTCTCAAGAATTCCATCCTCAGAACAACGGTGAGTTTTCTAGTGCGAGTATTTTTTGTTTTGTTTGTTTTTTTACATCAATCTTCTTTAATTCAAAAGTACAGTCCACAAATTTTCTCTTAACTTAAGAGCTACCGCAACAGATATCACTAAAATACTACTACTAACTGACATGATTCTATTGCATATAATGAGTTAGGAAGAGCGTTCAAATGTCATCTATGGTTTCTGCTATATATTCTCTCCTCATGGGCTGAGAGAATATCCTTATTTAAAATCAGATGATAACTTTGTTTGTTCCTACCACGTAGGATCTAAGATTTCTCGCAATATTCCTATATAGCCCAGGATATGCATGTTCGGCATGTTTCTCTTTCGGTTTGTCCACTTTTGTTTATATTATAAGAGCAGACTATAATTTAGAGATCCGTGTTCTTCAAATTGAAGACCTACTTGACTTTTTCATTCAGAAGTACTGTAAAGCTTTGAGCTGACTTAACCCCAAATTTGTAGTTTAAGTACGTGTATATGCTATCGTATTTGCATCTTTCATGCCCCTCTGCCGATCTGGAGCAGGGTTCCCAAATCTCATCTTATGCAAGGTCATCAATCATTAGTTATTTAGTAGCCGATGTGTCCTTCATGACCTAGAATATAAACCAATGTACTCTGTGTGACAGTCCTAGATTGTTTAAATCAGATTTATCTTTGAAACATATGATTGCAGATTCCGACCAGCAAAAAGAATCACATTCACCGTTGTCCTGTATTACAGAAATAATTTTGGTTTATAGAGAATGAATGCAAGGTAATCTGAAATATTGCTATGGGCGATTCGTCAATCAATTCAAAGGCCATAAATTATTAAAAACGAAGAAATCCAAAAATACTTCCTTGACATCAGACAGAGTGATTCAAGATTCAACTATCAAGTGAAAACTTCGAAACAGTTTGGTACTACTACCTTTACTCTTTTGTTTACGGTACAAATAAACTTATTTCTGGGTATTGTCCAAATTTCAGAGGCGCCGAATCTTTCAAAGTTTTCATCTGAATTCATTCGAATTGATTTTGTTGGGAATTCAGAATTTCATTCTGTATATCGTTATTCAAGTCTTCATTTTTTCTGTGAGAAAACCTAGATGAGTTTATTCATGTAGTCTACCTCAATATTGTTTTGCACTATTCTAGAATTAGGAATTGTTCTCGACGATGATAACTCAGAAAACTGCCTCCTAAGTTGATTATTCAATGAAAAAACATGACCTGAAAAATATCAGAAAAACGATTTTCGATGTTGTTATAAGATTTGGACTTCCGAGACGAAAATTAAATGATCGTAAGGGATGTAAAATGCAGGTAACTGAAAACAAAATTATCTTCACGGAAACCGATTATAATCACTGGAAGACAAGTGTCCAAAGTTGTGCACGAACTGGTCTAAGAATACTCATATTACATATTTTCTTTGAATTTATGTTCGACAAGTAACCGTGTCTTATCGTTCGTAGACTAACAGGACAAGTGTACCTACACAAACACAGAATATTTTACGAAATTTCTAACTGGTTCTGATATTATACGAAAAGTATGTGTTTCCAATTACTTTGTTTTATTTTTTTTGAAAGTGAGAAATTATTCAAATATTTGGTAACGAAATCACTGAATAAGCTGAAAGGGACCATTAAACTAGCCTACCAGATCAAATGAATTAAATCTAGTAGACTTATTTTACGTGGTATTGTGAAAGATTATAATTATAATAAGGAAATCAGTACAAAAGAATACCTTATGACAAGGCTAAATGAAGTGCAAGACTAGATCAGAGCGGATATAAAAAAATCATCAAAAATTCAACTATTCATATTATACTGCGAGCAACCAAACCCGTTGAATTTGAGGTTACACATTCTGAAAATTTACGAATGAATTTAGCATGTCATGTATTCCTGTGGATATTATTTGTTAATTATCAGCGTTTGGTCAATTTTGTGCACTAGCCTATCAATAATGCTAAATATTTTTATGTGAAAGAGTTGAGTTCCTGGAATTTCACCACTTGTTTTGCTTTCGATTCTACAAATTCTGTATTTAAAATAGGATGGGTACAATTTTTTATTTGGACAATACAATTTTTGTAGTTCATTATTAACTTCGAAATAGTTTTTCAGGTCAAGAGGGTATCGATTTCCAATTTTCATTGAAGAGAACTGAGAGTTTAATATTGTTTACAGAATGAAGGTGTGAATAAAATTCGCAGAGTATAAGTTTATTGAAATTTATTTGGGCTAATCCATGAAATAAAGTCACAAAATTTTAACGAATTTAGATCAATCGTTTGGAAGAATTTTCATATTGAAATTTCGAAGAAAACAATTTGTATTTTATATCGTAAACGAATGAGACAAGAAACGAAAACAACATTCTTGGAGTTTACCTGTTCATTTATCACCACCGTAAAATTCTTCTGTTAGCTCCTGATACACTGATGATAGTAAAGGGTATCAAACACAAACGGAACAATCTGAATGAATTTATTATATCAAATTTATATGCTATGAACTATTATGTTTACATTCCTAAGACTACATAACCTAAACATGTTCTTCCCTGCTAGCTGTGAAAACCTGTATAGTCATGAAGATGTGAAAAAAATTTCACTTAGAACACATAAAAGTCCTGTATTGCCTTAAGGTCATAACATATCACACTATAACGCCCGCTATTCAGAGAAATTCTTTATATAATATTCTTGAAACCTCGACATCAACATATAAAAAAAATATATATAGATTTTGCATTGAAAATAACAAGTTTGAAAAACAACAATTGTTAATTAACATGCAGAAATTAAATTATACTTCTTACCTAGATCCGGACGAACAGCTCGAAGATCTAGATCGATAAGAATTTCGTGACATATTCAAGAGCTATAGCAATTTTGCGATTGGAATCACTCACTTAGCTAATTAATTCAAATTAATAGGAGTTCGCAAATGTTCCATAATTTATTTGTGAAATTAGCACATGCAGTAATTTGTTTGACTAGACAGATTAGATACCTATTTTTTCGAATACTCACGTAATGTTAAATTAGATTCGAAACAAAATAATTTAAAAGGTTTTATTGCTAAACCATTAATTGGTTCCTTTGCGATATGTAGTTACAAAATAAAGTAGACTTGATGAACGCTCTACAAATAAAATGCTTCCACATTTTTGTGACACACTAAGCAAATCATGAAGTGATAACCTTAATGAGTCGAATTAGAAATCAGTATTCATTGGATATATGAGGAGTTTTTAATCAGTACTTTGGAGCCATTGCGAAAAGATTTTTTTGTTAGAGGTTGTTTCAAGCTGTAACTCGGTATAAATAGTTTCAAAGTTCCAAATGGAAATTGATTCAAACAGGAGTGTTCAACGAGTTATGAAACAAAATATAATAAGAGAAATATGACCTTGACGAATTATATGAAAACAATAATTTGAATCACTATTTTATCGAACAAATCTTTGTATCATAGCATTATATTGCAAATATTTTGGTGATAGGGAATTTATTGAAAATAATATCACTCATTAGAATAGATTGTCGGGCAGAGTTGATGACTGAAAATTATAGACTACAGATGAAATACAGCAAAGGTTCACTGAACCTATGGTTTAACACAACAAAGAGTGATTGAATCGCGTAGTGATTCCTAATTACATCAAGTTCAAATAATGTGTCGAGAATGGAACAATTGACAGGGCAAAATCAACAAATTGAAGGAATTAGGTTGAAGGAAGAACTCAAAATGCTGTATGAAGTACGTGACAATATCAAGATCTACATTAAAACTGTGCAAGATGAATTATTCCTCACCCTTCATAATATCGAGTTTGATTGCCTCGAATATAAGATCAATATGGAAATTAGCTAGATGTCCAAAAGAAATATGATAACTTTCTACATCATAATATTTGAGATAAAATCGCGAATGACTCGGAAACGATGCATTTTAAGTAGATGGAAACCTATAACAGATCGATGCCTAAAAATATAACAAGTTAAATGGAGTGTGCAAAATAGGTAATCTAATCTGAAAAACGGACTTTTGTACTTTTTGGATGTACTACGATTTGCAACATGTTTTAGAAACACCCTGTACACCGAGAAGCCTCTAAATGCATTGAATTCTGCTGAATGAAGCTCTGTACTTACCGAGCTAAAATAAACGATATTGAATGATCTTTAATATTTTTATGATGCCTTCTAAGAAACAACCATACACTCCAAAGTCCAATTGCAAAATTCATATCTCCCAGGTGGCAATGATATGAGAAAAGAAAATTATTCAAAATTTAATTTCTTACAATGAAACAAATAGAAACTTACATTATGCTATTTCAAATAACAAAGATGGTGTCAACTTTCGATATAACCGGAAGTGCCACAGCATTGAAAAATATGGAATTTAGTTCGAATAAAATGCAAGACAACAACAAAAATCATCTTCAATCGGTAATTCCTTTCTCCATATACTTTTATTGTCCCATCTCGCGTGGACACCCGGAATATGTATACATGTACATGTACTTGACACGCTTCATAGAATAGAGACGAGTAGATGGCAGTCTGGTTTGGTGTTATGAATGGATATACAATGGTAGAGGTGTTTTGAACTGATATTTGTCTTCATGGAAGTAGCTTTCATGTCAGTTCATTGAAAAGTGCCAATGGAAAATGTATATATTGACACGCTCCAACGTATCGAGACGCGTAGGTGGAAGTTTGGCTTGGTATTGTGAATGGGTATGAGGACAAAGGACACCGAAACTGCAGTCTTCTATTCATGACATCCAACCGGATAGTACCACTACTATGTGGCGCTGTTTTAAGATGATTACGAAGGATAATTGAATATTGTTCCCTGAAATCTTCAATGTATTCACGCATATAGCAGTAAATTTCTCATGGTATCATTTCTGAGAAAGAAGTCATTTAAATTTTTTGCGACTCGTTGATCCCAAGAAAATTCGAATATCTCCATTATCGCATATTTTGGGTGTAACTACATATCTACAGTTTTGAATTTTTTGGTACATAAAAAATTGCTTGTTGCCGTATTCAATTATTGCAAGTTAATAGAAATATCCTACAGCATTTGGTTGTCTACAAGAATTAAAATATAAAACAGAATGCGACATAAACAGCGAACCATCTGGAATCAATCTCAACTCGATGCCTGCACACGTTCACTATAAAACGCAAATAAGTCCACTAAGGCAAACTAACTTTGGATTTTTCTGATTCCATCACCATACGATAATGCTTCTTTCTCTATTTCATGTATCTAATTCAATGAAAAGTATTCTACAGGTTATGATTCCTATGTAATTCATAGACTATACAGCAGAATTCGCCATACGCAGCCGTATTTTGCGATTGCATTGACAGTAAATTTGATCATTCCTGGACTGACTGACGTACAACGAAGTGTATGTTCTGAAAAAGATGTAAATCATATAAATAAGCCATAGTGACATAGGGATAAATATTCTTACTACACGCTTAAAGACCGGAGTATGTATTTTCGATTTAATTACATTAATCAGTTGAATTCGTTAAAGGAAGATACATTACAATGAATGAAACCAGTGCCTCATTAAATTCGTAATGATATATTGATTTTGTACGTTTTTGTTATGTGTGATATTTCAAAAATGCCCAAATAGTTCTTCCAATTTTTCCAAACTTCTTCAGTCTGAACTTAAGGAATCAAATATTAGAAAATTTAATAAAGAAATAACATAAGACGACATCTTGAAAAATGAGCAGCAGAAAAATTATTCATTCTATTTTCCTCTCAAAAAAAAAATGAAACAAACAATCATTGTTTTGACGAAAACGTAAACTTACTCGTAGTCAGCGAAGCGAAACAAATGAAAAATGTTGATAATTTCTATAACGAACTTTACCTACAATTTTCCTTCTCTATTTTCTTGATATGGCTGTTTAGTTTCGGAGTCCCAGTGTCGCCAAATTCACTCCCGAACGGATATCTTTTACATATTTCATCTCGTTTTCCTGAAGTAAATTAACCTTGAAATGAATTCAGAATATTTTAACTGCAGGATTTATGGGGAATCCAGTAGAAGAATCCGAGAAGTAGGCTTATGTTGCGTTTGTTATTCATTAATTCAAGTGAATTATTTGCCTACTTTATCATTCTTTTCAAATCTATAATTGGTTGATACTGGTCAGGTTCATAAACATACGAAACTGCATTTAGTTTTGAGGTATACATGTTCTGTGTCCTACTCTTCTCAGTTTTTCATATTTTCCTCCGCTCACCATTTATCGCTTTATTACTCAAAGCAATTGGAAAAAACCCTGAGCAAATACGAGCTGTTTGTTTATATTGTTCGAACGTTGGGGATGATTCGAGGGTCAAATTGGATTGATACATAAAAAGTTAATTCGGTATTTTATTTGATAGTGTTTTTATCGGATATGCCCGATATCTCCTTTGTCAGTAACGGACTGGCTCCATTAACTGAAAAAGGGAAAAACAAATAACGTATTGATTCATTCGTAGTAGCAGAATGATATCAATTTAGCTTGTTATCGAAGGTTGTCCCTCTTGATCCAGTAAACAGAAAATTTATTCAGATATAGAAATTTCGAGTTATTAGAATAAGTATATAGAGGTAATCCTGCTGGAAAAATTTTAGAAAATACTTTCAAAATTATTCACTGATTTTCAATACTTTAACGATTTCATTATTTCTTCATTACACCGATCCTGTGGATGCAACGTTTTTGATTAAATCAATTTCAAAGATCGATAATTTGGATTTTTATCAATATTTTCTGTGTCATTTAAATCTATTTGCTTTTTGTCTATACTAATATTATAAAGGCAAAGATTTGATTATTCGTTTGCTTCTTTGTTTACATTGAAGAGGCTCCGAAACTACTTGACCGATTCGAAAAATTCTTTCACTGTTGGGATGCTACACTATCTCTGGTAATCATAGGCTATATTAAATTTTCAAAATGTTAGGGATCCATACTAACACGCTCATAATATAACCCAAGGTGTGAAAAAGTAGGAACCAAAAAACTTTCTTACATCGCATGTGCTGAGAAAACTATTGATTATGGAACAAAATAATGTACTACAACATTGCAGAACATATAACTATCTATAAGAAATATCGCGACAACGTATGTCTAACTATTATAGTTATGTCGCGATAAGTGTTTTCCAAACTTTCGAATTAGTAAGGATTGACCTACGAAAAATAATACAAAAAATAATGTGTGCGTGTGTGTTTTCGTTTGCGTGTTCGTGTGCGTCAGCGTGAGCGTGTACGTGTGCATGTGCGTTTGCGTATGCGTGAGTGTGTGTGTGTTTGTTTAATAACCTCGCGAAGCCGGGATGGGCTGCTAGTCTAATATGAATGGAATAATTTTCTGAAAGCATGCCAATTCAGTGCTTGTAGTACTGTTCATGTCTTGAAAGGGAACAACCAACTAAAGCCAATGAAAATTAAATTGACAATTAGATTCACCTACCGAAACAAAGTAACGTGGGCATAGCACTATGCCAAAACTCATCATGGTGATAGCGTGTTTTGACTATGGTATATCAAATTGCAGCAAACTGAACGAGACATTATGCCGTTCACGAACTAATACTAAGATATATATTCATGACCACACGACTTGAAAAATATTTTTTTTTCCTGAAGTAATTAATCCTTAGTTAAATTGTAACATTTTGACTTCTGAACACAACCTCTCGAATTTTTTAAAAATAAATTTTAACAATCTAAGATTCGTTGAAATCAAAGAAAATACCTTTACTTTTCTTTTAGTGTGAAGTAGGACTTTTATTGAAAAATAGTGTCTTAATAGAGGTGATTTGCTGTAATTGATTTTAGATGAAAAGTGATCTGCAGGTATGTGAAAGTATACGTAAGTTTAAAAATCAAGTCAGCTTTCGAATTTATTCTTTGGTGTATAGTAATGGAATGCAAGAGAAACGAATTACCGCTTTGAGAGAAAAAAGTTTTATTCAATATTCTTATTAAAATTAAAAAATTATTTTTGTTCTTATTCGAAATGTAGAACTCATCTAAATTTTATTCAAAGGCAAAGAACTGTTATAAGTTTTATTCAAAAATGTGAGATGTTTCTATTTCTGAGGAAAATCGAAAGATTGTTATGGAATTTTTTCACTACCGATTTTTGTTTAGATGACTAATATGCGTTCGTAAAAATTCTTCCAAATAACACACATTATTCACCTTGTTTGAATTGTCAGCGTTAGTTTCTTGCACATAGATATCATAGAGGCATATCTAAGACCTTAACTGAAATTCATTCCACCAATGATTAAAAAAAGAGACTAAGATAGTTGAAGATTCAGTATTTATTGGAATTTCTACTGCTTATAACATTATTTACCAAGAAATTATAGATGTCTTCAACATTATTTTTATTGACTATATTAATGTCAATAAAATTGAGTCTTTACAATTCTTATAACTACCTTGTTTCTGTTGCAGATAAACGATATACTGTCATCTACAGAGAACAAGATCTTCGGTTTTGCAGACGATTGTACGTTTCGTCTTTCAACAGTCTGCGGCTGATTACAGCTGCAGAATCCCTGCGTCAGATATGTCAACAACTCTGACTTACAGAGGATATCTGAGTGGGATCAGTTGAACCTGGTGAGCTTCAACGCGAGCAAGACACAAGTAACTATGTTCTCTAGAAAGGTCCCCGCTGGAGAAACTCCTCTGATGATACAAAGCCAACAGATTATATCCAAAGATTCGATGTACGTTCTCGGAATAACGGTTAACTCCGGGTGTTGCTTGCATGAACATGTATCAGCAATAACTAAGTCGGCATCAGCTAAACTTAGTTTCCTTTCAGAGCCAAGCGATACTTCACGTCATCTCAGCTGTTGCTTCTATATCAGGCGCTGATTCGACCTGCTTTGGAATATTGCTCCCTTGTATGGGGATGTGCGCCCAAAGATTCGTTGCAGATGTTGGATAGTGAGCAAAAACGTGCTGTGCGCCCGGACCACCCGGAGATCACCCGCGATCTCCAACCACTGGCTGTCAGAAGACAAGTTGCTGATCTTTCTGTATTTTACAGATATTTCCACGAAACATGCTCCTAGGAGCTGAAAGACCTTGTTCCGGGAAAATTTATGTTTTGACGCAACACTAAGCTGGCAAGGAGTTCTCATCATATGGCGGTACACTTTACGACCCCTCGAACCTCTTTCTTTAAGAATTCCTTCGTTCACAGGACCGGTAACCTGTGGAACTCGCTTCAGTCCAACATCTTCCCAACATCCTACAATTTCGCCTAATTCAAGACTCGAGTCAACAGACACCTCAATTCTTCCCAGGCGCCCATTCATGTGGTGTAACTGGTTCGCCTATTCGTGGGAAGCGCGCATATAAGAAAAAAATTCAATGAAAATTTTTTCAAAGCAATGATATTGTTGATGGGTTCATCTCATGGAAATTCATTTTAATATAACTGAAAACACGTTTGCCTGATTTTCATTATCTTTATTTTTAATACTCTGCCGGTTTCGAAATTTATTTTAATTTAATGTGACTAGAAAATGAAGTACCTTACTGTCGATACCGGTCTAAGGAATAAATATAGAGGAAATCAATCGAAAATATTTCGTTCAATTCATATCATTGAAAATCATTCTGAAAATTAAAAAATGTCCCAAGGTGAAAACTAATATACTAAATTTCAAGTGAATAAAAGCTTCAGTTAATTTAATTCAAAAGAAGGACAATATACTTGACTGCTCATAGGAAAACATGTACTGTAAATGTCGCATAAGAGAAAACTATGTATTTTTCAACAAAAAGAAAAAATGACATCTAACATTTCCTGAAGACCAAAAGCATCTTACAGCCTGTTTGCCTCTGAAAATCTCATTTTCCTTTTTGAATTTTTCCAATGCTACTGTACTGTCATTTTCTGCAGGCAATGTAACATACTAAATATTGAACAGTTCTTGTTAAATTTTTACGGAATTTATAATCACTTACCAACTAAACCTTCGGAATCAGATACTTCGGTCTTTCGGAAGGCAATCGAAATGATCGATCCAGCGAAAATTCCCAAAAAAAGCCCCGAAAAAGTGAACATAAAAGAGGTCTCCGATACATCGCGAGTGGAGAGGATAATTTCATCGGACTTTTATGTCTATAAAAATTTTTCCATCGCGTTCGATTGTCTCAATACCTGGAGAAAGAGCAAGCCTAGAGTTTCGCATATTGCGCCTAAATAGTTTCATTCCCGTAAAACACCAGGAAAACTGGAAAATCTTCGACTCAATGAAGGGCTATCGGCCGACTCTTGCAAATTTTCGCTCTACTTTCCACATTCCGAGAATCTCTGACGGGCAGAAATTAAATAAATTAATGAACGACAAACTGTCAAAATAAGAGTTCATCTTTCATCTATCCTACCCTACTTATACGGGGTTACCTGGAGAAAGGATTCAAGTGTCGAACGATTCCCAAATATCTCAATATCGGGTATGCGAAGACAAATCGTTACTCTAAAACTTAGTTTTCGAATTTGGGACGACTTTTGAGGCCTAGTTTTTCGATTAGAAGACCGGAAACACGTCGGAGGGGTTATATTAACCTCTCCTACCACCCCTTAGACCACTATTCAAGCTCGGTCGGCAGTCTACCTAATAAACGTGCCAAAGTCGATGTTGCCGGCACAGCTGCTCATTTCCGCGGAGTTTCTATTCCGGAAGTCAGCTTTACCAACGTGTAAAATTTAATGCTCTCTCTCATCTGAATGAAGATAGTGAGACGGAATTAGTTAGTAGTTTTTACTTTCAACAACATATTTTTGGTACTACCAACATCTAGAATATCTTCTAAATGAGAATATGGGACTGAATGAAATATCCATGTGTACAGATACCTTTCCAATTAGTCTTATATTTCATTTGTCAGATTAAATACTTATTCCTTTCAATGAAAGGTTTAACGAAACTCAAAATGAACTTCTAAAGGTATGTGAACGTAGTTTGATGTATATTTTGTCCATTTTTATATATATTTTATTTAGGAAAGAATTGACAAACTTTCAAAGAAGTTGAAGAGACTAACAATAATGTTTAAAGGGTAAGTGAATCTAATTTGAGGTTTATTTATGTATATATATATATGTATACAGAGTGTTACATAATAGTATGTCACAACTTGAGGGGGTAAATCTACGTGCAATTTTAAGAAAAAAATTTCATATAAACAAAGTTCCGCTAAAGGTTCGTAACGGAGCTACAGGCTGTTGAAATTTTTTTCTCTAAAACTCCTGCAGTTTTTGAGATATTCAGCCCATATTTGGAATGCAAGCTATTTTCTACAACCTTCATTATTACACGTCCTGAATTTCAACTAGAATCTACAAGGTGTTTTCTTTTCCGGAGCCATGTCTTCTTTTGCCCTTCCAATTTTTTTTGAAGTACGCCACTGATCAGCGTACAATCAATTTTCGTCATCGTCATTCAATTTAGGAACTTTTTTCGTATCTCTGACCGTTCTCGAGCATAAAATGATTAAACGATTGTATGCATTCGCTGAATTGAAACCAATGGAGGATTGTCCACGACTTTTCATTGTACCCGTTTCATATTCAAAGCGTCCAAACTCTACTTCCTCGAGATTCTCCTCCCAAAACTGAATTACTGCCGATGGTTCTTAGATAAAATTAGAGAAAATACTTATTTTGATAGTGAAATAATATTCTCAGACGAGGCTAACTTTTCTAGAACTACTATCACAAGTTTTCACAATAATCATTATTGGGCTTAGGAAAACCCCCATTTGATTGAAGTATCTCATCATCAAGGACCATTCTCACTAAATGTCTGTGTCGGAAAAATTGGAAATTATTTGATTGGGCCATTTTTATTGCCTGATAGACTAAACGGTCCCGCTTATCGGCAATTTATTGATGAGGATTTACCTTCATAGCTCGAGGATGTGCCACTTTTAGAGAGAAACATAAT
The DNA here is from genome assembly GCA_013387265.2 of Cryptolaemus montrouzieri. Classification (NCBI taxonomy): domain Eukaryota; kingdom Metazoa; phylum Arthropoda; class Insecta; order Coleoptera; family Coccinellidae; genus Cryptolaemus; species Cryptolaemus montrouzieri. The sequence goes on along the minus strand of JABFTP020000124.1, from coordinate 42,632,127 downwards.
GTGGTTCATGCATGACGGGGCACCAGCACATTTTAGTGGAGAAGCTAGGGAATTCTTGAACAATACATTCAACAACCGATGGATAGGTCGGGGTGGGCCAGAACCATGGCCTTCTAGGTCCCCAGACTTAAATTGTCTAGAATTTTTCTTATGGGAATATCTCAAAAGTTTAGTTTATACTACTCCTGTAAACAGTGAAGAAGAATTGAGAAATCGAATAATAACCTCTTGTGACACAATAAGAAATACCCCAGGAATATTTCATAGATATATAATATTCGTGCAGGTGGAGGACACTTTCAGCAATTTATTTAGTTTTTAATTCTTTTTTTTTAGTTTTGATATTGAATAAGTATAAGTTGAGTCCCAGAAAACGAGCTATCAAAATAAAAGTAAATTTTGTGCTTACCTATCGAGTATTTCTATTATTTTTTTATTTAGCGAATAATAACAGAATTCAATTAATTCAAATTCAATAATTTTTCACTCGAAAACGGTTGGAGATCGGAAAAATTACATGTGTCAAAAAAGTTTCTGAATTGAACGAAGATGACGAAAATTGATTGTACGCTGATCAGTGGCGTACTGCTAAAAGGTTTGAAAAGGCAACAGGAAACATGGCCTCAGAAAAGAAAACACCTTTTGAATTTCAGTTAAAATCTAGGACGTGTAATGATGGAGGCTTTAAAAAATAGCTTGCATTCTGAATTTAGGCTAAATATTTCAAAAACTGCAGAAGTTTAGCAGAAAAAAAATAATTTTGCCGGAAATTTCAACACTCTGTGGCTCCGTAACGAAGCTTTTGCGGAACTATATTTATATGAACTTTTTTTCTCAAAATTGTACGTAGATTTATCCCTTCACGTTGTGACATTCCTTTTATGTAACACCCTGTATTTTTGTCAGCATGCTCAAGAAATGTACACAGAATTTACATAATTCATATTTTTATTCACGGTTATTCTAACCTCTACGCGTTAAACGAATTCCTGGAATTACTAGTATTCTTTAACGATTCAATTAAGACTATCTTACGAATTGATGAAACATCCTTCGAGTTGCGATTAATAGGTATTGAGATCTTTTGTATAATATTTTTCTGGAAGGAACTTGATTAAGTTTTCGTTAGGTCATTTAGAGCATTTAAGATACGAATTTCGAAAGCTATTCATCAGAGGCTATATCTGTATTAATTTCAAACTATGTCAGTAAGACAAATATGTATAAATTGCATACGAAGTTTCATTTTGTACTATCACAATTTATGTAATATGTAAAATATGAAAGTCACAAGAAATATGCTGCTGATTATGTGAATCATATTTTGGAAAAACTCAACTACTACCTGCAGAATAATATTTATGTTTGTGGATTTTGTTGAAGGTAGCTGTACGATAGGTATTCTATATAAATTTGTAAAATGAGTACGTTCATCACGTAATATGGAAAAATGAAGTTGTTTCGATGCAATGTTTTTCTTTCTTTTCATTTCACAGTATATTATGAAGTTTCACAAGAGTATGAATTGAAGAGAAGTAAAATTGAAGAATAGAAATTTCAATTATGAGAGCAAGTTGACAAGAAACTGAATGCTCGAAATCAACTGCTATCTCAACAGTTATGGATCTAGGAAATCAACAGTTTTGTACCTTCCTAGATCCATAACAATTAAGTTTACCAAGACTGATATATAGTTAACATCGCTGTTTTGTATATGAAGGTCCATAACGTAATTTAAAAATTTGTCAATGTTTAAATCTCATTTCTGCTTTTCACAAGAACACTTCAATTCAGAAGATTTGTTCTTTCTGGTGAGCATTACTAATGTCTCGCCTTTTATTTTGGATGCTCTCATGAAATTTTAATTTGAAAAGAACTCTAATTTCTATTTTCTATGTAATTAATTTAATTAATATACTTGAGAAGTAATTCTTCCATCTTGCTGTTTTGAGCTCATATCTGTTGTTTATTATAATTCACGAATCTTATTCGTTTCTTTTCAGATCTAACTCGAGTCAGAACTGTTAAGAAAAAATTTGAAACTATAGAAATATAGATATATCGATATTTCTGAAGTATATATTCAATACTTTCGAACTAAAATTTTGGGATATTGCGAATTACTATTTGAGTTGTTGATGATGAAATTTCTATGCCTAAAAGGTGACTGAACAATTTGTTTTTTGAATCAATGTTGGAACTCTTTCAATATCATCTTATGCTAACTGTATTGGAGAAAGTAGAGATTTCAAATTGAATGTATCTCTTTGTATGGGGATAGTAGTGAATAGTGTTGAAATTTGTATGATTGATGAGTCAGTATCCATAAAACAATACTGGAATCTGCATTACCTTAAGGATGTGTGGGGCAATAAATGAAAGAGTTCCATGTAACAGAAGTATAAGTATAAGCATCAGTGAATATAATGAGGCGTTCAGTACAGATAAAGTTGGATATGAAAGGGCGTTCAGTATATTTTGAAATTAGTATATTAGGCATATAGTATAAAAAGCGTTAATTTTATTAGGCGTTTTGTGCATTAGACATTTAGTATATTAGCTGTTTAGATTTAAAAGACGATCTTAATGGGCTCACTAGTTTGTAAATTTCCGATCATATAATATAATCATATATATACCTATCCATATTACAATATGGAAATTAGCTAGATGTCCAACAAGAAATATGACAATTCGCAATGAAAACTTTCTACATCGTTTTTGGGATAAAATCGCAAATGTCTAGGAAACGATGCATTTCAAGTATAAGAAAACCTATAACAGATCGATGCCTATAAATATTACGAGTTAAATGGTGTGTGCAAAAATGGGTAGTCTAATTTGAAAAACGGACTTTTGTACCTTTGAACGTACCACGATTCTCCTCATGCTTTGGAAACACCCTGTATACCTTAAAGCTCCTAAATGCATTGAATTCTGCTATATGAAGATCTTCACCTACAACGAGCTAGAAAAAATCGATATTGAATGATCTTTAGTATTGTTATGATGCATTCTAAGAGAACCAAAAATCGCAAAATTCCTATTGAAAAATTCATAAATTTATTTTGGTTAATTTCAAGTAGCAGTGATAGGAGAAAAAATATGTATAGATGTAAATATTGATTTTGTCGAGTGATTAACACAAAAGTTTGATAAGGCGTGATTCAAGTTTCGATATAATTATATATATTATCATAATCTCCAAATAAAATTAGTTCTATAATTTTTGAGGTATTTGTTGGAAGGAATAATGCACGTAGATCACTTGATTTACAGTCGTAGTTACTTGACCCCTTTGTCGTTAAACCCGGCTATTTGAGCCGAATATCCGTTACCAGTTATATCTATATCAACACCCTAGTAAACATGTGGGACAAACGTAAACATCTATATCTCTCCCAGACTATACCTAGGTCCACCTGTGTTCCAGTCGGACTGACTGTTAATATTCATTTTTCTCTTTCCTCAATGGCACAATAATCTGATTATGGGCGAATAAGAACATTTGATCTCCTTACTATTGTGAGAGGTGTGAGAGGATGATTCTTCAACAAGGGTTATATGCTAGTTAATGATAATTTTGGAGGACCTATTTTACGGAAACACAATTCAATATAAATAAAATGATACACCTTTTCCTGATTCCAAAATTTTCCATATTTAGACACAATGTAGGAAATTAATGGAATTAAGGAAACGCAAGAAAGGAATATATCTTTTCTATTGCATTTATCGATAAAACTATTAATATATCATGTAGGGAACGGACTCACAATGGGAGCGGAATTGGGATTAAGTGCAATTTGATTTGAATATCTGGGTGATGTATGCGGCCTCAGATACAATGCTCGGGCAAAGTAAATAACAACTATCTAGTAGCAAAAGATACACTTACATTTAGGTTAATGGGAGAATTGGTTTGGATTTCTACATCAATGCATATAGAAAAATAGTAACTAATACGAGGGAATGGTTAGAAGTGTACCATTTGTATGAATTATTCAACTTATGTTATCCATGTTCAATCAACTCAGCTCGGTTTGTTTTGCTTTGAAGTCACCGTGTTGAACCGCTTAGACGGAGCAATTCACCAATTTACCATCATGTCGATCACAAGATCTTTCTCCATATACATTAACAATCTGAAGATCTTCTATAAAATTTCTGTTGTAAAATTCTATTGTATTGATATGTTTAGTTTGGTAAAATTATTAGGCAAACATTTCAAGAGTACCGTGTTTACACTTTTTCTACTAGGCATGTTATGCCACCAAAATAATGTCTAACCGAATATTGCTCAATAAAATTTCAAATATATATATATATATATATATATATATATATATATATATATATATATATATATATATATATATATATATATTTATATACATCTATGTCTTCTAATAGAAGATCTAGTTAAAATAAAGAAAGAATATAATTTTGTTTACACTTTTCACCTCTATTCTCTATTGTATATGAAATAAAACTTATGGCTCATCTATTTCTTCACATTCTTCTGAACTAACACTTTGAGGGCGATCGAAGGAGGTTTGTTAAGGTTTTTATGTTCCATTTTATGTATTGTGCTTTTCTCGGATTGTGACACATCAAAATTTGACTTCTTCATAATTTATGTAGTATATTTTATCTTTTGTTATTGATAATGAATAGTATGAATGAATGAAATAAATAAATAGAGCTTTTTCATCGGGTCGAGTTTGAAAACTTTCTTGAGTATATCGATACACGAAAAAAATTTTGTTCATTTTTTTAAATTATCTAAATGGGAGATGATTCCAATATTGTCGTTAATAATTTTAGTGCCATATAATATTTATTACGCAGTCGTAGAAAACAAGTCTTCTGGGATGCATAATTGAAAATTTTTCAAGTTCTGTCCACTTCTTTGGTATAAATCATTAGCTGTCTCGGCTTATTGAATTCAACGGCTACTCTGTTCATACTGTTACTCGATTCCTTAATATGATTTATTCTTTAACCATGGAGTAGGTTTCATGCGATGCAAGTTTTTTATATGTCAACTGGATGGTACAAATGTTTTGTTGCTTTTTTCATGATTGTCTTTTGACATTATTTGATAATTCATCTATGACTCCAATCAATTGAAAACACTATCTATCGGATGGTTGACGACTTACTGCTATTCGTCTCTTTCTGTTAAATTAAGATGCGTGAAAGAATTTTTAATTTTGACACTATTTGAGCTTTTGGACTTCGTGAGTTGATCTGATTTCCACTGGGTGAAGCTTGAGATTGACCTACATCTATGAAAGTAGTTCATAGTAGTCAATTTCATGTGGTTTTTGAGGAGAGGTAACCCCACTTTCAGGCTCAGGGAACTAGGTTTCGTTGTACTCCAATCTGTAATGAATTAATAAAAATGTATTAGAAAGTAAAAATATTTCGGTTGCATTAGATAAAGAGAGAGAAACAGAGACAGATAGATAGATAGATACATAGAGAGAGATAGAGATAGATAGATAGATTAAATGGAGAGAGAGAGAGATATTTCTGGTTGTTCTTAAATTTACAGAGAACATTGACGTGGCAAATTTTTCACTTCGAGCATAAATGAACTGATTCGCATTATATATTATTATATAATACGTAGACCTCGTATTTGCGATGTTATAACCCATGTTGAAGCGGACCAATTTTATTACAGTTCAATGAGGTAAATAGTTTCGTTTGTGAGATATTTTCATAGTTCGACAAAATGTTGTTTCTGGTTATGTTTAAAAAATATATGTTTCACCCTATAATTCAAAAACGAAAGACTTCAAACAGACGTTTTGCAATCCAGTAAATAATATAGAATTTTACTTAGAATGAATAATAACATTTTAGAGGATTATTAGGTGCCCAGGCAGGTAGAATGTCCTATTATGTTTATCAGAAACTTATTCAGTCTACTTCGTTTCTAAATGAGAGTGATTTAAAATGTACAGCGATAAACAACCGATACAATTGAAAAAATTGGAATTTTTCGTTAGTTTTATTTTGAAAGAACAGTTGTTTCAATTGTATATTGACTTTTTCATTAATTCAACCGAAGACCAATATGTACTGGATAATAATCAACGACAGCGTCAATGAATTGATAATTTTATTATATATCTTACTAACAGAAACTGCAACCTGCTGCACTGGTCCTTAAGATATTTCAAACAGCTCAACAATTAATGGCCTACGTATATTGAAATGGAGTATATATTTGAATGAAATAAATGACGAATTTGAACGAAATCGCAGACATTTGGGAAATAGCAACGAATGTTTTTTCCGTTTTCAAATCGATAGGGTATACGTTTTTCATAATATATCCGTAAACAGTAGAGAGATTACACGTGATAAATAAAAGCAAGCTTATTTCTTATTCTGAATTCGATCTTGGTGTATCAATTTCGATGTTAAAACGCGAGCCATATCTGCTTTCTACTTCCTTTTATCTCCTTTGGGGATGATAACGATAACTGAAGACGATTCCATGCAAATAAAAAACAATCCCGTATAAATCGAGACGCACGGAGGAAACAGGAAGTGGTTTATGAGGGGTTATTTGTATCCGTATTCCGGAATTACCAAGTTTATTAGTTCTAAATGTAGCGCTATACAGCTGTAGGCGAACACGAACGGATTACAGTTAATAATTTCGGCAAAGGAGACAAAAGCAGTTTTTATATTTTCGTAAAATGAATAAAAGGCTATTGTTATATTGTCTGAAGAAATTCCTTCTTTCAGCTACTCGTTTTCAATCCGAATTGTTCAGAGTTATTCGAATAAAAATTTTTCACAGAAATGAAAACAATAAATGTAAAAAACTGTTTTGGAAGACAGTAGGAGACAAACGATAAGCCAAAGATGGAATGTGTTGTCTCAAGGAACCTACGAACGACTGGTTTGGTTATTCGTTTTACAACTGGTACCCACCGAAGAAACTTTATAGCTACACCTGTTTCTGAACAACGAAGATATCTCATGATGATTTCGTATTCTCTTTTGGGGTGAGTCGCCATAAAAAATATTAAAAATAGTAAATAGGTCGAACAGAACGTGTCTTTGGGAAAATTCAATTATTGGGTTTTTGAAATAACAAAAGAAAATTTTCGCGTTGAACCCATAATCCCGAGTTAAATGATATGGTACTTTCATTATTGTTCATTATTGAAGTTATGAACTTGAACCACACATGCCTAAATAATGTTGGCATCATGATGTAATGGTTTTGTTACTAATTTTCTCTAAAATTGGAGAAATATTTCAATTCTACTGGAAGTACGAAACTTAACTAATGACGTGTAATGAGATTAAATTATAAAAAGGCTAGTTGGAGAAAATTACAATTGACAATACCTATTAATACCTATGCCTAGCTAGATCAGAGTCCCTTAATCTCAGTGTGTGAGATCTTCGTCTAGAACCTAGGTCCTAGATATAGCCGTAGGAATAATACTCATCACTTCTATCAACAAGCTTTATTACAAGATAAATATCGAAAATCACACAGTACTTGATTAATAATTTACTAACTCTAATCAAAGTAAATAATACAAAAAAATAAATTAACTAAAAAGATTAACCGTTAACAATAAAATGATTCTCAGGTGAGATGAATTCAAATTACATAGTACAAATTCACAATTTAAAATAATCTGAGCTTTTCGACAAAGCGAAACTCAATGATAGAGTTCTGTCGTAAGATAACAAGGTTTGGCATAAAGTTGAAAACTCAAATATCTTGACGGTGAACAAAAAAAAATCTATAACAATACCTTATCTCTCGAATATATATTTTTAAAATGAACAAAATGAATTTGACTTACCCTTGGAATAGCAGATATCGATCTAGGTTAATTTACAAAAGAAAATTTGAAATCTCTCCACTTGCTAATTGAATTGGTTGTCGAGGAAATCCGGCAAAATTACCGCCTACTTATAACGCCTCAGACGATTGGAATTTATCCAGAAAATCAATGAATACTTAATTTCAATTTCTGCAAATTTTTAACTCCAATCGCTACAACAAAGCTCCAATAAAATAACAAATGATTCCGAAGATTTCTAAATGGACAAGAGAAAGAATCTAATCAATTCCGAACTTATATAGACTCGGTTCTATCAAAAAACTATTGATATTCAGAAAAAAATATAAAAAAGCGACATTGTTTTCTTCACAACAATAAAGTGGAAACGAAACATAGAATGAGTTACTATTTTCCGTTCTCCCACAATTAACCGGCGAACAACCTAGATCAATAGCAGCGACACCGTACGGATATAACTATAATTTTCATTGGGTATCGTTAACTGTAGATTCCTAATTCGAATTTCAAACTGAATAGAGAATAGTGCTTAAATTTTTGGTGAAACACGGCGAAACATCCGTGAAAATAATGAAACAGTTAACCGACGAGTATAAGGAAGATTGTCTGAAAAAATCAGCTGTCTATGATTCAGCAAAGCGGTTCAGAAGCGGCAGAGAGTCAGTGGAGGATGATCCGTGTGAGGGAGCACCCTCTCGAAACGCACTAAACCTCGATCGGCTGCGCCTGCGAGTGCTCGGAGACCTTCGGGTAGGCCTTAGAATGTTGAAATACCAGTTGGGCATCAACAAGGAGACGATCCGGTAGGTGCTTCACGAAGATTCAGGGATGCCTAAGCTGTGTGCGAAAATGGTTCACAAAGTGTTCACAGTTGAGCAGAAAGAGCTCCGATCGTCATCTGTCAAGACATTATTTCTCGAATTGACGAATGTTATCACTGGTGACGAGTCGTGGGTGATCGAATACGACCCGAGACCAAAAAGCAGAACATGCAGTGAGTAGAGAAGGGGTAAGAGCCCAACAAAAGCGAGAATGTCAAAATCGAAAGTAAAATCTTTACTCATCGCATTTTTCGATAATAATGGAGTTGTACACCACGAATACATTCCAGCGGGTGAGACAGTCAACGCAGTATTCTGCATTGAAGTTTTGAAACGTCTGAAGGTCCGTGTGTTTGGTGTACGACCCGAATTGGAGGAGCGCGGATGAGTGCTTCATCATGACAAAGCTCCGGCCTGCTCCTCATTCGTATTTCGTGATTTTTTAACCAAAACCGGCATTCGAACACTTCCATACACTCTCTACAGTCCAGATCTGCCCCCTTGTTACGTCCATCTGTTCGCATAGTTGTAGTCGTTCCTCAAAGGAAACAGATATGACTGAGTTTCGGAAGTCCGAAGCATCTCGACGGCGGTTCTGAGGGACATATCTTCGAGGGGGTTCAGGGTGTGCTCCAACAGTGGGTTCAACGGTGGTGCCGGTGCATCGAACTCGAGGGAGACTATTGCAAAGGAATATGAGGTATTTTCAAGTATTTATGTACTTTCCATACCGTCCGGGCACTTTTTCGCGAACTTAATTGACATACCTCGTATATCGAGAAGTGTATCGAAGTATAGAAAATATTTATCACGGAATCAGGAAGCCTTTTTCATAAACCATTATTGAATCACTTAAATGAATGGAATTCCGTAATCACCTTACGCTTGTATAGTACGTTCCATTGAAAACAAATCACCTCGACTGGTTGGATTGTTTTAAGAATTTTCTGAAACAGGTCGTTTTTGGTTGGGAGGGCACATTATATGTTGAAAGTTTCATTCTATCGCTAACCACCCAATACCCCTGTCTGCTCCTATCCTGACTTTCGCCAAACAGAAGAAGTGTGATGCCTTCTTGAGAAGGTGATTCAATTCTCTATACCAGTGGTTATCAAATTTATTTCGACACTGTACCCCTTTTCAAGCCACAAAATATTTTACGTATCCCGCCTCAGTTACTAGCACTGAGTGAACTAATATCAAAAGATTAAACAAATCTTTGAAACTCAATCATCATGCTTAAATCAAAACTTAGAGATATTGAACAAAAAGCACGCACTTTCGAAGAGATTAGTGAGAAGGAGGAGCTTGTTTCCTTTTACATAGTTTATCAAAATTAGGTTATAACTTACAATCGTAGATCGTCTTCAGTATTTAATGTGTTTATAGATTTACTTTCAAGATAGGTTAAAGTTGAGAAACCCTTTTCACATAAATAAGTGGTGGAGGGCGCAACAAGAAATTAAACAGCAGTTATTGACAGTTCTTTCTATTCCTTCCCAATACCGAACCAGAAATCCAACAATGTAGTACCAGTAGTCAAATATTTATTTGTCAGCGATTACATGAGATTGCAATGAGTTGCTCCTTTTGAAAGGTAGTCAGTTCAGTGTCCATGGCTGATGCCATGAAACGCTGTTGCATTAATTAGGTCACGTATTCCGTCATACCGTTTCTCCATAGGTGGAAAGTACTCTTTTATGTGAATTTTCAATGCTTTCAAATGCTGATCCTTTGAGTCTTGAGTTCATTGAAATTAGATATATTTTTCTTATAATCATTCGAAAATGTATGTAATCTTTCAAACAGCTTGCAGTAATTCATATTTGTGTTTCCCAAAGAATGATCATTTTACCTATGCATCAGTTTTATTTTCTACATAGAAAATATCATAAACACAACCCTGCACGGATTAACTCCAGATGTTGACTACTTCAAAATTATCACTAAAAACCCAACTTCGAAAGCTTATCAGTAATTTCGGAAAACAGCTGGGATCAGTGCTCGGCAAAAAAAAATTTTATAGAGTCCAAATATACAGAACAAAACATTTCCCCAAAAAGCCATCGTACCTGAGTATGTAGCAATAAGTTGTCATTGAGACTCCCATATGCTGGCATAGTAACGAGATTTTTGAGACTTTTATTTTATGAAGTTCACAATTTTCCCACTCTGATCAAGGACGTCTTTAAAATAATCAGGGTAGTGCTTAGCCAATGCTTCTCGGTGAAGTACATAGAGAGTGAACTTATACTCAGTTGAAACCTTCCAATATGGCCTACAAGTCCTGTGATGTGACCGCTCATAGCCTTTGCACCATCCATACACATCGACACATAGTATTTCTATTCGAGCTGGTTTTCGGGAAATTATGAATCTATCAACTTGAAAATATCTTTACCTTTTGTCGGTATTCAAAGTTTCATGCAAAATAAAATATCTTCAAATACTTTATCATTTAAAGGACCATGTATGAAAGCGACATCCGTGGTTTCATCGAGTTGTATACCAAAGCCACGACTACATCAATTCCATTGATTCACCTGAAAACTGTATCATTTGATAATTGTTTCTTTTCGCCTCTTTCTCTCCGAACATGTAAGGAACTATTTCTGCTGCGACAGGGAGGATTGAGTTTTCGTCAATATTATGGTTTTTAAAAGCGATCGCAATCAAATGCCTAACTTTGTAGGAAGCTTTTAGAGAACATTCGTTTTGCTCTGCACCAGAAGACTTTTTCATCGTGTTTTTTTCTACTTTCAGGGTCTTTCAGAATACGTAAAAGTACTGTAATACCCTTTTGACTAATTCTTATGTTTGCTTTCAAAAGGCCGTTTTGAGGGAGAAGCTTTCATAGAGTTGTTTCATGAAATTTGAGAATGAACATTTCATTGCGGATTAGATTCTTCTGAGCTCCGAGTCCTAATAAAACCTAAGTTTAAGTAAACCTCGTCATATTTTCTTTTTACTTTTTGAGTCAGCTGCTAGTTTTTGTTTTTTTTATGTTTTTCCTAGGGCTGCTCATTAGTAATAAGGCGATCAGGTCTACTTTCATTTTTTACCTACGTACCTGATTCCATACACTGACGTACGGTTTGAACAGGGTTGTATGTTCGCAGACTAACACGACACTCCAGAAATAACAGAATACAGAGAGCGAGCTTGTGATAACAGGCAATATTACTGCAATGCAGCGACACGAGTTATTGGCCGGCCACACCGCCACTCTGAAGACTAATTCTTAGTGGCGCGTCCATACTCTCCCATTCAACTATTGTTATAGGAGAAACGAACGGGTACGCTATCTTAATTTCAACCTACACTTAGCATCGCCAAAATATGGAGATTTATGGTAATTATTGATCATAACTCTATACGATCGAACAATTATTTACATTCTAAAATAACATGTGACGAAAAGTAATCTAGAATTTTTTGAAAAAATTCCAGGTTTTCACGAATACGTTAAATTTTCCTTTGGGGAGAACATTCGATAAAAATCAATTTGGTTGAATCCCAAAATATTTCTTATTTATTCAAACGTTTGAATATACGCCTCCTACTCCTACCAACTACGAACCCGAAAATTTCAATAACGTGAAAGAGGTTGTGTGATACCTTATTAGGAAGATTATCTGATCCTCTATATGAATCTACTTTTTTAAGAGCCATTAATTATAAAGTATCATTGCTTAGACTTTAATTCCCATGTCAATTTATTATGAATTGGAACATTCAATTGAGATTTCAGTGTTTCAATCATGGTGAAATCCTATCACAAATATTCCTAGTGGGTCTTATTTACTGCCATGCAATGGTTCAATCGAGAATCCAATAATTGTCTAATATTTTACAACATTTATGGAGTTGCTTGCTGACATGCTTGAATAATTCTTTCTTCTCTTACATTTTCCAACGATTCGGATGTTGATATATAGAACTCAGATTATAGATAGGCCCGGAAATCTTTTATTGAGATAGTCCCTCGTACTCCATCATGTTGATGTTTCAAAAAATTTTAATTACTTTCTTTGATGACTGTTATGAGAGGATCAGTCTAATCATGTTTTATACAAGTTTTGTGATCCAAGTTTTCGAAAATAAATCGAAATAATCAAATCTGGAGGCTAGATGTGTTAACATAAGCTTCAGTTATAAACCATTGAATATAAAAATCTGTAAATATCCAGATCTGTGGAAAAGAGCGATAAACTTCGAGAAGCCGATGAAGTTCTCGTAATAGAGAATACTCACTTGGCTCCGCTCGCTAGAAACCTAGAAAGACAACCGACGGCCTAGCAAGTATGCTTAATCTATCTGTTATTTCCGCAGGAAAAAATTCGATCCACCACTCGAATGCTTCGTTTTTTGCTGGTACTGGTGAGGCGTTCAAAAGAATATGAGCATAATCAACTTATTTCATGGAGCGTTTAATGAAATCGACAGATTTTCAAAATTTTCTCGCCTGTGGAAAGCTGTATTACACTCCCTTTAAATCTCGAAAAAGTCAGATCTCCCAACGAAAATTATAATAATGTTACGTAATGTAGCAAAATTCAGCATTTTAAAGTAATTAATTAGTGTGTGCTGCGGAAACTATTGATGAAGCATGAAAATAATGTACATTAAATTATAATATGTATCAAATTACACAAATAACCTAGTTATATTTTCAAGAATCATAGTTAAGCCACGAAAACTTTTTTTGTACAAATTGGTGCAACTATATTGCATTTAGACATCACTATTGATATTCAATACATACAACATTTATCCAAAGTAAAGAAGTGAATAGTTTTATATACTTTATAAAGGTCAGTTAGGCAAACAGTTACGGGAATCAAATCCACTTCCATTTGCCATTTCCAGAGGATATGAATCTCATAAGCATATATAACTCTCCTGTTTTAAATTGTAGTTCTTGAATGACTCAAAACATATAACATTTCAGTTCATCTTTTGATAACATTTACGTATCTAATACTTTGAATAGTCCCTCGTTTCAATAACTAATATAATAACTGAGCCAGACGTATTATAAACAGGCATAGAGTTTGTACACCCTCTTGCAATTAAAGCTTCATAATCTCATAATCGAATCATGAATTAGGACCATTTGCGTTCATCAAAAATTGAATTAGTGTTAAGTGGAATTGCAAACTTACGTTTGTATTTCAGCTTTGTACGAGGCCTCCCACTCGTTATTGAATTAGTTCCTATTTTTGTTAGTAAATAACAATTATGCGAAGTGAAACTCCGAAATAGATATATTTCAGAAATTAGACTTTTTTTCTGATCGACCTATCGATTTCGCATTCGAAAGAACCCAATCTGATCGAATTAGATGTACTTTATTCATTCATATATTATTTCATTCGTATCTCAATAAAATGAATTGTTTGTGATTTTGATTCCACCCTATCTTACACTTATGTATTCCACTGTCTTACCTCCTCCCGGTTAAACGTATATGATGTTGACCAGCTTCAGGTTTGTTAACTACCAAAGAAAGAATAGGGCTTTCTGCAGCTCTCTATCTTCATTCATTCTCAATATCTATTCTGCTCTCACCACAATCGGAAAGAATTCTTCATAATTGTGGAAACTATGCTGATTACTGGTGAAGGGGTCCATGTTATGCCATTCTTTTTCATTCACTATCTCATTTCCTCCTTTCCCAGGAGGATCCCCGGAGATCCAGATGAGTTTGAAATTTCTGGTCATGGCGATACTGTTCAGTCTTATGTGAGCTTCCGTAATTGGGACCCTTCGTCATGTATTGAAGAGCTATGAGGATGAACCTCCCGGACAGTTTCATGCTATAAAATGAATAGCAACAAAATTTCTCGTAATATAGATTGGATTTTACGTTTATTATGTATACACTCTAAATTAAAACCAGTAGGTAAATCCAATGTATGAAGTCGATTGGATCTTTGAAGGGTCTCAAGGAACACCATTTGTTCTTCCGGACTTTCGAAAGTCATCACTGCAGTGTTTGGCCCTGCTGAAATTTACCATTAGTGTCAGGCTGTTCTCATAATCACCAACTTTGGCCTTTATGTTGCAATGAATATATAGTCTATCTGAAAGTTTGGAAACGGCTATCCTCAAACTGCTACCTTTGATTGGGATAGAGTGGAAGGGACAGATGAGAATTTTCAACTTTTGATTCCTCTAGACCTTATCACCTCAGCTGCCTTTCTACTAGCAATGATATGGTACTAAGCCAAAGGGTGTGAGGTAGGGAATGTACAACGTAGCAGAGATATTCACCGATCTTGTGAAAAGTTATTCGTGCGCCACACTTACTCAAATAAAAGACTACGACCCGATGGACATTTTAATGTAACTATATTGTCGATTTCGCTACTTGAATTGAATTTATGCACAACGTAAATGCAAAAGAATATTAAAGGACACAATGTAATTTGTAGTGAGGATAAGGTTAGATTTGGAATGCTACTTTTGTGATCACGTTAACAAATTACTCAAAGGAAAACAATATAACATTAAACTTTTTGTATGGATTACTTTCAATATTTTGTTTCAGTTTTATTTCTCTCTTATACATTTCAAAATACTGGAAAATTGATTTTAACTGTCCACAACTGGAACTTCTGGGATATATCCACTTAAGTGATAGTCTCTGACCCATAAGTCTTGCAATTTTTTCGTACAATTGCTTATCATGTGTAACTAGAAGCAATATTTCTATGGAAGCATTTCTCAGTGTGAGAAATGAAATCGGATTTGGCATTTAAATTTATGAAGTTGACAGTTCGGTAACCCCAAGTCATAAAAAAGAATTTTGATGAAAAATGTTGGCTAATCTAATCTGGTATATAAAATATTTGTCTATATGAATAAAATTTATGGAAATAGCTAAAATTGAATGAAAAACAATCAGTACCTCCAGAGGATTTTGAAGATCATCAATCCAAGTTCAAGTAAGTCTTTTAGACTATATCCAGAATATTGGTATATTTTGTATATGCCACTACATGGGCATAATTATTCAAACTTTTGTCATCCCTAAGATAATATCTGAAAATCGGAAATTCAATATTTTATAGATTCCCATATTTCAATTCATATTCTAACAAGATACATAATACTCATTCAGCCATTAATCATTTCGTTCTTTGTAAGAACAAAATATCAATTCATAAGATTCATGAGAACAAGACATCAGATAGAAGAAGCGTTTATTCGAGAATTAAAACCAGAAATAGAGATATATTCGTCATCAATATTACACTGCACGTTAAACAGATAAAATTTCTCAAAAACTGAAGAGTATTTTCTGAAACTTGTGGGACCATCCAAAAACAATCGGAAAAAACGGACAGTAACAAGAGACTAGATCATCCAATAACACCGCCTGGAGCAAAGCTGGCAGAGGATCTTGGAAAGAAAGCTACGCCAACTCCGACTCTATGGTACAATATGCTCATTGCAGCAGTTTAAATTGGGCTCGAAGTAGATTATGCAATTTAACCATCTGTATCCTTTCTCGTGTTAAATCTGTGTCTTCGGCTCAACGAAAGTATTATGAGCTGTTCTGGTACCTGTCTTTCAGGGTAACATAAACAAGTTTATTGCTCAATGCAGCTATCTTTTTCCTGATTAAGATTGGCCACTCACGTGTTCTCATTTTATTGAAATCTTATTCTTATTGCCCTTTTTCCCATTGTGAAGATACGAGACACATGCGCAGCTATTCCCCGCACCAAAAGGTATGACATAACAAGATGAAAATAGGCACGTCAAGCTATTCTGTTACTTTAATCGGACAATCTTCGCAGTGTGAATATCGATTTTGACAGTTTTTACTTGTCTGGTAAATGTACCTACACCAATTCAGCCTAAAGTCTAACCATATTTCCACATATCCAACAGATTTCAGTGGTTCTTTACTTCCTTTATAGAGTTTTTCAGATTTATCATAAATTTCCTTTAACCTGTTGTTAGATAAACAAGCATTTACTTCCTTAGTTGCTTCAGTTATGTTTTGCGAATTTTCGGTTTTAACGTTTCTAATAATCATCGAGGAAATATGGTGACCATATACTCTTATGTATGCTGCACTCTTTATATATGAAACATTAATATACTGAAGGAGGAGGATGGGTTCCAACACGGGTCCCCGTGGAATACCGCACAACATCTTTGTTGAAGCTGTCCCCAGAATGTAACTTGAGTCCTATCAGCAAGTAAAGACTTCAGGAGGTTTTCTACGTGAAACCACTGGCCCTTACCTACCTCTGAAATATTTCTTGAAAGATGATATAGAAGCTCTTCAGAAATCGTTCAGCAACAAAGATAACTTTGAATCATTCCCTGAAGAAACCTGGCTATAGCCGCATGGGCTCCTGTTATCGTTCTCCGATTTTTTTCGATTACCCTGTATCTTACTACTCTGCTCTTAATTGCAGATTAAAATATTTTGAAATGACTGGAGGTATAGCGATAGGGCTGTAACTGGTATGGTTATTATTCTCTTCCTCGTGAATATTGGTATAATTTCTGCCTCGTTCTGCACTGTGAGAAAATAGCCATCGTCATAACATTAGTTAACCAAAATTATGTTGGGCTCAGTTCTTTCTCCTGAGATTTTCTCTATGGTGTTATTATTGGGGGGAAAAATTTAGCGTGAAGAGTGTGAATCTTGAATTCAAAATTTTGCATTTAATGAACTAAGCATCTTATTATATATTATCACATGGAAGAATATCGGTCAGTTAAAATGTTTATTGCACTGAAGAACACAATTGTACTACCCAAAACTTTGATTTGAATTGATTTTGCAACCCAAAAGTTTGACATCCAGCTTTTTAAAGCTGCGTGAAAGCTTGATACTTGTAAGAACATGAAGTTGAATTCAGTTGCTGATTGCTCGTTGCCGTACAAGGACAGGTGCAATAGAAGTACCTAGTATTTCTGGTCAAACAGAATTTTTCGATTGCCTGCGACATACTGGAATTCCAAACGTAGTATGTTCGATCTAGTCAATTCATTTAGAAGCGTAACAAGTAGATTAAAAAAGATCAGCTAGGAATTGAGTGAACTTGAAGGAAAAAGGGAAGAAATACACCAGCAGTCATTTCAAAAATGACAGTAATTCACATTTTACAATAGATTCCCCAATAAAGTAGAATAGATTCGAATGAAATTATTCTTTCAGAGATTTCTCATATCATTCAATGTTGCTTGTAAAAATATATAGAAACTCAAGAAAATGTTTGTATTGTCGTCACCTAGCGGCCAGAAGTCTAAGTGTAATAATCTGCCGATCGCGGTTTACTACACTTAGTGATATTTAGCAGTACCCTTTCGGAGAATAAGTGTATCCCTGCGAATCGCGATTGAATAGTGATTCCTCGAGAAAGAAGAGTCGGGGGGACCAAGGACTTCCCCAAAACTCACATATAAAAAAATTGTATATAAATATTTGAGAAAAACATAAATTAATATATAAAAAATGATGGTAATGAATATAATAGATAGTAAAAATATATAAATATACGAACATATAAAAAAATAACTTGGTTCAAACACTGCGAACAATCAACTATCTAATGATGTGAGATTGTAGTTTCGCTTCTTCTCATTCTCTCTGAGTTAAGTCGCAATGTGGGTATTTCTTTTTACATAAATATAATTCAGTTGTTTTGTCTCACAGAAGTTTATTTCAATTGTTTTATATATAGAAAATTTATTTTTCTTGTTCTTGTGATGCTATGGCTGATTTCATTTAGAAATAAACGTTTCACTTTCACTCTTGTTCATTTCTGTATTTAGGTTTCCTGATTTATGGTTCCTATCGGATTCTTACGTTGTATTGTTTTCAATTGTTTCTCGATCAAATATTCAGTATTATTTAAACCTTTATTCTCACTCGTATTGAATATAAGAAAAAGTGCAATGTTATAATGAAATTGTGTTTTGATTCTCGCTTTCAAGTTTTCCGATTCAAGAATCTTGTATTTTCAAGCTTCTGTGAAAGAAAACTTGACTTCACTTTAATTCTGGAAAACCATTCATTCAATAAAAACTTTGACATATTACATATAAAAAAAAGCTTGCCTTGATTTCGAGTCAAGTACCTTGATTTTCAAGACAAAGAGCTGCGGCGTCAACTCTTCCATTATACTTACGGATATGCTAGTATCATATTAATCTAGATAAATTATCATCTCGATTTGTACCTTATATAGTTTTTATACCCGAAAATATAAGGTTTCTGTAGGATATTGAAGTGGAACAGTTTGTAATCACTATAAATTTCTCAAACTCTAGGGACGTACAGAGGCTACGTTCTTTTCATAATTTCACCCCTACTTGTGCGAAAGAGGATTAAAAATTCTGAAGGATATTTCTTTTAGGGTTTTAGACTCCCAGACATGAAATTAAGTATTTCCCTCTATTGTAAAGTGAGAAGAAATATGAGTATGAATATTTCAGGAAAATTCGCCTATAGGGGTGTGGGTTGAAAGAGCCTTATAGATCCAAATAATTCTATTAAGTTTGAAGTTTGTATGTGAGTAGATACTATGACGCAAAAACAACTGAATTATATGAAATTTGACAAACATGTAAAATTCATTTGGTTGCAAATTTCTCTGCCAATCATCGAATAAATAAATAACCCATTTAGTTCATTATATTGATTAAGCCTAGAGAAATTAATTTTAAATTAAAGGACACATTACAGGACGTTGTCTCTTGAAAGTCGATGAAGACGGATTACAATGGAATGTTGTATGGAGAAATCTTGAATTTCAATGGTATGCAAGGAAATTGTTCGTAATTCCGCACTAAGGTTTCAAAAGTTTACATTTTTCTTAAACTCATATTACAAATTCTCAATTCATCATTTGAATCTGGAAGTATTTTACTTGATGAAATTCAAAATCAGTAATAAAAACAAGTAATGTGTGTTTCGGAATTTTACTTAATAATTATGATTCGTAACGCGTTTCACTACACCATAGCTTCTTCAGACGAATGAATGTACAGAAAATAAGAATGAGGATATAATTATGAATGTTCTTGAGTAATTAAAGCTTATTGAGCTTCTTCTTAAGTGGTTATTTATGACAGGTATATCAATTAAATTAGGAATAGATTGCTCACCCTATTGAATTCTTCGGAGAGCAATCTATTCCTTAATTTAATTGGATATACCTGTCATAAATAACCACTTAAGGAGAAGCAACCCAATAAGCTTTTAATTACTCAAGAACATTTATAATTATATCCTCATTCTTATTTGCTGTACATTCATTCGTCTGAAGAAGCTACGGTTTAGTGAAACGCTTTACGAATCATAATTATTAAGTAAAATTCCGAAAAATACATTACTTGTTTTTATTCTCAATTTACACTCGGTAACTCGCGCCCCTCTTTTCCAACGTATTAACTCGCGTGGTCTACGATTGTAAACTATATTCATTTTGATATAAAAAATCAGTATCATCGATCTTGATAGGTATTTGAGATGAAATAGTTCCTTCAATCATTTGTGATTGAAGCTGTTACAGTTTAGATGAAAAATATTGAGTTTCTCTCTATGGAATTGAAAAGAACGAAAAAGTACCAGAATGAATCCTTCGTTTGTCATAACTTAATAGGTTTTCCATTTACTCAAAATTGATAAACGTGAAAAACATGCAGTATAAAACTGAAAAGAACAGAAAACATACTAATGAAAAAATTTTTACAAGTTGAAAAACCACTATTTTTTATCACTCTAATGTCCCCCCGAAAAGAGTCAATTTTGGTCCCCTACAAAATTCACACATATTTCCTTTATATGATTTTTACAATCATACTTGTATCATTTCGCACAATATTTTCATGTCGATTCATTGTCATTTCTAGGATATATGCAGCAACGTCCAACATAATTTTGTGGCCCCTGAGGGGGAGGGGTACAACCTCACTAATGCCCAATAGATGTCGGCGCCTCATTTCAGAAGGTTTTTTCAATTGTTGTCCTAAACTCTATTCGGGGTTTTATGAGTTTCCAAGCACACGTTTTCAGGAAATCACTACGGGATACTCGTTCTACTGGGCGATGAGCTTTGAATACCCATAATGTGTTTATGCCTGCAGTGTTCAGTCATAGAACACAACAATAGGCTACCGACGGGTATTTCTAGCAACATTGTAATTGTTGCAGAGTTAATCAACTAAATCAACACTAATTTTGTTTTGTTATAATCAGTAATTATACCTGTTTTCTTGTCATCTCCTGTCTCAGCATCTATTGAAATGCAGTGCTTCATTGACGATAATAATAGCACTGATTTGGTTTTGTTAGGGCAATAAAAAAGGGTGCATTCTTTCTTGAACCCAAGAATTGTAGATTTTACTTTAGTGCTTTTACTTGGTAAGAATTCTGCTGGAATTTCCCGTTTATTTCTTTGAATGTATCAATATATGTTAATCTATGGTTTCTCAGTAATTTCTCAACAAGTAGTAAACTACTGAACCAATTGTCTCCGGTAACATTACGATTGGTACTGGAAATTGGATGGATCAATCGGAGGACAATGTCA
Source organism: Cryptolaemus montrouzieri (assembly GCA_013387265.2). Classification (NCBI taxonomy): domain Eukaryota; kingdom Metazoa; phylum Arthropoda; class Insecta; order Coleoptera; family Coccinellidae; genus Cryptolaemus; species Cryptolaemus montrouzieri. Next base: position 42,610,890 of record JABFTP020000124.1, on the reverse strand, counting down.
TCACCTGAGTTAATAACCCTATATGGACCTTCAGGTTGCATCCTAACAAGAGCAAACATTTTGATACCATATTTGGCAGGCTTACTTCGTATATATTGGTAGAAGTCACATCTGCCTCTGAAAGCTAATAGTTGTTCATCTACGGTAAGGAACTCATTTGGTGAGAAATTGGATTTAAAATTTACTGAAAAATTTTCAATAATTTCCCGAATAGGAGCCAACGCATCAAGCTTGCATCTCTCGTTCCTAGTTTCTATATCGTCGAATCTAATACATCTCAGAAGGAACCTGCATCTATTTTCACTCACAGCAAGGTAGCATGATTCGATTCCGCTTCTTCAAGAATTGTCCCAAATCTTTTTTAAATTTTTTCTTGAACTCCTGAAAGTACCAATGAGGAACAAAATTTCAATAAACGCACCCATTTCCCTGCAATAAGTTTTTCTCACGTCCCGAATCCTGCCAAATTTGTTTTGAATTTTTTGGATATATATGTTTGCTGACACTGTTGTAATTCGAACGATCATATCGTTTAAGAACTATTTCAGGTACTGGATTTCGGTTGTTGAATCACGAGCATTACATTTCGTTCCACGGATTTGTCTCACAATATTATGTGAAGGAACTCGAGATTGGAGGCTCGGTGAAATTTTTCTCCATTTTGTTATTTTGTCTTTTTCTACGTAATAAGCGAACGAATGACTTCAACTGGAATGATTTTCTTCATCGGAAAGTTTTTGTCCTCTATTACATCCAGCTCTGAATCTGTGTCATTGCTGCTCTCCTTAACAACATCTTGTTCTGCATTATCGTCTTTCTCATCATCGTTTTCATCATAGGAATTCTCAAAATCTCTAGAAAGTTCATTGAACTACTGTAACCAGATTTCAGGATCTTCGCTGGACTGTGCACGTCGTCTTTTGGGTTCAGACATACTTCTTTCTTTTCAAGGTAACAAGAAATCGAATTTGAACTAAACTCGAAACACAAAGTAAAACGTGAATGCTCGCGTGGTCTACAATCTTCGACCAGTCATAATCAAAGCAAATTTCTTGAAAACGCAATCGCTAAAATGTCAAAAATATACTGATTTACTAAATACTTACATTTTTCACGGCTACTGAAGAGTAGGCGCCCGCAATAAAAATAGTCTTCCAATGAAATTCATTCATAATGGCGTGGTCTACAATTTTAGATCACGCGAGTAACGGACGGATAAGAGCTCAAATGCAATTCAATTCCCCTCTTTCCGAATAACTCCTTTGTTTGAAAGTTCACTTACGAGTTCTTTGGGTTCAGACAAAACTTTGGTGTATCAGTTAATAGCTGATATAGTTATCCAAGCCCATGAAATGAAAATAAAAGATATGTTTGAGAGAAGAAATTGGATATTTCCCACCTAAATCTTCTTTTAATCATGTCCAAAATGACGTAGAAACACGCCATGAGAAATGGATACAATTGAAAGCGAATCATCCACCAATTCCGCCATGTTAAATCCCGAATAATAATGCCAGAAATCTACTTCAATTTTTTCCATATTTCTGGCGTGACTGCACGCACAAATTCAGCACGAGAAACTCAATTTGGCAGAAGCGCTATTGCAGTGAAATAATTTTCATTGTATTTGAGTCATCCGACGTTCTTTCGAGAAAATGAAATACAAAAGCCTAAAAATGTAGGCAGTGTTCCGAATATGTGAATTCATTCAAAGGATTGCTTATATTTTCGGCGTTTCAGGTCGAATATAGCAAAATTGGTCTCATTAGAGATATCTCAACTATTCTAATTCCATTTACAAAAATTATAATAAAGACAGCGTAAATATGGTGAAATTCTTTATGCAAAATAGGAATAATGCTACCTGAATTGGTCCGTAGGATATATGGTAGGAAAATTTCTATGTTTTAGTACGACAGTTAGTTTAAATATTGCACCCCCTTTCTCTCAACGTTTTCTAAGGTACTCTTTCACTGAAGCAGACTTTTTTCCGATATTCGCTCCATTCTTGAGTTGTTCAAAATTTATCGAATTTTGAGGAAATCGACAGTCTTAGATAGCTTGATTATTATGTTACATAAGCTACATACAAATGAGTTTGATATTCTACAGGCACTCTTTTGAACAAAATTGAGATTTTCGAGTTGTAATGCAAACGAAAACGATTTTAATTGTAGTAAATGAAGTTTTTATTTCCTTTCAAAAAATATTTAGAATATTTTGTATTGCATTCACCCGCTACTGCAGAAAGAGCCTGAAATTGTCTGAATTTCATTTATATTTATTTGGTTCAAGTCTATCAATTAATTATGTTATTCTATGACTGAAAACCACAGGTATTTGGGTTCAATCTAAGACCATGGTTGTTTTTATGATTTCGTTTAAATTCAGACTATTGTAATTATCTGCGGTGTTAGAGGTTGATAATAAGTTCTGATATCATGAACATATGTGAGTTTTACTAGTTGATGAAGTGCTGGTAAAATTATTTTTCTGAAATTCGAAATTTCATTTCCTTATATATCTAACATTAATATAAGTCTCTCACGATCGATATTCTATTATGAATGATTATGAAAATATGCATGTAAAGAAACTATACCATAAGAAAGGAATAAGATCTATTTCAGTAGAGTTTTCTTGAACGAGAACAAAAACATCTATACGGAATTTTTCAACAGAAAACACAATTTTACCGGTCTCACATAGGAAAAAACCACCAAGAAATACTAAGGCACAAATGGAATAATTGAATATTGCTAACAGAAACAAGGCATTTTCTGAAATTCTCTTTAATTTTTTATGAATAGTAGTGGTTCTCTCGTAGAGTATATTTTCAATATAATTCCTAGGATAGGAGTTCAGTGTCTTCAGGTCTAGGAATCGAGGTTGCCATCTCTTTCGACCTGTAGTTTTAATTCATTTATCCGATGGTTCAAATTCGACATGTCAGTGAAGAAACTTTGTGGGGTGGATTATCATATAGACGAAAGAAAGTATCTGACCTTTTTGCTAGGGATGATTAATTGAGAAATCCTCCAATTATATTTCTATTCAATTGTAGAGGTATTTACATGATAGAAATCTATTTTCACTAATACAAATAAACGATGATTTCTACTAAAATATATTATTAAATGCTCGACACGTTTCGATACACAGTATCTTTATCAAGAGCGAATGAATACTACAAATATATCTATACTAACAAATTTTCATATATACTAAAGAGGCTATCCACTCAGAGCTATCCGTACTTGATCTAATGTTTAGGAAATAAATTTAATAAGGGTGGGTTATTTATATCTACCTGATTATTAAGAATTTCCGGTGAATTCCTAAATCTGTTGATTTCAAGTGCTTCCAGAAGGTTGAGCCTTATACCTCTCTTCTCAGAATGTAGGATTTTGAATTCTGAATTGACCTTTTTTTCCATTGATGAAACTGCGTTTATGTTTAGAGATTCTAATATTAAAATTTCTTCCTGTTCTACCTATATAAAAACAATTGCAATCTTCACAATCCAGTCTATAAACACCTGATTTATTTTTCTATTAATTGGAGATTTATAATTCTGATAAATGAACCTAAATTTGTTGATGTTTTGAACGCTATATTAAAATTTGAATTTTCTAGAAGGATTTCACAATATTGCTCATATTGACTATATATATTAAACTATTGAATTTTTGTCTTGGTATTCACCGATTGGATATGTATGTTGTAAAGCTAATTTTTTCTTATGTAGTATGCTGCTAGCTAAATTTGCATCATAACCAATATTTATTGCGATCTGTTTATTATTGGTTATGATGCAAATTTAGTTAGCAGCATACTATGAAAAAAAAAAAATTACAAAATTAGCTTTACAACATATATATCCAATCGGTGAGCACCAAGAAAAGAAATTCAATAAATTAACATATATAGGCAATATTAGCAATATTGTGAAATCCTTCTTGAAAATTCGAATTTAAATATAGCGTTTGAAACATCAACAAATTTAGGTTCATTCATCAGAAATTATAAATCTCAAATTAATAAAGAAAATGAATCAGGTGTTTATAGATTGAATTGTGCAGATTGCAATTATTTTTATATAGGTAGAACAGAAAGAAATTTTTATGTTAGAATCTCTGAACGCAAACGCAGTTTCATCAATGGAAAAAATGGTCTCTCTTTCAATTCATAATTCAAAATCCTACATTCTGAGAAGGGAGGTATAAAACTCAACCTTCTGGAAGCACTTGAAATTAATAGATTCAGAAATTCTCCGGAAATTCTTAATAATCAGGTAGACATAAATAATTCACCCGCATTAAATTTATTTCCTAAACATTAGTTTAAGTACGGATAACTCTGAGTGGACTGCCTCTTTAAAATATATAAAAATTTGTTAGTGAGATATATTTGTAGTATTCATTCGCTCTTGATAAAGATACTGTGATTTTTTTTAAATATCAATTGCAAAAAAAATTGAGTCGGCGATTGAGATCCCGGACTGCAAAAATTGTGATACACGACAACTCGAATTATCACTTTCTGTCTCATTTTGCCGGCTCGAAATGGGTGGTTTGCCTATTACACCTCCTATTATTACTCCACCTTACTTTATATTTCATATTCTTGTTGCTTTGAAAGATCCACTAATGACAAAAATTTTTGCGAATTTTGAACAATTTTTGAGCGAAATAACTCTGAACCTACAACAATGATGCTGATTGTATTTAAACAAAATTTAAAACCTTTCAAACTTAGTTTAAGTGACTGCCAGACTCTAAGACGGCTGAAAATATTCTGTAATATGAGTTTGATCCATCCATGAGAACTACCAGAACTATTTCGGACAAAACCAAAAGGGAATTCATTTCCAATCATAGAACAACATAAATCGAAGAAGAACAGGAAAGTGATTATGCTTCAGGAGACTCACACAGCGACGGAAGAACATCTCCGCGAAAGAGGAAATATCGCAGGTTAAGTATTTTTCGATTATTTCCATAGTACTTTTTATGGCCTTGCTTGCTATGTAAAATCTTTTTTTAGATTCAAGTGAGTTCACACATATAAGAGTCAGGTATGATTGTTGAAATATTTTTCTGCTGTTTTTCTTTTTTCATTGTTACAGATTCCTGTCTCAAACCCCCTTCCTTTCACCCTTGTCTTCGTCTGGAAATTTTAAGCTGCTAAGCAGAAAAATCTTTGGTACTCTTTATGTACACACGTCACTAACACAACATGAACAGACAAGCTATTGTTAGTGCAATAGCGACAGGGAATCGAGTTTTTTGCCTCAGGTTTTTTTCACTCTTTTATTGAATCATACGCAGGATAATATGGTTCCCCTGTTACATTTCCTGACCTCACACTTGTGTTTTTCTGACACACACTCAAATTAAAGATACAAGCATTTACTGTAAATACAATTATTCGAATTTTCGTAAATCCTCTCTTTTTCAGAAAAATATATTTTTTGATTTTCGCTAATCATTTCACTACAGTTGCCGAATCTTCCCTCAACAATTATTATAAAGACTCAATGTCATCCTCATGTACGACGTCAAGTATGTTAGACACAACCTTTTTCTTCCACCCAGTCCTGGAGCATGAAATCCATGATGTTATAAGATCACTCAAAAACAACAAAGGTTCTAGTGTTGATTTCATCTCAGCACGAATTCTGAAGATGATAGGTACCGATATCAGCCGACATTTCGCTCATGTTATTAACCTGTCAATTAGCACAGGCGTATTTCCTCGTATTCTGAAAAAAGCAATCGTCATTCCTACTCATAAAAAGGATGATGTACACGATATCATGAACTATAGACCTATATCTATCTTAAGTGTCTTTTCCAAGGTTTTTGAAAGAATAGTGTTTGATAGAAGGATGAAGTACCTAGATAAATTTCAAATACTTGATACTGCACAACATGGTGTCAGAACCGGCCGATCGACTCAAACTGGAGCATTGCAGTTCATGGAGTTCGTCTATCGTTGCCTCGATAATGGTCAATATGTTGCTGGATTGTTCTTTGACTTGTCTAAAGCGTTTGATAGTCTTGCTATCCAGTTTATATTGGATAAATGTTATAATCTTGGATTCAGAGGCGTGTTCTTGAACTGGATTCGTAGTTATCTGGAGGACAGAACTGCCTCAATCAGGGTTCACGACTCGTTCTCAAATGAACAGTACTGTAAATAAGGAGTACCCCAGGGTTCTGTCTTGGGGCCACTTCTATTTCTGTTATTCATCAACGATCTGCCACCAAATTTGAAAAAAATATTCTACAGAAAATCTAATATTCGCAATTTATTATCAAAAATAATCTGGTTGATACTGTTCGCTGATGACTCTTCCATAGCTATTACTGCTGAGACTCTTGAGGAGCTTCAAAAGTTATGCGAGCTGCTGGTGGAGAGTTTCGTAGAATGGTGCCATTTTAATGCTATTATGATCAATGTCAACAAGACGGAATGCATTCACTTCACTCTGTCGTCTTGTGATCAGGATAGCATAACAATAAGGTATTTAGATACAGTCATCTCTTCGAAGGACACCACTAAATTCCTCGGCGTTCACATCGATAGGAATCTGTGCACATATCGATGCGATTTGTAAGAGGCTGAATAGTTCCTATTATGCCCTAAATAGAATCAAGAGTTCACTACCTCTAAGTTCCCTTGTGAACGTTTATTACAGTTTGGTATATAGTCACCTGTCCTATAATATCTTACTGTGGGGAAATTCCTCAGACGTAGGTAGAGTTTTCATCATCCAGAAAAGAATACTGCGAATGATGTTCGATACAGCTCCACAATCTTCATGTAGACCGTTGTTCCTGAAGAATGGTATCCTCACATTGGCGTCTATTTTCATTTTGAGATGCCTCGTTTATATTAAAGAGAATGAAAGTAACATGACTAAACTTTCTAACTTTCATTCCCACAATACTAGAAATAAGGAAACATTATGTATCCCTAAACACAGAACTTCTAGATTTGAAATGTCGCCCTGTACCAGGGTATCAGATTGTTCAATCATCTTCCACGGCATATACAGGGTCTAAGTGTAAATAGATTTATGGTAGCAGTTAAGAATTTACTTTTAGCAAAATGTTTTTATACTGTGAATGAGTTTCTATGTGTTGATTTAGATAATGTCTAAATGTCTTTTCTATTGACCTGTCCTATACATAGTTGTGATGTCTTAAGGGATCAATAAATTATTATTATTATTATTTATTATCGTGGACTTATGCACTATCTCAGCTGTTAGCTGGATATAATTTACCTTTCCCAAGTCTCAGCAATCAAAAGGAATAGGCTCGATTACAATATACTTGACATAAATTTCCTAACTATTCTACATGTATTAAGAATAACAGCTTTTTGCATTTCTACATAGGTATTCTTATGCAATTCTAATTTCTTAAGGCTATCATGCAAAGTTTTTGGTATTAACCCAGTGGAGGATACGATGACAGGAACAATATCTATTTTCTCGAGGTGCCACATCTGCTTGATCTCAATAGCAAGGTCTGTGTATTTGGACTTTTTCTCCTGGAACTTATTCAGCAAGTTGTTATTATTCGGTATGGCGACATCCACCAGCATTGCTGTTTTGGCTCTCTTATCATACACCACTATGTCCGGCCTATTATTCGTCACTATTCTGTCAGTGATAATAGGCCTATCGTAGTATAATCTGATAGAGTCATTTTCCAATACGGGCGCCGGTTGATACTTGTAATATGGCTGGAATGTATTCAGAAGTCCGTACTTGTGTGCAAGTTTCTGATGGATAATGTTGCACACTTGATTATGCTTGTGAAGATAGTCTGTATTGGCCAGTTGTTCACATCCGGACGTAATATGCTGTATAGTCTCCGATCTTATATGGCATTTTCTGCACCTATCTGTTTGTAATGTTCCGTCCTTCATAATAAATTTTTTGTAGTTGTTTGTAGCGATCACTTAGTCTTGGATGGCCATAAGGAATCCCTCTGTTTCCGCGAATAATTCTCCTTTCATCAACCATTTGTTGGAGGCTTCTTTGTCGATGTGTGGTTGATTAATCTCATGGTGATGTCGTCCATGCAATTCCTTTCTTGACCATTGCTCTTGTTTTTCAGTATCTGATAGGAATGGTAGATTCAGCAGGTCATCTCTGGTAGCAAGATTTAGAGGTGTATATCCCTTATCAGCCAACGATACCGCTCTATGTAGGTCAGAAGTGAGAGCTTTTTCTGAGAAGAATTCTCTGAGATTTTTTTTCTGTTCGGTGTCTAAATTGACTACATCTATCAATCCGCGTCCTCCTTCTTTCCGCTTCAAAGTTGTTCGTATCACAGACGATTTTGGATGATGGTTGTTGTACTTTTATTATTTTATTATTTATTTATTATTATTATTATCGTGGACTTATGCACTATCTCAGCTGTTAGCTGGATATAATTTACCTTTCCCAGATTCAGCAATCAAAGGAATAGGCTCGATTACAATATACTTGACATAAATTTCCTAACTATTCTACATGTATTAAGAATAACAGCTTTTTGCATTTCTACATAGGTATTCTTATGCAATTCTAATTTCTTAAGGCTATCATGCAAAGTTTTGGGTATTAACCCAGTGGAGGATACGATGACAGGAACAATATCTATTTTCTCGAGGTGCCACATCTGCTTGATCTCAATAGCAAGGTCTGTGTATTTGGACTTTTTCTCCTGGAACTTATTCAGCACGTTGTTATTATTCGGTATGGCGACATCCACCAGCATTGCTGTTTTGGCTCTCTTATCATACGCCACTATGTCCGGCCTATTATTTGTCACCATTCTGTCAGTGATAATAGGCCTATCGTAGTATAATCTGATAGAGTCATTTTCCAATACGGGCGCCGGTTGATACTTGTAATATGGCTAGAATGTATTCAGAAGTCCGTACTTGTGTGCAAGTTTCTGATGGATAATGTTGCACACTTGATTATGCCTGTGAAGATAGTCTGTATTGGCCAGTTGTTCACATCCGGACGTAATATGCTGTATAGTCTCCGATCTTATATGGCATTTTCTGCACCTATCTGTTTGTAATGTTCCGTCCTTCATAATAAATTTTTGTAGTTGTTTGTAGCGATCACTTGGTCTTGGATGGCCATAAGGAATCCTCTGTTTCCGCGAATAATTCTCCTTTCATCAACCATTTGTTGGAGGCTTCTTTGTCGATGTGTGGTTGATTAATCTCATGGTGATGTCGTCCATGCAATTCCTTTCTTGACCATTGCTCTTGTTTTTCAATATCTGATAGGAATGTTAGATTCAGCAGGTCATCTCTGGTAGCAAGATTTAGAGGTGTATATCCTTATCAGCCAACGATACCGCTCTATGTAGGTCAGAAGTGAGAGCTTTTTCTGAGAAGAATTCTCTGAGATTTTTATCTGTTCGGTGTGTAAATTGACTACATCTATCAATCCGCGTCCTCCTTCTTTCCGCTTCAAAGTTGTTCGTATCACAGACGATTTTGGATGATGGTTGTTGTACTTTGTTAGCATCGTTCGGGTCTGCCTTTGAATATCATCCAGTTCTGTCTTAGTCCATCTGATTATTCCAAATGAGTAAAGTAACACTGGAATGGCGTAGGTGTTAATTGCCTTGACTAAATTCCCCGAGTTCAACATCGATTTCAGCACAGACTTCAGACGCTGACTGTATTCTGAACGAATCTTCCCTTTGATTGTTTTTGGTCTAGCAATCTGGCTTGTTGGTATCCCAGATATTTGTATGTTTCGCCATCTCTCATGCACTGTATAATATCACCGTTTGGAAGTTGTGTTTCACCATCTATGACTTTCCTCTTTGAATGTTCAGGGTCTTACATTTTTCAATCCCGAATTTCATATGAACATCTGCCGAGAACTCACTGACAGTTTTCAGCAATCATCCAATTGCTTCTTGTTCGAAGCATATAATTTGATGTCATCCATATACAGCAGGTGGGAGATTGTATGATAATTCCTTTCTGCTTTTATCCTAAATCCGTATCCTGTTCTATTGAGCATTGAGGACAATGGGTTCATTGCCAAACAGAACCATAGTGGACTCAAAGAGTCTCCTTGAAAAATTCCACGACGTATGGGTATCTCGTCGGTTTTAATTGATTTATTGTTCATGTTGACCTGCAGAGACGTGCGCCAGTGTGTCATTGTTGTCTTCAAGAACTCTACCAGGGATGGGTGAATTTTGTATATCTGCAATACTTCAACAAGCCAAGAATGGGCGGTACTATCGAATGCCTTCAGATAATCGAGAAAAGCTGAATCTGAATTATTTTTATTATTATTATTATTATTATTATACAGTACAACCTCTCTAATCCGAACCATACGGGACCACGGCTTGTTCAGATTACTGAAATATTCGGATTATCGAGGTAATCAAATTGAAATAGTAGAGAAAAACAGGGCTGAAATGCGTGAAATATTTATAGAAAACGTGGAATATTTATTGAAAAAAGCAAATCATTAATTGAAAAACTCAAAATTATTGTGAAAAATAAAATATAACTACATATTCTTAAGAAAGTGATACATTTCACAAATCATTCTCCAGATTCTGAAAAAGTCTTAGATCGTTTTCTGTTTTAACGAACGAAGATGAGAATTAGCAGCTTCCTCTCTCAATTTTTTCAATAATAATATTTGGTGCTGAGGATATCATTTTCTGTGCACCATTGCAAACATTTGTTGAAACCCAAGAGAGCTTCTCTATGTTTCACTGAATTCATGGTGACATCGCCTTCTTCAAGTTCTTCTGTATCCTCGTCACTTTCTATGTTGTTGATTATTTCAGCTTCAGGGAAATAATTCTCAATATCTATTACAACCCATTCTTCAATATCTTCAGTTGTTAATTCTTGACCAGATATATTTGTTACCACATCTGTAATCATGCGTAGATCGCGATTTTTCTCTTCTTTCTCTAGCAAAATTTTTTCTCTCACCGTGAAAAAGGCAACAGGTCATCTGCATCACAATCATCATCTTTTGTGGGCCATAAATTCTTCCATGATTTCTGAATAAACTCTTGGGATACAGATGACCAGGCCCTTTCAAGAGAAAACACCACATGTTTGAGGGTCCAATTGCTTCAGTAACTGCGAAAGATTATTGTCTTCTTGTCCCACAATATTCAATAGCAAAGATTTTCGATAATGCAATTTCACATTCTGTATTACATGTTGATCCATTGGTTGCAATAATGGAGTACAATTAGGAGGTAGAACATGACTTAAATATTTCGGTCCTCACTGATTAATTCCTCTTCTCTTGGATGTCTAGGAGCATTATCTAATTGCAGCTCGTTCATTTTATTTTTAACATCAGGAATAAATTGTTTGTGGAACTATTCATAAAAAAGTTCTCTAGTTACCCAACCTTTTCTTTGACCTTTATAATAAACAGAAAAATTGGAGCAGTTCTTGAATGCTCGGGGTTTGTTGGCTTTTCCGATGACCAACAATTTCATTTCATGAGATACTGATGCTAAGAGCATGGTATGAATGTAATACCGTCCTTACTCATCTTCCGACCAGGAGTTGAATTTTCAGTAGCATGGGCTAGTGTTTTGTTTGGAAGAATTCGCCAAAATAACCCACTTTCATCTGGGTTGTAAACTTGATCTGGCACTAAATCCATCTCCCGAATTTTTCTAAGAAATTTATTTTTAAATGGTTCTATCGCACTAACGTCTGGGGACAATTTCTCTTCTGATATGGTAAGTTGTCGAATTCCAATCTTTTTTTGAATATTTCCAACCATCCTTGACTTGCCTTGAAATCATCTCTACCTGTTATACTGGTGTAAAAAAATCTTGCTTTCTCGCATATGAGATCACCAGATAAGGATGTATGTCGAGATTGCTCTTGTAAGAACCAAGTGTATAAACCATTTTCAGCATTCGGATACTCACTAGTTCTGAGCGTACACCGTTTCTCAGGACCAGAATCAGAAGAAGATATAAAATTCTCAATTGATTTTCTTTATATCGTATACTGTAGATTTTCCCATTGAGTGTATTCTGGCCAATTCAGAAACACTTTTTCCATTATCTAATTCTTTCAAAATTTCGCATTTTTGCTGCAATGTTAACGTTTTATGTCGACGCGACATTATTAGTACGGATATCAGGTGCTGAATGTGAAAAGCGAATCTAATCTGCACAAGTGAAGCGAGTATTCGGACAAGATATTGCCAGTTCGAAAACCTTCAATCGATGAAATTATCGACGGCATTCGGATTATAGAAGAAAAAAATAAATTGTGCGGATTATAGAGGTGGGTGATTTCAAAGTTTCGTTGTTCGGATTACTGGATGTGCGTATCAGAGTGTGTTCGGATAGTTGACATGGTTGCATATTTATGAGAAAAAATGCGTATAATAGGTGTAATTGCCTATGGTTCATAAATAAAAAAAATCACACTTCCATTGAATCATCTATAAAGGCTGAGCAGAATCTTTGTTTCACACCATTCAATTTTACTTGAAGAAGTGTTTCTACAATGTCAATCTTACTCTTAAAACTTCCACAATGAACTAGATATCCGCGAATTATGATTTTCTTAAAATTGTAGAAATTTTTAATAAGTCGATTACACTGAGGGATCCAAAACATCAGAAAAATAGTTTCACCATTAGATTTGTACCTGAAATATAGATTGAGATATGGTGGTGATTTTTTCTAAGTCTAATATTTCATATAGCCGTCGTAGTATTACATTTGCCTACCCTATACATTGAAAAGAAAAACAAGTCATGCTCAAAGAATTTTTGAAAGTGAGATCCTGCACATTGAAGCAAATGATAGATCAATACCTAAGGAATTTGAACTTATAATCAAGCTCTACCCGAGTAACTTATGAAAATTGAAAAATTAGTTTTCAACCTACAATCTTAAATCACTATCAAACTGAGCTTATTCAAACAAATAAAAAATGATAGAAAGAGAAAACAATATCAACGCAGAGTTATTGCAACGGTTTCTAATTAACTTCACTTATCAACTCACATCCCAATCAAGACACAATTGCAACGTTACGCTGTCTTAGAGAAATCCCTCCCCTTTCACGTCACTTCGTGCTTTCAATTCTCAATTCTATTATTAACTGATGTATCTTGAGATCGTAGGCGAGGGATGCTATAATGAAATCATATCCACTGAAATTGACAGAGTTCCAGAGTAGAGCAATTAATTATGTCCTGGCAAGAAGAAGAACGATTTCGTTTGACCGAACTATATTCGATATTGGATTCAAACAATAGATTCACGTCACGTAACAGGTTAATACTCGTCTTTGCCTTCGGTTTGTATATTGTATACTGATGTAGTGGAAATGCCAATTCGCATTTTTTCATAATTTCAAGGTGTGAGAACTCAAGGAATTGAATACATTACGTTATCAGTTAATATATTCTGCATAAGTAGGGTTGTGATAGATAATTATTGAAAACGAATGACATACAACAAAATGTTGGAGTTCAGTACCTTCAAATTTTGGGATAAATGCACAGAAAAGTGATTCTTAATGTTCCTCCACTTATGTCAAAAAAGTTTGAAATTTTCTCATATTCCATTCACCTCATAACTCACCCTGGTCTGTATGATTTCAGCTAATTCTGTTTGTATCGAAATCTGTTTTATCATCGGGCAGTAGTTTAAATTAAGTGAAAAGTGCCGTGAATGTTAAATGAATAATTCCTCACTTTAATTTGTAAAACCAAGCTGTTTATATATAGTTTGGGACATGAATCAGTCTGTTCGTTCATTATTTGTAACTCGGCATTAAAAATAAATTCGAAAGTTTCATTTGATTATAAGCTGCTGAAATTTTTACTTCTTTGGAAAACGTAAAACGAGGACTCAAAAGTAAAAGATTCAAATATTATGATTATTCTAAAAACTGCAGTGCCACAAAGGACGAAACAAACACTTAATATTATTAATGCCAAAGCAGCTAAATAGGGACTAATCAAGATAAATCAGACGCCACATTTATATTACAAAAATTCAGAAAAAATAAAAAGCAGTTTTTCAACTCTGTCTATTTATTATTATACAAACCTGGATCCCAGCTTGTTGCAATTATATGGTCTGATAAAAACTCAGAAAGCAAATGCTTCGATTCCAGTTTTTCCATTTAATATTAGTTTCACTTACTAGTTATAAAAATAATATTTTTTATTTTATTTCGATAAAAGTGTCTTGACATCGCAGTGGCTATTGACCATGTACAATTATCATAATGCTATTAATACTTAAGAAACAGTTTAAACAATATTCATCAAATTAGATATACGAAAGAATGTTAATAGGTTGGAAATTTCATTGCGTCAGCTCAGGATTTCGCTGAGTGTACTCTTGAGTTTGGTTTGGTTACGAGCTTTTTCGTAGAATGAACAGATGGACAATATGTGTGTGGTGGCGAGGCAGCAATCTGGGCAGTGTTATTGTTTTGGGGGACTTTTGGCGGTCTTAAGGAATCAGTGAGTGAGAGGTGTATGTCCTTTCCTCAACCTCCGGATGACGGCGTTATTTCTGTTGTTCATGCTAGATAGCGAAATAGGATCAATGGTGGGGTGCACAGTCCGTATAAAAGACTTTGATCAGCTCGTGAATGCGTCTTTGCAATGTGGACTTCAAGTTATTGTGTAGTTGTATTTTTATTATATTCGGGGTCTCAGTAATGGTTCTTTGGCAGCTTCATCGGCGCTTCGTTACCGTGATTGCCGACCTGTGGTGGAAGCGAGACAAGCGGTGTCGACACATTACTGGATCTTTGGTATATATGTCTCTGATAGAGTAAATGGATGAAAGAAAGTCGGTACATATTGCAGCACGGATTGTCAGTACTGTATAGATCGCATGAAGCTCTCCAGTATGAATCATGTATGATGATAACAATTTTTATTTGTGATCCTATGAAGAACCGTCCATTAAAGAACAGCCTATATCATTTCCTGTTTCAGAGGCATTCGTGAGAAAAATTTTTCAAAGTGAACTGTGCTCAGGAGTTCTGCAAAGGCCTGCTGGTCAGCTATTAGTCTTGTTGTTTGTTTCTTATACTTTGATAGGGTGGTATTGAAATATGGTAGAAAATACACCAGGGGGTTATAACGGAGGGAGAGATTGGATTATGCCTTGTAATAGCTCTTGTACGAGGGCCAGTATTGAACTCAGCTACAGAAAATGCTATACGCGGGTGATGTCGGAGCTATAAAGTGTTGAAAAGCTGGATTAAGGGAGTTTGCGAATATTCTGGCGGCGTAGGATAGTACGAGATGTTCGTTATGTGATTTCAAGGAATGTTACTGCGACAATCTGTATAAGCTTTCTACGGGGCTAGATAGAAAAGCTCCAATGCATAATCGGAGGGCAGTATGATGAGCAGAGTCGAGCTTCTTGAGATTGGACAGTGATGCGGTTCTTACAATATACTACCGCAGTCAAGCCTTGAACGAATGAGAGCTCTGTAAATTCTGTGTTTGCTCTTCGGCGCTACATTGATAACCTGTGCCTCAAAAATATTCAGTCGTTTTATGGAACTTATTTTCAGGTCACCAATATGATTCTAATAGGATAATCTTCTGTCGCATATACGTTCAAGGATTTTGTAATTGTGGACTTCGTTGAGTGTTTGACCTTTCAGGAAGAGGTTTGGGGTTGGACTCAGTTGAAACTTATTAGTGAATTTTATAACTTTCGATTTTGTTGTCGAGAAATTACATCCAAACGTTGTTGAGTATTCGTCAAGCTTGTTGATGGCATACTACAGTATTTTGTGTGCTTGGTTTTTGCCCTGACAGTGAAGGATACGATAATCCGCGTAAAAACGTTTCTGAATGGTTATTATATCGAAGAACATTTCTCGTAGATGGCCAACAGATTAATGTTGAGCTGAGCACATAACCTTGTGAACACCGATCTGAGTTGGGTAGGATTTGGCAGAAATGCAATTAACAGAGGCTTTGAAAGATAGACGATAAGGAATTTACGAATTAAATGAAAGAGTTTGCCTACCAAGTTAATCTGCTTTAGTTTGCTAAGAATAACAAGATAGCGGATGGTATGGGAAGCACTGATTATATCCAAGATAATTGCAATAGTTCCTTTTCTGTTTGTCATTGGTTGTATAAAGTAATAATGTGTTAAGTAATAATGTTTTCAAGGGTCCAATGGTTGAGTATGAAATCGAAATACTTCTTTTATGTAATATTCTTCAAGGAACGACATAAGACGCTTATTGATTATATTTTCATAAGTTTACATAGTGTACAGGTTTGGTTAGAGATATAGTTCTGAGAGAGTCTGGATCGATTGCAGTTTTGTTTGGATTTTCAGCGAGAAATATAATAGATTCCCTTCAAATGAATGGGAATTCGTGACGAGACAGGAATCTCCGGTTGGGAGGTTCGAGCAACCGGACCAAACTATCTAAAGAGAGATATTTGAGAAAAGCTGAGGGTTTTTCGTCAGCGCCTGCGATAGAAGAATATTTAGCTGAGGAAAGGGCGTCTTTTAGTTCGTTCAGAGAGAAGGGCAACTTTAGCTCTTCGGTGTCGTTGCTTGAGACTTGATGTATTTGAGACTTGGGGTGAGGATTTTTCATTGCTTTTTGAGCTATTTGTTGAAAATGTCTACCAAGTCTACCGGCTGTGTACCAGTTATTAGTGATTGTTTCTTTTCAGGAGATCAAGAATTGTATTTAACATGTCATTTTCTGTCCTTTCATTTGTTTAACTTTTTTCCAAACCTCTGTAAGGGGTGTTTCGGATGTGATTGATTTGACTCAAGTGGCCAATGAAGTTCTTTTACTTTCTTTATGGACTCTTTTGGATTTGACTTCGAGTTGTTGGAAGTGAATTAAATCATTCATTGATTCTTACATTAACGAACAGCTAGTGAGCAAGTATCCTTGCACCACGGTACTGTTTTGTTGGATATACTTATGGTTTGTTTTTGGACATATAATTCAGCAGCGGATATTAGACAACTTGTGAATAGGTGAAATTCTCTAGCTTTATTCTTATGATTCTCATGGTAAGTCAAGCCAGAGGTTCTATCTTCCCTCGCACGAACTGAAGTAATTCCACTCAGCTTTAGAGCGTTTCTATCTAGATATATATATATATATATATATATATATATATATATATATATATATATATATATATATATATATATATATATATATATATATATATATATATATTGAAGTTGAAGTTGATGAAAAACATGCATTTCTGTCATTGTAGTCGAAATTTTAAAATGAAGGAAAATGAAACTATGGAGACCTTCACACTGTCCAAAAAAAAAACAAGAATACGACTCCTGCACGCAACTCATCCAGAAATCCTGACTCAGTATACTTCAATGACTGAGGACATGCTGTGACAAATTTTCCCTACAATTATCTTGCGAATGAGGTGAATTTTCATTGATAAACGTCTATTACCTTTGATCCAGAAGTTTCTTCAATATTCTGGAATAAATAGAAAACAGACTTATACATTATTTTTGGCACTAATACTCGAATAGCTCACGGCGATAGATAGTCCCCCCTATTTTTTAGTAGCTCACACTGTATCTTCTACAGTTTTCAATCAAAAATGAATATTCGTTCACATGGATGCAGACAAAGATAATACCTTTCTTTCGACCCATCTACCCCCTTCCAAATTTTCAAGGGTGGTCACCCCTGCTCTAGGGGTTGAAATTCGAGATGGAATGGTACTTGATGATGACAGCCGTTGATCAGCATGGATCTATTCCATTTTACCCCACTGAAACTTGAATAGTCTCAGGGAAATAGTCTTCCCTATCTTTCAGTTGCTCACCCTGTGTCTTTCACAGTTTTCAATAAAAAAAAGAAATCTGTTCAAGGCGATGTAGACAAAGATACCATTTTTCTTTTGAGTCATCATTCGACCCATCTTCCTTATTCAAAATGTTCAAGGATTACAACCCCCGCTTAGGGGGTTGCCATTTCAGGCAAGTTTTGTACCCCAAAAGATGTTTTCCTTGAAACAAAAATTGACCGTATTTTGCGTTCTTATCAGGAATGAATATCTTGGTAGATATAGCCTCTGTTTAGTGATACCATAATGATTTCCTCAATTCATACCTAATTTTGAATAGGAATGCATTTCTCTCAAATCGTTGAAGAACTATAAGGAATATATCATCAAAGTATGCATTATCACGTGCTCATATTGATTTAACACGTTGAACGCCAGTTACGTGATGAGTATTAGCTACAATTATAACACATAAGTCAAAAAGTACTCTGCCTCTACAATGACTCAATAATTCCAACGATTTTCTAACATTTCCAAGACTTTCCGTAGAACAATTTATCTATGGCCTGAAAATGGCAATAACCTCTTTAAATCGGTCGAATCTTTCTTCCCTACAGCATCTTCTTCAAAGCAGCAATGAGCAAGTAATCGCTAGGAGCCAGATATAGAGAATAAGATGGGTTGAACAACAATTAGGTGCAAAATCGTAAATTTTTGTCATGGTTTTTACCTAGTTGTTGATTGGTATATTTCCTCGATCAAAAAATATTTTTTGTTTACCATAGGAGATCATTTGCTCCTAATCTCATCACTCAAATCATCGAGTAAGGCTATTAAATAATCAGTGTTCAGATCTAGTCTTTCTTCAGGTAGCCTATGAGCAATATTCCCACAACATTGACGCCATAACCTCAACGGTTCGCAGATTGTAGTATTTTTGGACGCTTTACCTTCTCTGCTTCACACTCAGCAGATGCTATCTTTGATTCTAGCATATAGTGGTTGATTTATGGTTTCATATGGATGCAAAAAATCATTTTCGAGAATCGAGCAAACGACGAAACAATTGGGTGTTGTGTTTGTTTCACTGTGCAAGAACGCGACCCCTACTTCAAATAACGTTTTTCATGTCTATATTTTTGTGTTGAATGTTGAATGCGGTATGTTTTGATAACTTCAGAATATCAGATAACTCTCGCAATTCTACTTTGCTATCACCCATAACAACAATCAACTATCAACAATTTTGATATTTCCTGCCGTAATCACTCGTTCGGCATTCCAGAGCGTTCGATTTATTCGATGATACTACGACTTCGTTTGAAATAACCATCATTCTTGTGCTTGAACGACATTTTACCCATCAAATAGCAATGTTTTATTAATACACGGAACTCGGTTTGAATCATTGGTAAGAAATTTACAAAAATAGCATCGCTTTAACGTCAATATCTGGAAAACTTCCGAACGAAATGCCAGGAAATTTCGAAACCTTTCTTTTAAACGTTGGTACTACCAGAAACAATAACATATTGGATATGTCTATAGCTATCTATTTCTTAGTCCCGGGACAATTAGACCCATATGATACTATAAAACCTACGGGTTCATACGTAGCATGACGATTTTTATACGGGACCGTCTATGAGTTTAAACGTAGTTGAGCAATGTATTTTGTATGATGATATTGCGCCTGACACCCTGTCAAAGTTTTAATATTATTAACTCGGCTTTACAACATAGATAGAAATCATACACATGTGATGTTGAAACATAATTTGGATATACTGCACTCAGAATGGAATTCCTATTCCTATTCTATCCACTGAACATCTTAAAATCACGTTACAGCTATTCCAATGGGAATAATTCAAATAGATTCACATCGGGAAATACAGTTGACATCATTTTCATTCATTTGTACATTTTTTGAAACACTTTCAATCTTAGATAATATTGATCAAGAATTAATAATGAATTAATCTGCTGAAGAGTGGTTTGCGTTACCCAAATATGCCAAGAGCTTCGACTACAATGACGGAAATGCATGTTGTTCATCAACTTCAATATTTTTATTTCACTGATTTGAGCGCAGTCAAAATACTCTTGGTAGAAGAACAATAAATGATTACTCAAAAATGATTATTCATACGTTAATAAAAAAAAGCACTTGTTTGCACAATTTGGAATCAATATTACACAAATTGTGATAAATTTGTACAGGAAACAATTTGTCCATAAAAACTGAAAAGTATTGAAACATGGAATCGTCAGTATTTGTGTAGATTTTTGGATACACCAGTTCTATTTTTATATAATTTCTTTGGAATCTTTTCCTACGATGGTTATTCAAAATGAGTCCATTTTAATAAGAACATTCGTGTATAATTGATTTCAACTATTCGAATTTTCGGCACGTCGATTTCTCACTGTGCAAAAATACAATCACTCCACTGGAGCATGATAATCAATCTCCATTATGAAGTTCATATTTTACACAAATATGCAAAATTTTATTTTATAGTTCGAAATAATTTAAGGTACAACTTTTCTGCTGATGTCACTTTAAACGTTTAATTCTATAGCAATATTGGACTTGAAAAAAAGGAAACTTTCAATTACTATTCCTGTTGAAATTACTGTGAAATTTTTATTTTCAAAAGTAGTCACATTGTCGTTTCTGATTTCAACATGACAAACAAAGCTCCTTTTCCTCGCCCAGTATCTCATTGGATTTAAGTGCCTGCTAATTCGCGTCACGTCTCTTCCGGATCCCTCAGCTCTTCACAAGAGCGGGATGTGCCGAATGAGGTATCAAGATGGAAGCCTAAGACAACATATAAACCCATAAGTCGAGAGAAGCATCAACGCGAGATGCCGCGGGCATCGGAATTTGTTACGGAGTACATGTGTTGGATGCAACATTTGGAGTCAAGAAATTCGCAAGATGCAGCAAATTACCTCGAAGTGTAAAACTTCAGCGGCGTCTCATAACTCCAGGGATGAAATGCTTCGAGTATGTAGAATTTACTCTTCGAAAATTCAGATCAGTATTTTTTCAGATCATGTGGGTCGTCTCAAGTGACAGAATAACAGTTGCACAGGAACAAAGAAACGGCAAGAATTTTCAACACAAATCATCCAGAGCAAGAAGTTCATCGCCTGCAATTTAACGGAAATTTGAGTGAAAATATGAATAATAATACCAATATTCTTCAATATATCTGTTTCTCTAATGACAGAAATTCAATGGTTCATGGATAAGGAACGAACACAATTGACAATACGGCAACAACCAGAATCCTAACTTGAACAAGTTATACATATACAAACACTTCAAAAAGGGAATGTTTGGGCAAAGTTATGCGAGAACCATCGTCTTGATCGTCCTTTATCGATTTATCAACAATTACTAGAGTAATTGATCTATTCGAGAATTAACAGGATTTTGTAATTGATTTATTCGAGAATTAACAAGATTTTGAAAAATGGTCCCACTCCCTCAGAAGATCATTTGCATTTTAACAATATGGTACTGGTATTCGAGTTCAAGAATATTTAGATAATAATTTTTCAAGGTAGGAGGGTACAATCTGAATTTCCAGTATGGTCAGCGGATTCAAATGCTATAGTTTGTTTTGTGGAGTAATTCGAAATCGAAATATACGCTACACAGACAGAGACTTGGGGTGAAGAATTGTAACAGAATGCCGACTTTTAACACTTATGTCTTTGAGAATGTAAAATGTGAATTTGGGAACCATTTATATCATTTTATGGGAGTGGGAGTGTCATTTTGAACAGTTTCTTTGGTAAGTTTAGTGATCACTTTTACTATTCTTAAACGTTTAAGAGGTAGTCAAACCATTTGTTTCTCTGAATGATTTGTGTTACATATTCTTGCCGTTCCTTTGGCTTTTGAAAAATAATGGTTAAAATTTATTTTTTTCCTTCTGATTACATCATTTTTATCTTTGTAACCTAATTCGTTCATAGCATTAGGAAATTTTCCAATGAAGTTTCACATTCTCTGCAATTGAAATTCTCAAATTTTGGGAAGCTTGGGGTAGGGGGTTTATCTATCTTCTTTTGAGTTAATATGCTGAAGCATCTTTAATACTGATATCTATTTGTTGTAGGGTTCCTACAATTTTAATTATTCATAGATCGTGTGATTATCGAACCATACATGCTATGACATCTATTAGTGTGGGTTAAGACCATAGAAAATGTTAAAACAAAGAAGGAAGTTCGTACTGTCCGTAGGAAACTCACTAGGGTTGACCGATCATGCATCCTGAAAGTGGTAGTTGAGCGTAGCTTAGTACTCTGGCCACTTCCTGTTGGAAAGTCGAGAAAAGCTGTTGAAGTTGAAAGATAGATCTGAGGAGTGCCGAATTCACTCTCAAAATTCTCTTAACAAGTGAACCTGTTTCGTATTTCTCTGACGAGTTGACGTTCACTCAGACAGTACAAAGTACTACTCGATCGTATATTTCTGGGGTATATTTTCGAACCATTCTTGATAAGTCGAGACTTTCAACCTCCTTTCAATTCTTCATTGTGTCGTGACTTTTTTAGCCGTTTTTGTAGGGATTTATTATGCACACATTTTGGAATATTTTGGTACGAGGTTTTGTGGCATAGTTTTGGATTGACTTATTGGTTAGATTAAGAAGTCTTTTCGAAACATCTTGAAACGAGGTGCTGCCATTCCTGTCAGTCTGTCAGTAGGAGACACCTGTCAAGTCGACCGTCCGTGTCATTCGATAGGCCCTTGTTATGGTTAGAGGAAAAATTTGGAGTTACACTGGGCTTCCACGTTCTAAAAAAAAATTGGATGCATCTTATGCTAATTAAGTCACAACCAACACCTGGAGAAACAACTAATGAAAAATGAATGAAGTATTTATATCCTTTTTGTCTTATTGAGAGCAACTTGAACAAGGTATGACCCTTTATTTTATAAGTGTAGATCTTAACTCGAGCGAAACTTAATTTGGTACGATTTCAAAACTGGGAAGAATTCTATACTTCGATATAAAGAAACATAAGCTCTCGATCATATCCTACCTATTATTACTTTCATTTTTAGCTCTAACTAAGAAAGCTTTTCAAAATAGAAATCATCTTTCATCCTTTTTTTTTGTTGTAATCTACATTTATCTACGTCGGTTTGTTGAGTTTTACATTCATTACATTGCTTTGTTTAAATTTATAGTAAATTGCTCTGTTTGTCGATTGTAAGTGCTTTGCCTGGTTTGTTCAACACATACCTAAAGGAAGAAAGTACTTCTTTGGTCTCAACTCACTGTTGATTCGAGTTTAGGTTTATTTCAGTAGGGTGAACAATCTTTCTTTCGTCTCAAGCATTCAATACAAACAAACTGAATTCATGAAAAATATAAATATACCACCCGGTAATTAATACTATTGCCAGGCAATAATTATAATCAAAACATATCATGGAATCATTATATATTAGGATAACGTTAAATGTTATGAGAATATATCAATCTACCAGAATATATTCAAACTATAGCATCATCAGGTAATCACATCAATATACCAACGAGTAGTGTCAGAGGCTTTTCTCTGGAACATCCAGTGTATTGACCTTAGTCAAGTAACAATGAATGTTGACCTATGACTCTACCTCACTATTTTTTGGAAAGAAACCTACGAAGAATATTACAAGATTTGATGATTGTTATCTTCTCTAACTGTTCAGATAAATTTTTCTTTAGACCTAAAATCTCAATATTTTTGTGAAGATTACTACGAATATTACCTGTTGTAGAAATAATAATTGGTAGAATGAATATTTTTCATTTCCACTTTTTTAATATCGTCGGCAAACATCATACACTTAGAAATCTTTCCATTGCTTTCCATTGTATTTATTTTGTATATTATGTGTGTCGCGTATAGCAATATCAATTATATATTTTATTCGATTTTGTTAATCAGTAAGAATGATATCTGGCCTATACTGTTTTACAGCTCTGTTGCATAGAATTGTTTCATCAAAATAAATTTTATATTTCTCGTTTTCACAAATAATATCAGGTTCATATCTGTAACATTGTTTTCTTTTGAGAATGAGGTCATGTTTCATTCCTAGATTCAAATGAATAATATTAGCTACGGCATAATGTCTCTCTCAATAATCTGTTGAGGCAAGGACTGAGCAAGATGATAAAATATGAAAAACTGTTTCTGAGGAACAAAAATTTCTACGACAAGAATCATCTATATTTTGCTTGAAGATGTGTTTTCTATAATTCCATGTGAAAACAACCTGATCTTGGATCGCAATTGCCAAGCCTTCTGTTTCAGCAAACAAATATCTAGATACTAACCATCTATTTGATGCGATTTCATCAATATAATCATTCTTCAATTCCTTAGGGTGCTTTCAGTGTTATTCCTTATGCATCCAACTTTCTCTTCCAGAATCATTATCAAATATATCAAAATCTACATTTTGCATTGTCAAGTCCAGAGGTGTTTATCATGAAAATGGGAAGATGGATGAAAAATCTGTTAATTATGAAGATTGTTCAAATCAGTTAATCCACGACCTCCAAGATGTCTAGGTAGTGTAACTCTTTGAATAGCTGACATTGGGCGGATCTCATGATATTAACAAAGCATTTGCTTGGTTTAACATTGTAATTAATTTAGATCAGTTTCAGACCATTTAATAATTCTGAAAAAAGATGTAAGAATAGAAACTGCATAGGAGTTGAGAGCTCTGAAAAGGTTGTTACTAGTTAAATAATTCCTGATGATAATTCTATGTCGGTTGTAATATAAACTTCTAATATTGTCTTTAATGCTGCTATAGTTAATTGTCTTCGTCTGAACAAATCCAACATAATCCAAGATTTATATGTATCTCCTTGATGCGTTGGCTCGATTTCGATATTGGAAATCGTTATATAATTAGAGGTGATCCTTTCCTTTTCAATGGAAAGATTTATATATATATATATATATATATATATATATATATATATATATATATATATATATATATATATATATATATATATATATATATATATATATATATATTTCTCAAATATGTGAAATTTTATTCCAATTTTTTTTTCTCTTTTTAATAAATTCTGATGAGTTTTCGACCAATCAAAACCTCGCCCCAATGAAGGGAATGGTCTTAACAATACCCAAATTTGACTGATACAGACTGGATTCGAGTAAATCTAACATTTTGGACAGCGTTGTGAACTACTTACGATTTACTTCTTTCAATTTATATTACTTGACACGTGTGGTTTTCCGACGAATCAACTTTCTAGATTTGGTTGATCAAAAAATATTTCTAGTCCGACCACGCCCTGTAAAACTTCAGTGCAGATTATCTAATGAAGGCAGTTAAACAACCGACGAGTCTTATGACATGGTTTGTTACCTCGGCCGAAGCCATAGAGAGACTCTACATCGTGAAAACAACGGTGAAACAGAATAAGTACAAGCAATTAATACATACTTAACTGCTACCTCAGCTCAATAAAAGGATCCTTGTTACCTATGATTCCATTTCTCCGCATGATTTGGCAACATGCTTCAAAGCTTAGTGTGTCACCGTGTATTTCCGACTGGACAAAAAGTAGCAATTCTGCTTCGGCAAGACACTTATTGAACATGAACCCAATTGAAAACTTGTCGAAGCTCACCTTGAGATAAATAAATCAAAGAGAGGGAGCACTATCAAACCCTCTTTATTGTCAATCTAATCAGAAAATGGTAGCAACTTCAGGCTCTATGATAATGCAAAAGAGAGTATGCTTCGAATCATAGAAGCTGTCATTGCAGGGAGAAATGGCATCACTAAATAACGAAATTTATTGAAGTGAATTGTAAGTGTATAAATTGAACTACTTAATTACTTAAACTGAGTATTGTTTCATCATAGAATAATCTGAACAGAATAATCGTTAATAAAAACAAGTAATGTGTTCTAAGGAATTTTACTGAATAATTGTGATATACAGAAATTATGTAATAACTTCTGTACATTTGTTCGTCTGAAGAAGCTACGGTGTAGTGAAACGCGTTACGAATCACAATTATTCAGTGAAATTCTAAAAGATTACTTGTTTTCATTATTGATAATGGAATTCTACCAAGTAAAAGCCTTCCTAATACAAATGAAAAATAATCATCATGAATATATTGAAACTCTGTTTCTCAGTATACACCAATTTTTCAATATATGCTACTAATTCAACTTTGCGTCAAAAATTTAGTATAATCTCAGTAAAAAATGTATATAATGATGTTTTTTGATAAGAATTTTTGAAGAAACCCACACATACAAACAGATGAAGTCTTCGACAACAGTTGGAAAAGTGACAATCAAAGATACTGGGCAGAAAACAGCAGACATTTTTACGAACTTGTGTTCAATAAAGGTCGGAGGATTCATTGGAAGAAATATCCCTGAATATTTATTACTCGAGGGTATAAAACGATAAATTCACTCAGTTTTTAGAAGTACTGAATGTTCTATATCACAAAGAATTGAAAAACGTAAAAATACTTGATCCATAATAGTGCGCATATAGTAGAAATTTAATTAGTAGCTACAAATATTTACTTTAACGTTTGCTGTATTCTCCATTTTGTGACTAAGTTAAGGAGAGTTTTAAATATATCTCATATTCATTCCAATTCTCAGTATGTGAAATACATCTAATATTTAGTAGTAGAAGTATAGTTCAAGATATCAGAAAACATAATTGTCATGTTTATTTTTCAATAACGGAAATTAGCAATGTTTTATATTACAGAGAATTGAAAAACGTAAAAATACTCGATCCATAATAGTGCGCATATAGTTGAAATTTAATTAGTAGCTACAAACATTTACGTTTACGTTCGCTGTGTTCCCTATTTCGTGACTAAGTAAAGAAGAGTTTTAAATATATCTCATATTCATTCCAATTCGCGCTATGTGAAATACATCTAATATTTAGTAGTGAAAGTTTTGTTGAAGATGTCAGAAAACATTTTTGTCATGTTAATGTTTCAACATCGGATATTAGCACAGTTCCTTCGTGAACTCAAAAAAAAAGGAATGTTTCTTTTTTGTAACCATCTGTACTTACTAGTAGTATCCGTTTAAATGTCGTAGATTCTGATGCTTTTTGAAAGCTATGTGCAGAATGATATTACCGAAATATAACAGAACAGAGAATTTATACAGGTTGTTCCCGAATGAAACGGACATACTGTAACTATAAGTAGAAGAGGCCAAGAGATTTTCGAAGCTACACCCCATTCTATGGTCAAGGCTTTCATTAGTGATATACAGGCTGATTAATCGATTTACTCAAATACCATTATTTCAATAATTTCCGTTGAAAGAGAACTAAGCCGCTGGAATTTTCACATAATATCTCTGGTATTGATGTTGAATGAAAATTGACGAAAATTTCCGGATGATCTAGCTTCGTCCTTTTTCTCATCATTTTTGTATTACAGCCTAAACTGATTACCTTGAATACGGTTTTCTTGAAATTGGGTCAAGGTTGTTTAATCCCAATGAAAAGCCTTTTCGATTTATGTAACATGCTAGTATGTAGCACTTTTCAGTCGAATACAATCTGCATTCGAATTTGCCTTGCATTAGATGTTCGAGATCATTCATTACAAAGTAGTGTTTGGACTTCAATAATTGCACGATATATCATGGTTGATGATACCAATAGGCAACAAAGGAGGCGAAATACTTGTTGCTTCTGAAATATCAGGGCCATACTTGTATTTCAATATTTGTGCCTCACCTTGAAACCATCACCAAGTATATAATTTTTATAAATTTGGGAATAGTTAATTTGTTCTCGATGGAACATAAATTGTCCGGTCGATGTTACTGAAAATTTGGAATACCCTCCGTACTTCTTTTGAATTTCACTGTAATGATTTTTTCGCTTGCATCAGCTTTTATGAAAAGTTGAAAGGCCAAATTTCGTTCCACATGTTGTGTTGCTGAGGGTCTATACAGATTTATATAGTTAGAAATTCTGGTAGATTTTCGAATTTCCTCTCGTCAAATTCTAGAGAACTTCAAATATTCTTACAAATATGTGTTCAGTATAGCTAAATTCTAGAGAACTGCAGATATTCTTACAAACATGTGTTCAGTAGAGCTCGAATGGTTAATCGGAAGAAAAATCCCTGAATATTTATTTCTCGAGGGTATCAAACGATAAGTTCACTCAATTTTAAGAAGTGCTGAATGTTTTATATTGCAGAGAATTGAAAAATGTAAAAAAACTTGATTCATAATAGTGCGCATATGGTATAAATTTAATTAGTAGCTACAAATATTCACTTCAAGGTTTGCGGATTACTCCATTTCGTGACCTAGTAAAAGTTGTGTTGAAGATATCAGAAAACATTATTGTCATGTTGTTGTTTCAATATCGTTCCTCCCTGAACTCAAGTACAAAAAGAAATGCTTCCATTTTATAACCAACTGTTATTGCCAGTAGAATCAGCTCAAAGGACGTATTATGCACATGCCGGACTTGAAAGATTAATTTCCGAAATTTTTGACGCTTTTTGTCTGTTTTGGTTGAAAAACTCATTCAACAACTAATTTTTTGTAAGCTATGTGTAGGATGATATTACCGAAATAGAACAGAACAGAAAATTTAGGTGTTCCCTGATGAAACGGACATACTGCAACTATAAGTAGAAGAGTCCAAAAGCTCTTCAAAACTGCACCTCAATCTATTGTTGAAGCTCTCATTTGTGATATACAGGCTGGTTCATCGATTTCACCCAAATTTCATTATCTCAATAATTTCCGTTGAAAGAGAAGTAGGGCGCTGGAATTTACACATAATATTTTTGTCATTGATATTGACAAAAATTTTGGATAATCCAGCACCGTACTTTTTTCACAATTTTTGTATTACAGCCTGAACTGATTACCCTTTATACAGTTTTCTTGAAATTGGATCAAGGTTATTGAATACTAATGAAATGTCTTTTCGATTTAAGTAACAGGCTAGCCTGTTGCACTTCTCAGTAGAGAACAAACGGCAATAAAATTTCCATTACATTGAATTTTGGATAAAAATGAAAAGTAATGTTTGGACTTCAATACTTGCACGCCATATCATGGTTGACGATGACAGTAGACAACAAAAAACCAAAATACTTGTTGTTTGGAAAATATCAGGCCATACTTGTATTTCAATATTTGTGCCACACCTTCAAACCATCACCCAATATATTATTGTCATAAATTTGGTGATAGTTAATTTGTTTTCGATGGAACATAAATTATCCGACCGATGTTATTGAAAGTTTGGAGTATCCTTCGTCAGCATTAGCTTTTATGAAAAGTTGAAAGGCGTAAGGCGTAATGTTGCGAAATGTCTATACAGATTTATGTAGTTAGAAACTATGGTAGACTTTCGAGATTCCACTCTTCCAATTCTAGAGAACAAACAAATAACTTGAGAAACAACGAAAACAAAATCATCAACAAAATACAATGTTAATTAAGTAATATATAATTATGTTTGCGACAGCACTTATTATCTTTACTGCAGAACTTTGAATTTCGCCATATAAATGTTTTATTTAATCTACCCTATGTTCCCTGGCTCAATAAGATAATGTTTGACATAATATAGATATTAACGTTATGAACCACAGAAGTTGAGAAAATTAACGGAGCGCTTTGAATTACGGATATAAATAGAAAACAAAAATTGGCTGGTGTCAAACAATATTTACACTTCTTGATAGGTACTTTCTTTTTGGAGATTGTTGTAAAATGAAAATAATCAAGAAAATGGCATCACTTTTCTCAAATGAAGAATGTGCTGATATGATTTTTGTTTATGGTTTCTTAATGACAATGTCAGAGAATCAGTTTGCGTGTATACCAGGCGATTCCCAAATAGAAGGCATCCAAATCGAAATACATTTGTCTCTGTGTTTACTTATTCAAAGCAACATGAATTTCCTTCATATCTCAAACTTGAAATACTTCGGCATCAAGGTGTATATGAGATTCAGAATATTATTGAAAGTCGATTGGAAATCCTGGCACTAGTTCTAGGAGAGTTGAACACGCTCTTTCGATAGAAATTATTGAGATAATGAAATTTGAGTGGAATCGATGAATCAGCCTGTATATCACTATGAAGGATCAACTAGAAAATGAGATGCATTTTCGAGAATCCTTAGTTTCTTCTTATTATAGTTGCAATATGTCAATATCATCCGCAACACCCTGTATAAGGGCCCGATTGAATTGTGAATAATTGAAACAATGAATACATTACTTATAAAAGATTGGAATTCAAAATAATTCTCATTGAATTATCGAGTATTTTGAATAGAAATTTTCAGAATTCTTCACAATGTCTTCCGATATTCTATAAAACTTAGAAATTAATATCGATCGAGGTCACTATTTGATATGCAAATACATATGACCTGGCGAATGGTCTAAATTATTTATTGAATAATTTGAAAAACTTAGTCAGGTATTATTTTAATACTAAGTTGTATTTCCTCCATCACATATTTAAATATAAACTTCGGACTGTGTACCAGCATTATATTCAAACCACCATATGAAAAGACATGGAAATGTGCATGATTACTGATTTATTCTTAAGGATGGACTTAAAATGGTTTGGTTCGTGACTCATTCTCGAAACGTACATCACTACACAGCAAATGAAGGATCCAATACCTAAAGAGTACTTGACAGATAATAATAGTAATTAAGATAGACAGTATAGCTCGCTGGCTATGTCTGTGGTAGTGTAGTTATACATGCAGAGCTGCAGGTTAGAAGGAAATAAAAATATGTCAATTTTAGCAGTAATCTCTCATCTTGGAGCGAGAGCTGATCGCAAAAAAGCTTGTCAATTGGGTAACTGGATAAATTGTATATAAAAAGTTTGGACTTACCAGGCTATACCCTATCGATAATCCAAATAAATCAGGAGTCTATAAGTAACCTTGTCTATTCTGAAAGAAATTCTACATAGGTCAAAGTGGTAGTTATTCAAAATCAAGTATGAAAAACACGTCATTCAGAATTAACAAGATACAACAATTACCAACCACTGAATCCAAAATTGTTATGGTATTCCTAGTATTGATGATTTGAAAATCTTGCACATTGCACAAATGTAGAAAACTCAGTTGTCTAGAGAGAATTAAAATTTTCTAATCACTGATGATCAACTCACAGCCTGATTTGTGTATATGGTGTATATGCTAAATCTACGATAAATTCCATTATAACTTCATTTCAATAGTTTATGAATTGCATACCTACTATCTGAGTTTTTTATTGATTAGTTAATTCATTCATTTGTTCCCAGTAAAAATATTAAGACATTCCTTTCGTAGTTGATGTTTTTCAGGCTTCAAGGATTTCAGGCCTGACTGTTTAGAGCAATGATACCTTCACCCGTTCCTCAGAAAAGACCAATAGTTTCATTACAAAGATTTTTTTTCTGATGTTATCTCTAAATCCCAGCTTTTGGGTTTTTCCTGTCCTTGTGCTGAAGGATCTTGTCGTGTACAGAATTAAATTTTTTTACGTCGAAGAAATTTACACTGTAGACTTCGATAACTTTGGGATTGTCAAAGTATGCCGCGAAATATAAAATGCCGTAATGATAACATAGACTTTGGAATTTTGTTTTTTCACCATTTCAATTGATTACTGACTGGAATATCTTGTATTCCAATACGTCTTCCCAAGAAAAGTGTCTTTGCAGATATAAAACAATTCAGGGGACAAAGTGTTAACATAGTGGTTCCGTCACTTTTATGAAAGAAAACAAAAAAATACTGAAAACTCAAGGTTAATTGAAGAGAAAGAATCAGTAATACATTGTTGAAACATGATAAACAAAAAAAAATTCGGCCAAATTTGCATTATCAAAGATAACGAAAAGATATGAATTGAATGACATATCCAAAGAATTCTAGCTGTTGGCTACTGATAGAACTACTTCTTCATTGTATTCGTAAAAATATTCATTTTCTGAAATTTAACAAAAAAATTATTATAGTTAAAGCACAGCAAAATAAGTTAGTTTATAAAACAAATATCTACCCGGCTTTTATAAACAGAACGATATGAATTGATGACTAGAAATCATATTCACGATTGTTTCCTCAAACCATTTCATTTATTAATATTGATAGGGTAAATCCGTTGAGAGTATTAGGCAAAAGGATATTACTAGGGTTATTTGTACATCGGTCAGAATATAATGTATTCAGAGATCACATTGTTCGAAGCGATTTTCATAGTTAATCTCTGGTTATTCATCTTGGAAGCACTCCGGGGGTGAGAGTTTACCAAATGTAGATGTGAGGGCCTGATAAGGGTTGGAGTGGGTTTTCCTCCATGCAAAGAGCTTAAAATACAAATATAGCGGTCGAATTACGAACGTCCCTGTTATTGCTAAAATACCGTGGAGACTTGCATAAGGAACTGGAAATTGGACAGAATTAATGTCTATTTATCTCAATAGACTGTGAAACTTAGATGTTCCATTAGTATCGGAGAGGGCAATCTGTTCATTGATCATAGGTATGAGTAGAGTAATGCAATATATCCATAAATTCTAAATTCTCACAAGAAGAATTTCTCAATTGGAAGTTTTCATCCATTTCGATGGTGCAATAAGTTATTCTTAGTCCTGACATTCGCTAAAGAAAATAAGATTCATGAATGCTACTGTGGTGTACCGGTCAGTTCACTACAGTAATAATTGATAACTTGACCTGTCAAATGACCGAAAAATTTTTGACCGGTCAAAATCTGGTCGAAATCTTTGAGCGTCCTTTACTGCTTCAATACAGGCACTAAAAGGGTGCATTAACTAGCCACAGTAGGTCGTCGCTTCTCCAATCAACAAAGGACACCACTATGTAAAAATCAGAACAACGAGCTTTCTCATAGTAGAATTTCCTGAGATTTTTGATCTGTTGGGTATGCAGGTTGTTAACATCCACTAATTCATGTTGTCCTTATTACCGATTTAAAGTTGTTGTCGTCACGGACGCTTTTGGGTGGTAATTGTTGTACTTTGTCAGCATAGTTCGGGTCGCCCATTGAAAATCTTTCATTTCTGTCTTAGTTGTTATTATCATTGAAATTATTAATATCTCTGGTATCACGTAGAAATCCATTCTAAAGTAGGATGTGGGAAGACAAGATACACACAACCAAATTTATATGGAATGACTCGGTATTTCACATTATTGAT
This sequence comes from Cryptolaemus montrouzieri, assembly GCA_013387265.2. Lineage (NCBI taxonomy): Eukaryota > Metazoa > Arthropoda > Insecta > Coleoptera > Coccinellidae > Cryptolaemus > Cryptolaemus montrouzieri. The sequence goes on along the minus strand of JABFTP020000124.1, from coordinate 42,577,740 downwards.
TGTTTTTAACCATGGATTTTTGACTACCTGTGAAGAATGAAGTTTTTTGTTGTAAAAAACTTGGATAGTATGATAAGAAATGTTGAGTTATCACCACATGTTCGGGATATTGTAATGAGTCGTCACTGAGATTTGAAACTGTGACTATAATCATTATTGAAAATGCCTCACGTTGGATTGTCCGATGTGCAGAGGGGTCGAATAATTGCTCTCGTTGAAGAAGGGCTGACACAGACGGATATAGCGGCCACAATGAGGGTATCACAGGTGGTTAATTCAAAAACCTACACCCGATATATGAAGTTAATTCCCTGCAATATAGGCCTAGAAGAAATCGTAGGAAGATTGCTTCTGAAGAACCATATAGCTTTTCCTGCCAAACTGTAAGAAGAGACCCTAGTGCGTCGCACCCCATAGCCTAATGGCAATTTCTGGATGCAAAAGATATTAGTGTATCAGTCAAAATAATACGTCAAAGACTTCGTTCAAGAAGTTTTTATAGCAGAAGGCCCTTAAGAGTTCCAGAATCGGTGTTCGATCAGATGATCGCCGGATTTGGGTTTTAAGGGGTCGTGAAAGACAAGTTAGACTCCGAGCAGCAAGACAAATTCCGAAATACCAAGGGGGCAGTGCGATGTTTTGGGGTGGAATTATGCTGGGACGCAAAACAGATTTGATTTCGTTTCCTGCGAGTGTAACGGCTAAAAACTACGTAGAATTAGTACAGGAGTCCAATGTGAGACTCTGGCGAGGTGCCCACGGTGAATGTTTCACTTTTATGCAAGATAATGCTCCTCTGCATACCTGCAACTTCGAGCGACATCATCTTGAAACAGAGGGAAGTGCTATTTTGGACTGGCCAGCTTGGTCTCCAAACCTAAATCCTATTGAACATTCACGGGATAAACTAAGAAGGAAAATTAGATCGCACCAGGATGATCCAAGAACCCCACAACAGCTCATCCCAATCGCCACAGAAGAGTGGCAGAATATCACCCCAGAGGAGGTCGAAAATCTAATCCAAAGCATATTCAGAAGGATTCAGACTTGTATGAGGGCAAGAGGAGATAATACAAGCTACTGATATCGAGAAAAAATACTTACTTCGTTAGAAAACAATTTTCAATTCTCTTACTACATGCGGTCTCATATTTTCTTTTATTTGTTTTTTCCTCAAGATAAACCCTAATCTATTTTTTTTTCAATTGAAATATCTCAAAAAGGATCAATTCTAACAATCCTGAGGTAATTTTCAAAATATCGGGTGATTCCATATAATTCTGTTTGTGTATACATACCATGCATCTGAGGTATTTCCTGCTTAGAACGGTCCTTGTAACACTTTTCAAACAATTTGTGCTGCACAAAACCACATTTTGCCTTATTTCTGAATTGTGATTCCCATGCATGTTGTTATTGGCTTCATAGGTGGTGTTAGACACCAGCCCCGTTTTCACCGATGACAATTGGCACCACTATCATCTTCATGTTCCATAATAGCTGTACCTCTATTTCTAAATCCTTATATTTAAGCTTTTTCTCCGTCTACTTCATGATATAATTAGACCGTATGAGCACATTTTGAAGTAACCAGGTCTAAAGTTTTTTGTTTTTGAGTTTTGTTGGAGGTGCCTTATTTTCATGCAAATTATTTGAGTGTAGGTGACGAGCAAATCTGTTGGGCGACCCAAATAAGCCTAGTTGTTGGTAAGATGCGGCAGCCTGATACAATATATCGGTCGATATCTGTTTTCAGTATCGTAACCCTCATGTAATTTGTTTTTATGGCTTGTTATTATTGCTTGTTTTTGACAAGCTTTTATTAAATCTTCGGTCTCTGCCTTGAGGTTGGTATCACTTAGCCATTTCCACGTTTCATTAATGTTTATGCGGTATTTCTCTGCTCATTTTACCATCTGTCCATGCATATATTTCTCATTCCATTTACCCATTTTTTATGGGTATTTTATTTCCACTTTACTTTAATTATTTTCACTTCTTTGTTTGAGATTCATCCGGGTTAGTGACTGGGTTTTCATAAGTACTTCTGTCCTTCGCAATTCACATCTTCTTTTACGCTTTTCTATAACGGTGTTTTTATTAAATTACTTTTTCTTTAGCAGATATGTATCACGTTTTCATGAAAGAATTCAAATGGATCGCAAAATTTCTAATAACGATCTTGCTCGAAACGCCCTCCATAAAAAACTGAATTTTGGCATATATGTTGATTTAAGGGTAAAATATTCATTGCCAATGTTTTACGAGTATACTCTGCCATTTTTCAACAGTAAAACATTCTTGTTTTTTGTTCAAATGACCTGCAAATACTGTCGAAATTGACGACACGATGGTAAATGACTTGGCCAACTCGTACTGAGGGTGTCCACATGAAGGAAAAGTTTGCTAGTTCCCAAGAATCACCTACGAAGAAAGCTCAGGTAGATGTAAGAATTTCAAGCGAAACTAGACCTTCTTGCTTCGATGGAATAAACTTCGAAAGGTCAAGGTACTTATAGACGTTTAGTGAGGAAGAGTGAGACGATCTTCCAGCAGCGAGTACACTGACAATCGCTCCTAGTTCTAGCAATAAGCCCGTGAAATTAAAGATGTCACAAACTAAATGTCAGAGTATTACGTCATTCATAAAAAAAGTAATGGCAGAAAAGTAGAAAACTCTACAGAGGCGTAGAGGCGTTTCGCATAAGCGGTGAATGCCGTCAACCTACCTTTCTGTATTGTTGGAGACTTCTACTACAGGGAGTACACGAGCTCCTTCCGCTATTTAACCAAGCAACCAACAACGAGGGCCTTGGGAGGTACTCTAAACAATGCAAAAAAATTTGTGAATGATGAAAAAGACGAGGGCTCTCATGCTGCATACAAGGAATTGTAGAAAAAAAAATAAATAGTAGACACTGTATTTTTAAATGGAATCTTCTCATTCGCACATGTTTGTGGACTTCATTCGGTTTTAGTATATGGCATAATTGAGTACCGATTTGAGGGACAAAATAAATGATGTGATATGTAATTGTTTCGTGAAACTCAAGGATGTGGTAAATCGAGGATTATAATATTTTGTGTTGTTTTTAAACTACTAATTTATTCATGTTTATATTGTCGTATCCTTTATTTGACGCTTTAGTTTTCAGAATTCTAATTTTCGTCCTAGTTTTTTCATGAAAAAGGAACCGTAATTATTCTGTCCACAATTATATAGAACGAGGAAATTTTGATTTTATGGGGATGGGACCTACTATAATAGATTTAGAATAACAATAAACGCTAGTTGTCAATAAATTTCAAATTCAAGATAATCATCTGTTCTCATAATTTGAATGTCTGAGAAGTTAAGTGCATTAGGCATATTTTAAATTTCCATAATGAGTTGATCGTATCGCAAAATGAATTTAAGTATTTTAGAAAAATATTCAATTGTACATGTCCATTTATAAAATACATCATTTGGATATTTTTACCAGTATCGAACGTTTTTAATTAAAATATTATTTGACGAGAAAAGTTCATTTTCTTGGTTGGTAATTGAATTTTCGCTCAAAAGAGGAGACAGAGGGGAACTTATTGAATGACTACCTAGATTTTGGTAAATTCTATTATTGTATTTGAGTTAATTCTGCTCCATATAAACTTCTGAGCATCGTTTTCTATTTGATTGGAGTTTTCTATTTGATTGGAGTTTTCCATTTGATTGGTTGTTAATATTAATTTTAAGTTCTTTCGTTGGTATGTTTGAGTCGGACAATTTATAAAGACACAGTTGTATCGTATTTCAGTTCAATAAATTTTGTTGAATCTAACAGACCTTCGGTTTTATTTGTATTAAGATTATCTCGAAATTGAAACTGTAATTCCTTTATCGATATGACTAATTGATTTTCCTCTGAGAATTCAATAATAATATTTGAGAAATGACCAGTTTCAATATCTTTCAAAATGGGACATTGAAGATATTTATGCTCAGGATGAATTTTAATAATTTTGTTGTTCTAGTGAATTGATTGTGGAAAGGGCTGGATCTGTATGTATTCTATTTTTCTTCAGATCATTTCTTCAGTGTTGAGCAAATGTTTTGAAAAATTTTCCAATAACATTAGTTTTCAAATTTCTTGTCTATAAAACTTAGTATTCTATCATATAATTTCAAATTACGGATTTTTTTTATCGATGAATGAGAATAGTAGCTTGGTACTTCGTTTGATTTTCATATGGTTCATATTCTGATGTCTTAACATCTTTTGTGTTTATATTTGAAGTAAATGAATATCTTCGGAAAAACCTCTAGCGTCAAGTTTCATATGTACATTTTGAAGTAGTGAGTATTATTTAATAATCCATAGATCTAGGAAAAACCAATCATGGTGATCGATTTCTCTGATAAGCTTATCTTCAACAACTCTAACAATTACTTCTGAATATGATAACGAGGTCAGAACGAAAATGCCTTATAAATTCTAACGACAAATGGCTTTCATAGACTGATAACATTGAATTTGATACCGTTTCACTAAAAAACAACAGAAAAATAAGTGAATTGATGAGGGATCGAAAAACCTTTACAGTTACAGTTTTGGCTGTTAACGAGGTGTATATTATATCCCAATAATGATAACATGCAACATTCATCGCCTCATGTGTGAACACATGCAAGAAATTTTTTCAGGCAACAATATTCAACCTTCCGTAGATTGTTCAGTATCCCCCTTGAACCAGCTGGTTTTCCGATCCACCATTTATGATCATCGTTAACCAGAGCTACACGTTAGTGGTACAGTCTGGTCGGATATCATAAATAGGAGCGATAAATGCAGTTGCGGTCTCGTTTTATCTCGTAGGTATTGCACAGGACGCCACAACACTTAGCCTGACTGACATATACTCATCTGAATCAGTTGAATAGCATATAGTATTGAGAATATACAATTTGCGCCCTCCAATCATCTGACATACAGGCAACCATCAGCTCTTCTAGAAATAATCAGAACAAAGGGTAAATTATACAAAAAACTTCAAGAAGAAATATCAGTTCAATTATCTACATCTGCATTTGAAAGATGCAAGCTGTCGAAAAATTAACGCTTCAAGTACTTTTTTGGCTGGTTGGAGCGCTTCAATAGAGTAGGATGAGTATGTGGTAGTATTGCCTGGCGTTGTGAATAAGTGCTTATTACTGACGAGTTGAACTAAGACATTTTATATGTGATTACATATATAGCGATAAATAAGGCAAGAGTACTGTTAGATGAAGTTATATTGTACTATCATCAATCGCTGTAGGATTTGTATCTTTAATATGGAAATTTCCAGATTCAAAAACTGAATATTCAGCTCAGTAACTGATATCAACCGAAAGTTGTGGGCATAAGAATGCTCTTGTAAATTTCAGACGGAATACCATAGACGTGATTTTCTTGGGACCATTCTCTAATAAAAACTTGTAGTGAATTTTGTGAACACAGTTGCTAGTTTAATTTAAAAAATCTATATTCAGACTATTTAACCATGCTAAACACGTACTCAAACAAAAATGGTACATAATTTCAAAAATGAAATAATGAATATAAATTAAATCATATAACCGTTTTCAACTAACAGTATTACTTATGGTAATTAAAATAGCAAATGATCCTCATAAATAAATTTCCAATTGAAATAGTCGACTCATAAAATATTCAAATATTTACTTAACGCTATATGAAAATGAGTTGCGAACGAATAATGCATATGCCATAAACTCATATTAGTGTTCTACCCTGAAATTTTATGGAGAACAGCTAAACGTACTGAAATAATGGTTGATGAATATCAGGCTACTGTATTGACACCATTGTTGAAATTATCTATAATTCAGAAGGTTATTTCATTAAAAGCACTCATTGTAACAAAATACCCCGTTTTATTTTCGACGCCATCGTCATTGTGTCATTTTCAGCGGATATTCCTTTGATGTAAAATTTAGGTTCCATAACGGAATCAGAAAATTAGCGAGAATTGGTATGAGCTTAACGAGGCAGAACTCAAATGACGTGAATATTCCAGTTTTATCTATTGCGATATACCTGTCAACAAAAACGATAAGATATTTTAGTGGTGTTTTCGGCAGGGAGTTAGTACTACAGTAAATTACAACTTTTGCATGAAAATGGGTTATAATTTAATTCATTTGCTTTCTATCTTGACAGTAGACAAACCTCTTGAGATAACTTCGCCAGCAAAATTTTCGTGTAGAAAAATAACGCAGTTGTTTGATCATCTATTAAGGAGAAGGACGAAGAGCGTAACTTGGTGTTGAGCTCAGTGGCCATCAAGGAGAAACCAGACTAATTATGTCCCAAAAGCATTTTTGGGGATCGTATATGAAGAACAAGAATTTCTCCAAAAATAAATAAATTCTTCACCATTTATATGTGAAAACATATGTCTTTGGCTCTGCTTACCCCATTGCTCTGTGGTAGTTTTGGTTTTGGTCTCCATTACCCGCTCCGATCTACCGACAGTGGTTTCATTTGATGTTTTTATGAGTTTCACTGTTTGTACAGGTTTCATGCTCTCACTATTCACAGAACATATGTCTTTGTTATAGCTCACCGTTATTACATAATTCACCCCTTAACAAACATAGATCTGCTCCTATATCTCGGTGTCCTTCTTTGTTATCTTCGTGTTCATTCGCTTTCTTCGTCATTTCAATAACTTGTTTTTCTTTTGTTTCAAATTCCACATCTTCATCATTTAGATTTTTGAATTTCAATATCAACAAAATCCTTGCGTGTTGTTGAAATCAGCAAGTTCTTCCTCCTGCTTTTTCTCTTTCTTCTCTTCTGAGACCCTCCTACGGGCAGATATTGATATAACACTGTTGCTTCTTAACCTTTTCATTCGTTGATGGAGCTTGACTTTTTGTCGTAGAAGGGGCTTGCAACTTCAGAATCTCATCTGAATATACTATCAGTCCATCTTTTGCTACTTTCAACTCTGAACTGGGAAGATTATCGAGCCCTTTTCTTATCCATACTTCATCTTTAATGACATAGCTACTTTCTGTAGTAAAATCAGTTTTGCTCAAACCGTTCACGTACATCACTCAACTTTTCTGGTTCAATTTTACGGCATTCATTACTGATCCGAATTCGCAAATCATCCGTTGACTCGGGTTAGGTAAAGTAAATCTTAGATTTCAGGTGATCCCATAGAAAAAAGTCTAGTGGCGCCACATCAGGTGATCTGGGTGGCCACTGAATATGTACCCTTCTTCCAATCCAGGCCTGAGGAAAATTTTCATTTAAGAACTGACGCACAGGTTGAACTAAACGAGGTGGTACGCCATCTTGTTGAAAAATGATCATTTCATAGTATTCTCCATTCTCCAATACTTGAACGAGGGCTGGATAAATAGCGTTCTGTGCTTGTTCTAAACAACTTTGGCCAGTGATATTACCAGGTATAAAAAAGGGCCGATGATCTGATTTTCATAAATACGCGCCCAAACTTTTGGGGAAGCTGAGTATGATCTTCTCGAAATTATCTTGGAGCTTCATCTGACTAGTACCGACAGTTTACAGTGCCGTTAAGGTAAAATGAACACTCATCCCAAAAGTCAGATATCAAACATGTAGTTTTGATTATATTCCATTATTTTACTGACCACTTCACAGAATATGGGTCGGCGATCAAAACCATCATCATTCAGTTCCTGAATCAATCGAATCTTAAGAGGATGAAACTTATGTTTCCTTGAAATTCTCATGGTTGTTGTGCGTGAAACACGAGACACATTGGACAATTTCCTACTACTAAGGGTAGAATCAATCGCTATGTCACCTAAGATAGCCACCTTCCTCACTTCGTCTCCTTCATATATCCTGATTTGCTGCCAAATGAACCAGTAGCGTCAAATTGAGCAACCAGTTGAATAACGTATACAGCGGATACATTTTTTTCACGATATCTTCGTTGAATGAAGCCGCTGTTAATCGCGTAGAGTCGTTATTTCTAAAAAATAATTTTATCATTTCCACCCTTTCTTCTACGGAATGCCCCATTTTAATGCTACTACAAATTTACAATTGTCTTAGCACAGTTTCAACGTTCTGGAAAATTCAGGATAGATTAACGAGATACTAGGGTAAATCAAACACAAGGTCTGTCTAATTTTTCGAACAAATAAGTAACTAATAAATTAGAACATTGCATACATCAAGGTAAATTCAACATATACTAGCCATACACCAGCGTTCTTTACTGCATGTAAATGAATGGTGCCCATTTTCAGCACTTAATAAACTAATCACAAAAGTAAGTAGTCTTCCACTTTTTTAGCTGCCATTTCGTTAACGATGAAAATTTTGAATCGAAAATTTAGGGTCAGATAGTACTCCATAAGATCTTCAAAATGAGGTTTCGCAACACCCCTTATCCCTAGTCAAAATCAGGGTTTTGTGCTCACCCCCTTCTAGGAATTGAAGTTACGGGGCTGAAAAATCGGAATAGTTGTCTCTCCTCGAATAAAAATAGGCTGGTCTGAGCGATTCTTCATATTTTCATTCTAAAACCGGAAAATCGAGGTGTTAAGTTTTAGTTGGACCACCCTGTATGTATGCAATCGAATCGATATCGTGAAAACCATCCCGTAAGTATTACTACGGCCAGGCAGTGATTAATGATTGAAACCTAAATTTTTCTCACTTCGTTGAAGGTAATATTTATTTTGCTATGCTTTATGAGTGGAAATATTGAGTTGTGTATATCGATTTTATGGAAAAATATAAGTCAATCACCCGGTAATTGATAACACTGTCAGACAATGATTTCAGACCAAACCTTTGCTGGAATGATTATAGATTTCGATAACTTTAAATGTTATGGAAATATATCTATCAACGAGAATATACACATCCTATGGCAATCTCAGCCAATTACATCAATGTACCAACGAGTAGTGTCAGAGACTTTCTGATTTTCAATAAATCTCTTGTGTAGTATATTAGATAGTTTAATTTTCTTATTATCATCATGATTAACTGGCTCGTAGTAAAGGCGGAATCAATTACCTCTGTTGAATCCAGTTATTCTATTAATGCTCATAGCTTCGTGTTTTTAGCATGCCTGAATTACCTGCTGTGTTATTCTCCTCATTGAACGGAGTAGGGACATCAATATTTTCTGCCTACTGTTTTGCGGTTTTCTCAATTTTGTTTTTCGCAACGTTGTAATGAAACATCAAAACTTCAATAATTAAAGCACACGAGCTTCCTTCTCTTGGAACAGTTTTCCACCAAAATAAGGTTAGAAATCCAAATTCTTGTTTTATTCTTTTCGACAGAGTAATATATATATATATATATATATATATATATATATATATATATATATATATATATATATATATATATATATATATATTACTCTGACGAAAAGAATAAAACAAAAATTAGATTTCTAACCTTATTTTGGTGGAAAACCGTTTCAAGAGATAACAAGATAACACTGTCAGACAATGATTACAATCAAAGCCTCGCAACAACCCACTGTGAGGATCTTAGTATAGTAACACTGAATGCTATTACAATATATTTTGTCTGAAGGAATAAATAATCCAATCATACACTGTTCCCAATAGAAATTATTTAATTTCAAGCAAATGATTTATCATTAATATAAACAAATAAATTGAATATGAAATGAGGATCTGAACAGTATTACCTAAAACGAAAACCTATTAATCTGCTTCACTATTTCTTTCGGAAAGAAACCTGTGACTGTTATCTTCTGCGTTCGAATACATTTTCCTTCTTCAGATCTAAAATCTCAATACTTTTGTGAAGATCCTAGGAATAACTCCAGTTGTAGAAATAATAATCGGTAGAATCAATACTTTTTTCATTCTCCATATCCATATTTTTATCTCGTCGGCTAGCATATCTTCAAAAACTTTTTCATTGAATTTATTTTTTAAATTATGTTTATTTCATTTTGTTCATCCGTGGAATGATACCTGGTTTATTGTAATTTACAGCGCTGTTGCAAAGATTTGTTTTATCAATATAAAGTTTATAATTGATTTCCTTAGAAATGAGATTATACTTTATAACGAATTTGAAATGAATAATATTTGCGACGGCGATATGTCTTTCCAAATAATCAGTTGAGGCATGACGTTAATATATGAAAAACTGTTCCAAATGAACAAAAATATCTACGGCAAGAATCATTCATATTATGCAGGATGATATGTTTTCTAAAATTTCTTGCCAAGCCTTCTGTTTCAGCAAACAATTCTCCAGTAGCCTAGTGTGCTTTCCATGTAATTCCTTCTGCATTCTTCTAGTGTAGTCCATAATCATTCATGAGTTACACATACCTGCACATCATTAATATTCACATGTTATTCTTGAAAATCGAAAGACTTACTAAGTTCCAACCGAGAGTATTCTACAATTTATGAATGGCCACTCTAAGGTTCCGAGGCTACCAATTTAATGATCGGCTAATCTATTGTTTAACTAGTTGCGTATATTCAGAGCATAGCGATGAGGAGCGCAATCATGTTGAAAAATTGAGAAACGGTTCGCTTTCGTCCACAACATCAGTTTCCATTTATCTGCTGATTTTCAATTTGACGAGTAGGACGAAAATATTCATGACTTTTTCCAGAATATCAAAACTTCGCCATTGAGTATTTTTCACTAGAGCAAATATTCTTCTTAAAACATCTTCGTTTCACTCGGTTTATATATTGAATTCGATAAGGATTGACTTGTAAACCTCAGTCGCCTTTCACACAGACGAATAAGGAAGATAATAGATGTAGAAGTCTCACTAATCACTTGTCGAAATAACTTCAGTCAATAATTAGGAAATTGAAGAAAAATCACTAGTTGAGAGATTTTACGGTTGTTATTCCAGTTTTAAAAACTTAGAGGAAATTAAAATATTACAATACCTAAGAAACAGCTGATAGAAGCGAGGGGGAAGAGAATAAGAAAGAGCAACTACTTCGCACATATGTCGTTAGGAAGTTATGGGATTTACAGCAATTTGTCCTACCACTTCCAGTTTTTCCATTTCATCTACGTTAGGTACGTTACTGACCTTATATCACCCAGTGGTTTGAAATTTCTTCACAAGTCATGTCATGCATTCATTGTTTGTAATTTTGACTGAATATCTCTGGTTGAATATTCTGTCAGTGGTACGTGCACATCTGTGTTCACTTCTCTGACTAGAAGTAATTTGTTAAAATGAAACAAACGATTCAACTGAGAACTTAAATAATAGAACCTTAGAAAATTTTTCTATGGTTTCTAATCAGAAAGAATTCTATTAGTTATGTTTATTTATGGCATATTTTGACATCAAGAAAGTTGTTCAGTTGTACGGTTCTCAAGGGGCATATTATGGTCACCTTGAAATTTTGTTTTGAATGTTTTCTCACGTCTGCCTCGTTTCCTAAATTGCAGGGCACTTTTTTTATGCCGAGAATCGGAAGAGCGGTCAAATTAGTTGATCGCTCTTGCGTTTACCACATAAAGAACAACGGTTCTATTCGGAAAAACGAATTTAGGTGTGAATTAATAACACACTCTCATTATGTTTTAGAGGCTAATGTTGCGAAAATTGCCGCGAACTGATGCGCATTTATTGTAATTGGTTCCACATACTCCCACTCTTTCATATCTGGTTTTTTTTTATTTAGACGCAAAACTAATAACGAAAATAAAACAAGTTTATCATCTGGAACCTATCAGAAGTGATGGAAATCAATGTATGAGCGTATGTTGGCGTTTACCCTAATATTTCATTGAGAAAAATGGCAGAAGAAATGAATATCCTTAGGTGGAGTATTCACAAAATAATGAATTGCTACAAATATTATATTTTCATAGAGTTCACTCTTTGCGATTTGCTTGTATGGATATATGATTTCCTACATGCGCTTTATTTTTTGTGGAGCCAAAATTTCACTGGTATCGCTTTTGTCACAGCTGTCATTTTTGGTCCCATTGAGTATGGACTCTTACCTTCCAACTGTTTGAAACGTAAATGTGTAAACGAGTTATTATACAGTAACATGCGTTACGAGTTATACAATTTTTTAAAAATGTGAATGCCTTCTACTGACTTATGAAACGATGTATTGTTGATACCGATCCAGTTACCTGGATGGTTTAACCATACTTAAACGCTAAGATTTTTTCTGGATAGGTTGCAGACATAGTTTATACTACTTCTTCAACTTTCTAGAAATATTTCGAAAATTAAATACGAGAAACAAAAAGCTTATCGCAGAAAAAATAAAGGTACTGTGCACGTAAAACCGTTTACAAGCTAATACCAATGTCACTGTTGAGCACTTCGGCAATTCTTCTTCAGGTCATTTAACGCAGAAAAAACTTCTGTTGAGTTGTGTAAGATGATTTTTTACTTTCATGCATTGTCAATGTAAACGAACCTATGTCTGGAGAAAACAAGTTTGTGGTTAATCAATTTTCACATGGAGTTCCTAGAATGCGCCATTTACATGTATCTTATTCCTTTGAGACATTCATAACAAAATTTTGTCAGAAAGCAATCAGTAATCCTACAAAAATCTCAACATCTTGCTATTAATGTATTGAAATGATCAAACAATTGAAATTTTTGCACTTCAATCATATTTGTCTTAAGAAAAAAACAACTTAGATTTTATTTCACCACCTCATCGTGGTAGATGATTTGAATTTATAGGAAAATGCATATTGCGTGGCGTTAATAAAGATATTTTTTTACACGTATGACTACGGAGCGCACTTAAGCCTAACTTAAGTCATTTTAATCTATATGACCACTTTTAATTGAAATGCTCTAACCTGTTATTTATTTTTGAATTATTTTCTCTGAATCTGCTCTGATAGCAGATTTGAATAGAACGAAAGAGTTCATTGGCTGAAATGTCTCGAGCTCTAGCTGAAATATTTTAATGATTTTGTCAATGTGTTTATAGCAAAACTGAATATTTCAATACTCAACTAGCGTAGATGTTGAAATGATCAGATCTAAACTATTTCAATTCACTTAATTGAAACATAAAAGAAAGATGAAACTTGAAAATATAGGAGTCGTAATATGAATAACGCAGACCTAAAACATGAGAGTAATTTCCTCTAACAAATTCATGTAGTGTGTAAAATTTTAAACATCTAATATTGTTTCACATATACTCATTTTATGACTTCTATGAAAGCTAAGCTCTGGAGGTGTTTTGCTGTTTATTCGACCGATAAAGTTTGTGATGGCAGAAAACGATTCACATTTTCCCCCACATTTACTTTAATTTCCATCGAGAGTCCAACCAGAGGCTGATATGTGACAATTACTGAAAATCGACTGTATTGTTACGTCCAATTACTTTCAGAAATTAGTGAGTGTAATAGTATTCTACTTTATTATAATTGGGAACCACATTCTTATTTTTTTTGATATATATATATATATATATATATATATATATATATATATATATATATATATTGTCGTATTCCCGGTTGGGAGCGACAGTCAAGGGGGAAGTAGCAGGACTGCAGGACTTCTGACACCAGTGACGCTTTCAGGAAGGAAAGGCACGAAACTTGTAGGATGTGGCGCTTTTACCGGCACACTAGGACTTTATTTGATATGTGGCACTTTTACCGGCACACTAGGGCTTTATTTGATATGTGGCACTTTTACCGGCACACTAGGGCTTTATTTGAGATTCGAGAACTTGTCAGGAATCAGACACTTGGAATAAAACTTGGAACTTGAATATGTTTGTTTTATTATGTAAAATAGATGAAAGTAACTTTGGTTACAATCGTAGATAAACGTTGTTTATAATTAACTTAACTTATGGCACTATTTATTTTTATACACTGGAGATGTTGCTTGTTTGGAATATAGAAATGAACTTGATTCGCAATGGAATTGCTGCACATATTTATAGGTGAATGCATTTACGTCATAATTGCGTAGGTTGATTATAGATAAAAATGAATATCTGCTGAATAAGGGTTGCCAACATCTCGGGGGTTAATTAAAATTTTTGTTAGTTATTAATCAGAACAAAAATTTGGAGAATAATTCAACATTATTAAGTAGATTGAATTTTGAAGTTATTACTTAGTCGTTTTGACCTTCTTAATGATTGAGGAGGAGACTCCTTTTGTTCTGACAAATTTGTTAAATATTTTAAGGGTATTGTTTCCTATGATATGTTACCTTAAATGGTTCAGATTCTTGCTTCTGATTGCATTGATTGAATATTTGAAAACAAGGTAAACATCCTTGTACATTTTTGATTCTTTTGGTGAAAAGCAACATAAACTTTTCATAAGACTGATAATTCCAAACCATTTAAGTATTCTTAAAATAATTATTAAGATTATAATACTTAAAATAATATACAGAATGGATATGAACCATGAAGATCGTTTTATAATAAAAGGTTTGTTTAGTTGAGCTTGTAATTGCTCATCAAATTCATTGAGTTTATGCTGTGCATATTTTAATTCTTTTAAGTCAAGATTTGCTAATTTGATTGGCTCTAATTTTATGCCATTTAGCGAAATATTTTTTTTCAAGTGTTTACAACAATCTTCTTGGTTAATGTTTGTTAAAGGTAAAACATTTGATAATTCATCAGTACCAATATAAGTTTCTATTTCTAAGATAACATTACTTGTAAAAGCCTTACAATTTGGCTGTAATTCTAAAATTCCTAATTTATCAATTCTCTCCGTCACTGTGGATTTATCTTGACACACTATTGAGAGTTGCGTAGGAAAAGTCACACTATAGAACCACTTGTTAAATTTGAGTTTATGCCATATTTCTAACTCAGCAATAAAGTTTTTGTTTTACATGATTTAGGTAAATTTTTCATATAATTATTATTTAACAATTGTACTTCACAATTTTCAATATCTAAAGTTATTTTCTTAATAGTAGATATTCTCTTGCATAACCATTTAGCAGGGTAAATTCAAGACAGTTGTCCAAATGGTCTAAATAATCATAGTAATATTTGTTATTAGAAATAATAATATATGGCTTATCTGGTTCTATATAAGAAAATAATGTTGTGTCTTCAGTATGAGGTACTGGCAAAGGAAACATCTCGTAGAGCTCATATTTGTCGCCGTTTACGAGGGGTATTTTAAAAGAAGTTACCAATATATCATTTCTTATGAATGATTTTAATTCAATAATTTTATAATACATGAAAATGTTTTCGATTGTTAAAGGAATTGGTAACGAGTGTTTGGTAGAGACTTTTTGTAATTCGTTATACAACGTTTCTGGTTGTAATATGTTGTAATTAATGATACCGTTGGATATTAGGGATATGTCGTTGACGTATTGATTCAGTAAAGAGGAAAGTTCGTCTGACATTTCTATTAAAAGTATTAAATGATTTGATATTTGAATCTCAGTATCAACTTCGTTTATAACTTGTGAGACGTCATTTTGGAATTTATTGAAATTTTTCAAATTTTATTCAAAGTAATTACGTTTTCGTTCATCCTCTGTAGGGAATTATTAAAATTAGTAATTGTTCCAGATATGATGGAAACTTGTTGTTGCATTAAAACATCTGTTTGTTTTTGATTATTTATCAATTGATTTATCGAGTCTGAATAGAAATCTGCGTCGTCTGAGTTTGGTATTCCAAAGAGCCATTTTGTTGCGTAAGAAATGCCGTTTATTAGGCCTCGTTTGTGTCGAGTAGTGTATGTGTCGATTTTATGAGCGACAATATTGAATAAAGATTGAATTGAGTTGAGTTTTGTTCTGATATATTTCAGCTGATTGTAACAATCGTTGCTTATGTGACTCGACCTTGCTAAGTTGCAAATATCTTTAGATATGCTATAATAATTATTCAACATAGTAATCTTTTCATTGATATGCGTAAGATTAATAAAGGTTAATAGAGTGTAAACTTCGTTTGATAGTTTAACTTGTCCTAGGTCTTGAAATAATATGCCTGACGATTCGTTTATCGCAGTAATCTTAAAATCATTGGCGGTTGCTAGGACCTGGGTCGTCCAGTGAAGGATCATAATCAATGTCCATATCGGAGTCATTTTGTTCGTTTGCATTATCTGAAAGTTCATAAAATGGTTTCAGTTGATTAAAATGATAGGTTTTCAATTTATTTCCTATCTCTAAAGTAGCAGTTTGATTATTATGTATTTGAATTATTTTATAAGGTCCTTTGAAATTTTTGCAGAGTCTTTTAGACGTGTTTTTTGCGTAAGAGTCGCAGAGAATTACTTTATCATTTTCTTTGAATGTATAAGTTCTATGATGCGTTTTATCATAATGAGCTTTCGATTTTTCTTTAGAATTTATTTGATTTTCAACAGCTGCGGCTCGTGATGATTTCAATTTTTTCGCGATGTCATTCGCTAATTCAGAGTAATTTGGTTTTTCGGTAGGATTTGTTATAATATTTGGAATTCTTGCTTTTTGTCCGAATACTAATTCGTATGGAGTGCATTGAGTGCTTTTTTGAGTATTTGTGTTATAGCAATAAGTAGCAAGATTCATAAATTCGTCCCAATTGTTTTGGTCTTTGTTTACATAACATTTGAAGTAGTCTTTTAGTGTGAGATGACTCCTTTCTAAAGCTCCATTGGTTTGAGGGTGATAAGGAGTAGTTAATTTATGTTTCATAGACATCATTTTATTTAATTCTTTCATTGTTTTGGAGGTGAATTCCATACCTTGATCAGTTAGAATAGTTTCGGGAAATCCGTATTGAGTACAAAATTTCAAGAAATGTATGGCAGTATTTTGAGCATCATGACTTTCCATGGCGTATGCTTGAATAAATTTTGTTAAATCATCTTGAATTGTTAATATGAATCGATTGCCATTTTTCGTTATTGGTAAAGGTCCTACTATATCCAAAGCTATTTGTTCAGTGAATCTTCTGGAGGTAGTAGTTATTTGCATGGGGCTTTTATTATTTCTAAAATCAGTTTTTGACATTTGACATGTTTCGCAATATTTGATATAATCTCTTATGTCTTGTTTCATATTGTCCCAATAATAATAGTTTTTATTTTATCATAAGTTCGTTCAAAGCCTTGGTGACCTGAGATTGGAGTATCATGATTGTCATAAAGAATTTGTTTTATTTGATCCTTATCGGTGATTAATGTTCTAGGATGTTTTAAAATCTCATAATTTCTGTTTCTGAATAAATATTCTAGTAAACTGTGAAAAGTATCACTTTTTATTTTTAATTCCGAATCTGGAATGTTTGTAATAGTGAAATTATCAATTTTATTCACATCCAATATCATTTTCAAATGTTTCATTGTTTCAAATAATTGTTTGTATGTGACTGAATCATTTATTGATTCTTTTATAAAATAAGAAATATATTTTGGTCGGGTTTCTGTGACATACATACTTCAGTAATTCGATTTTTAGTAGGTATATTTTTTATACGCTCATTAACATAATTGTAGTAAATGTTTCTTTGAGATAAATCTAAAGAAAATGGAATGACTAGATTTTTAATCTTTTGTAAAGGCAAATTAGAAGTTTTTAATTCTTTAGTGTTTATAGTTTGTTGATGATATATTTGAAAATTTTCGAAACTAAGTTCGTCATTATTGGTTTCTAGTTCAATTTCTTCACGATATACATTTACTTTTTCGAACGGGATTCTGCTTAAGAAGTCCGCATTTTTGTTTTCAGTTCCTTTTTGTATTTTATTTCAAAGTTATAGTCCATGAGTAATGTTTGCCATCGTCCGAGTCTACCTGAGTGATCGGCGCTAGTTTTGAGATAAATTAACGGTTTATGATCCGTGACAATAAATATTTTTCTGAACCGAATAAATAAGGTCTGAAATGTTTACATGAGTCTACTATACTTAGTAATTCTTTTCAGTAGTAGAATAATTTTGTTCTGTTTTTGACAGAGTTCGGGAGTAGTAAGCGATTGGTCGTTCTTGTCCATTGACATCTTGAGATAATACTGATCCAATAGCTTCATTTGATGCGTCTGTTGTAAGAGTGAATGGTTTAGAAAAATCTGGATAAATAAGTATTTTATCGCTTGTGATAATTCGTTTCAATTCTTGGAATGCTTTTTCTTGTGATTCTCCCAGTTGAATTTAGTATTTTTACGTAAAAGGGAGGTTAATGGTTTAGAAATTTGTGAGAAATTCTCTATAAATTTTCGGTAGTAACCGATGAATCCGAGAAAACTTTTGATCATCTTTGTATTTTCGGTGTGCCCGTATTATATATAGCTTCAATTTTTTTGGGTCTGGCTTTACACCTTGATTTGTAATTAAATGACCTAGATATGTTATTTCTTTGTGTAAAAGTTACATTTTTCTGGTTGTAGTTTCAGATTATGAAGTCTTAATTGATCAAAAACTTGTTTTAGTTTTTTATTGTGGTCTTGTAATGATGAACCATAGACAACAATATCGTCTAAATAACAAAAACATGAAATGCCTAGTAATCCTGACAATACTATTTGCATTAGTCTGACAAATGTAGCAGGGCTATTTTTTAATCCAAATGGCATTCTATTAAATTCGAAATGACCAGTAGGGGTGCTAAATGCTGTCTTATATTTGTCTTCTTCTTTGACTTCGATTTGATGAAAACCTGACGCTAAGTCTAGTGTTGTAAAATAAATTGAGTTTCCAAGTTGGTCTAGTATGTGTTCAATATTTGGTAAAGGGTAACTATCCCCTATTGTAACTTCATTTAGTTTACGATAGTCCATGACTAATCTGTAATTTTTCTTTTTGCTATGGGGTTGTTGTTTTTTCATAACTACCCAAACAGGACTTGAATAAGGAGAATATGAGGGTCTAATGATATCTTGTTTTAGCATATCATTAATTTGAGTTTTAACTTCTTCCTCATAAATTTTTGGATACCTATAATATTTTGCGTTAACAGGTGCATTTGACGACGTAGTAATTGAATGTTTAATTGTATCTGTCGTAGTAAGAATATCACCTGGTAGATAAAATAAATCAGAGTAGTGTTGACAAATTTGAATAATAGATTCTTTTTCTTCTTTGTTTAAATGATTAAGTCTCAAATTATTGTTGAGTAAAGTTCCACGCTTCGTTGGCTGGATTTGTGTTAAGTTAACAATTTCTTCAGGAATAATTTCAGCTAACTCAAATGTTGGTTTATCAATAATGATTTCATTGTGTGATAAATTTAAAATAGGTATATAAGCTTTTTGATTATTATTGTTTACTAAGGTATTAGGAATGAGTACGTCTCTTTGTATTTCTTGATTGATTATAATTCCTAATGGTAAACAATTAGATAATTTAACTTCTGCTATAGTTTCACTTCTTGCAGATAATATAATTTTATTTGCGTATTCAACATTGTTTTGAATATAATCTTCTTTGAATGGTAATATGATATGATCTATTTTATTGTATTGTTATTGTAATCAATAACTGAATGGTGATCTTTCATAAAATCTGTGCCTAATATTCCGTCATAGCCGTCTAATCGTATTTCTTTTCGTAAACAACGTGTGCTTTTTGCGTAATTGTTGCGTTTGGTAGACACAATGATAGTACTGTTGTACCTAATGAAACGATACTTGTTTTTGGATGAATTCCTCGAACTTGAATTAATTCTTTCGTATTTAATATTGTTTCGCTTGGAATTAATGCCGTATTTTTGATAATTGTGATAGATGCTCCGCTATCAATAAGAAATTTTATTTTTTATTTGGCGAATTTTCTAAGTAAAAAGTCAATATTTCGAGATTATTTGCATTTAATGTTTGACTTATCCGTTCATAAGGAATTTCGTGTATTTGAATATTTTTATATTTGTTTGAACATTTGTTGAAGTTCGACGTGATTCTGATTCTTGTCGTTGAATGTTTCTTGTAATTGGTCTTGGATCTCTGGGACATCCATCGGAGATTGACCTGATTCGTTTAAATGGTTCACTCTAGGATTTGAATTTTTTTCTACAATATTCTATAGAGTGACCTGGTATTTTACAGAAAGAGCAGAAATATTTTGATTGCTGGGAATCATTTGTTTTCTTGCTTGTACTTGGATTAGTATTTTGATTTGAGTTTGTATATTTTTTCTTTTTGCAATTTTGTGTTGGATGATTTGTCATCTTGCAAATTGAACAATATAAATTGGTTGATTTGTGAGGTTTCACGTAATTTAAAATTTTTCTTCTTGAAGAGCTAAATCGTAAGCTTCGTTAAGAGTTTTTATATCTCGTGCCCTAAGCATTTGACTTATTTCGGGTCTGCAGTGAATTATAAATCTTCGTAGTGCGGTTCTTTGAATCGCTATTTTCTGTCCGGCGAATTCGTTTGCTTCGGAATTTAGAAGTTCAGCTTGGATACATTCGTTTTTGTTTTTTCAACTCGTTTGAAAAAATTGGAAATATTTTCGTTTGACATTTGTTTTAAATTTTCAAGTTCTTCATGAGCTTGTGCGACATGTTTTGTTTGACTGTAATAAAGTTTTAGTCTGGTTTTTAAAGAATACCAACTGTCAATGTCTTGAATATCAATTTCGTTAATTACATTTGTAGATAGTTGTGATACCACGAATAAGAAAAGACTTGGTTTTTGGTTCACTTGTGCTAATGAAAATGCTGAATTAACGTTAGTTATAAATGTGTGAAGTTCGTTTCTATCTCCAGTGAAAGGCTTAATGAATTTAAAAGAACAGATACAGGTAATATTTCGATATTTTCACTCGCATCTGATTCATTGCCGTCCACACTCGGGTTTGGTGAGGAATGATTTGATTTTTGAGCCATAGTTATATAAGAGAATATTTGTTTGTTCAATTGACAATACAAATTTTAATTTAATTGAGAAATGCACTAGAATATGCAATAGTATTTGCTTACTTGTAGTTCCAGTTGAAGATTCTTCTTGTTTCTTGAAGATCTGTAGATGAGTATCTGATTTTCGATGGTGATGCAAGGCAGGAAGGTCTTCCGACGAGGTGCTCCTCTAGCAATATCGACGATCGTACAGTATTCTACCTGAAGATCTCCTTTGCTCGGAATGATTTGGAAGTAGGCGAATCAATGGTCTTCTACCCAAAGAAACTTGCTAGTTTTCCAAATACTTCGTTATTCCACGATGTGATACCAACTTTTGTTTCTATATCACTTCTGTGTGATACCAAAATTTTTTTTTTCTATCCCACTTCTGACACCAATTTTTATGTCGTATTCCCGGTTGGGAGCGACAGTCAAGGGGGAAGTAGCAGGACTGCAGGACTTCTGACACCAGTGACGCTTTCAGGAAGGAAAGGCACGAAACTTGTAGGATGTGGCGCTTTTACCGGCACACTAGGACTTTATTTGATATGTGGCACTTTTACCGGCACACTAGGGCTTTATTTGATATGTGGCACTTTTACCGGCACACTAGGGCTTTATTTGAGATTTGAGAACTTGTCAGAATCAGACACTTGGAATAAAACTTGGAACTTGAATATGTTTGTTTTATTATGTAAAATAGATGAAAGTAACTTTGGTTACAATCGTAGATAAACGTTGTTTATAATTAACTTAACTTATGGCACTATTTATTTTTATACACTGGAGATGTTGCTTGTTTGGAATATAGAAATGAACTTGATTCGCAATGGAATTGCTGCACATATTTATAGGTGAATGCATTTACGTCATAATTGCGTAGGTTGATTATAGATAAAATGAATATCTGCTGAATAAGGGTTGCCAACAATATATATATATATATATATATATATATATATATATATATATATATATATATATATATATATATATATATATATATATATAGATATTAAAAACTTTTTAAGTTCCAATTACAATATCAAGCTTATCAAGCTGAAATTTTATACGCGGCCATAACTAGCGATTTCCAATTGGAGTGAAATATTTTCGAAGTGATACCATTTTCGGTTAAACTGGAAGTGAGTCATTGCTTTGTTATTTCAAATGGCAATCTACCTTTCTTTTTATACATCTAGAACCAACATTTGAGCAAGGCATAAAATATCCAAGTTGTTGGCACTTATGGGTCTAAACTTTAGACAGATTTAATTATTTTGTTATAAACTCGATTTTTGAGGAACATTTGAAAAAACTGTAGCTCGTAGATTTTTTGCACTACAGACACAGACACAAATGCTTGGGTGAATAGAAGAAGGATCAAGGAATTTTTTAAGCAATCTAC
The DNA here is from genome assembly GCA_013387265.2 of Cryptolaemus montrouzieri. Taxonomy (NCBI): domain Eukaryota; kingdom Metazoa; phylum Arthropoda; class Insecta; order Coleoptera; family Coccinellidae; genus Cryptolaemus; species Cryptolaemus montrouzieri. The sequence continues at coordinate 42,555,477 of JABFTP020000124.1, read as the reverse complement.
ACATGTCAAATGTTTATTGCGTTGTTTTGTATGATTTTTTCAATTTGGCCTTTTTCAAACAGCAATAACTCAATTCTTTCAAATTGCACGTGCCAATTTTCTTATCGCCATCAGACGAAGCGTCAAATTTCAGATGGAATTGTAGCAGCATGTACTATACCCATCTCTTTTAGTTCCGAAATAATCTGGGAATATATTGAATTTTGATGATTTTGCAAGAACTAACAGAGAATGCTTTGAAATATTTGAATCAAGTAGCTGAGCTGGCTACGCTCACCTGACAGGTGCCTAAAATTAATGCACTTGTCACTTCGTTCATTCAAATTTGATATTTCAACAAGAATTGTCGTTATTTCAGATTGAAAATAACGAAAAAATACAACACATTTGGAATAAAACCACTGGTTATTCAAACGAAAATCCACTATATATATATATTGTCGTATTCCCGGTTGGGAGCGACAGTCAAGGGCGAAGTAGCAGGACTGCAGGACTTCTGACACCAGTGACGCTTTCAGGAAGGAGAGGCACGAAACTTGTAGGATGTGGCGCTTTTACCGGCACACTAGGACTTTATTTGATATGTGGCACTTTTACCGGCACACTAGGGCTTTATTTGATATGTGGCACTTTTACCGGCACACTAGGGCTTTATTTGAGATTTGAGAACTTGTCAGGAATCAGACACTTGGAATAAAACTTGGAACTTGAATATGTTTGTTTTATTTATGTAAAATAGATGAAAGTACACTTTGGTTACAATCGTAGATAAACGTTGTTTATAATTAACTTAACTTATGGCACTATTTATTTATATACACTGGAGATGTTGCTTGTTTGGAATATAGAAATGAACTTGATTCGCAGTGGAATTGCTGCACATATTTATAGGTGAATGCATTTACGTCATAATTGCGTAGGTTGATTATAGATAAAATGAATATCTGCTGAATAAGGGTTGCCAACATCTCGGGGTTAATTAAAATTTTTGTTAGTTATTAATCAGAACAAAAATTTGGAGAATAATTCAACATTATTAAGTAGATTGAATTTTGAAGTTATTACTTAGTCGTTTTGACCTTCTTAATGATTGAGGAGGAGACTCCTTTTGTTCTGACAAATTTGTTAAATATTCTAAGGGTATTGTTGCCCTATGATATGTTACTTTAAATGGTTCAGATTCTTGCTTCTGATTGCATTGATTGAATATTTGAAAACAAGGTAAACATCCTTGTACATTTTTGATTTTTTGGTGAAAAGCAACATAAACTTTTCATAAGACTGATAATTCCAAACCATTTAAGTATTCTTAAAATAATTATTAAGATTATAATACTTGAAATAATATACAGAATAGATATGAACCATGAGGATCGTTTTATAATAAAAGGTTTGTTTAGTTGAGCTTGTAATTGCTCATCAAATTCATTGAGTTTATGCTGTGCATATTTTAATTCTTTTAAGTCAAGATTTGCTAATTTGATTGGCTCTAATTTTATGCCATTTAACGAAATATTTTTCTTCAAGTGTTTACAACAATCTTCTTGGTTAATGTTTGTTAAAGGTAAAACATTTGATAATTCATCAATACCAATATAAGTTTCTATTTCTAAGATAACATTACTTGTAAAAGCCTTACAATTTGGCTGTAATTCTAAAATTCCTAATTTATCAATTCTCTCCGTCACTGTGGATTTATCTTGACACACTATTGAGAGTTGTGTAGGAAAAGTCACACTATAGAACCACTTGTTAAATTTGAGTTTATGCCATATTTCTAACTCAGCAATAAAGTTTTTTGTTTTACATGATTTAGGTAAATTTTTCATATGATTATTATTTAACAATTGTACTTCACAATTTTCAATACCTAAAGTTATTTTCTTAATAGTAGATATTCTCTTGCATAACCATTTAGCAGGGGTAAATTCAAGACAGTTGTCCAAATGGTCTAAGTAATCATAGTAATATTTGTTATTAGAAATAATAATATATGGCTTATCTGGTTCTATATAAGAAAATAATGTTGTGTCTTCAGTATGAGGGACTGGCGAAGGAAACATCTCGTAGAGCTCATATTTGTCGCCGTTTACGAGGGTATTTTAAAAGAAGTTACCAATATATCATTTCTTATGAATGATTTTAATTCAATAATTTTATAATACATGAAAATATTTTCGATTGTTAAAGGAATTGGTAACGAGTGTTTGGTAGAGACTTTTTGTAATTCGTTATACAACGTTTCTGGTTGTAATATGTTGTAATTAATGATACCGTTGGATATTAGGGATATGTCGTTGACGTATTGATTCAGTAAAGAGGAAAATTCGTCTGACATTTCTATTAAAAGTATTAAATGATTTGATATTTGAATCTCAGTATCAACTTCGTTTATAACTTGTGAGACATCATTTTGGAATTTATTGAAATTTTTCAAATTTTTATTCAAAGTAATTACGTTTTCGTTCATCCTCTGCAGGAATTATTAAAATTAGTAATTGTTCCAGATATGATGGAAACTTGTTGTTGCATTAAAACATCTGTTTGTTTTGATTATTTATCAATTGATTTATTGAGTCTGAATAGAAATCTGCGTCGTCTGAGTTTGGTATTCCAAAGAGCCATTTTGTTGCGTAAGAAATGCCGTTTATTAGGCCCCGTTTGTGTCGAGACAATATTGAATAAAGATTGAATTGAGTTGAGTTTTGTTCTGATATATTTCAGCTGATTGTAACAATCGTTGCTTATGTGACTCGACCTTGCTAAGTTGCAAATATCTTTAGATATGCTATAATAATTATTCAAAATAGTAATCTTTTCATTGATATGCGTAAGATTAATAAAGGTTAATAGAGTGTAAACTTCGTTTGATAGTTTAACTTGTCCTAGGTCTTGAAATAATATGCCTGACGATTCGTTTATCGCAGTAATCTTAAAATCATTGGCGGTTGCTAGGACCTGGGACGTCCAGTGAAGGATCATAATCAATGTCCATATCGGAGTCATTTTGTTCGTTTGCATTATCTGAAAGTTCATAAAATGGTTTCAGTTGATTAAAATGATAGGTTTTCAATTTATTTCCTATCTCTAAAGTAGCAGTTTGATTATTATGTATTTGAATTATTTTATAAGGTCCTTTGAAATTTTGCAGAGTCTTTTAGACGTGTTTTTGCGTAAGAGTCGCAGAGAATTACTTTATCATTTTCTTTGAATGTATAAGTTCTATGATGCGTTTTATCATAATGAGCTTTCGATTTTTCTTTAGAATTTATTTGATTTTCAACAGCTGCGGCTCGTGATGATTTCAATTTTTTCGCGATGTCATTCGCTAATTCAGAGTAATTTGGTTTTCGGTAGGATTTGTTATAATATTTGGAATTCTTGCTTTTTGTCCGAATACTAATTCGTATGGAGTGCATTGAGTGCTTTTTGAGTATTTGTGTTATAGCAATAAGTAGCAAGATTCATAAATTCGTCCCAATTGTTTTGGTCTTTGTTTACATAACATTTGAAGTAGTCTTTTAGTGTGAGATGAGTTCTTTCTAGAGCTCCATTGGTTTGAGGGTGATAAGGAGTAGTTAATTTATGTTTCATAGACATCATTTTATTTAATTCTTTCATTGTTTTGGAGGTGAATTCCATACCTTGATCAGATGGAATAGTTTCGGAAATCCGTATTGAGTACAAAATTTCAAGAAATGTATGGCAGTATTTTGAGCATCATGACTTTCCATGGCGTATGCTTGAATAAATTTTGTTAAATCATCTTGAATTGTTAATATGAATCGATTGCCATTTTTCGTTATTGGTAAAGGTCCTACTATATCCAAAGCTATTTGTTCAGTGAATCTTCTGGAGGTAGTAGTTATTTGCATGGGGCTTTTATTATTTCTAAAATCAGTTTTTGACATTTGACATGTTTCGCAATATTTGATATAATCTCTTATGTCTTGTTTCATATTGTCCCAATAATAATAGTTTTTATTTTATCATAAGTTCGTTCAAAGCCTTGGTGACCTGAGATTGGAGAATCATGATTGTCATAAAGAATTTGTTTTATTTGATCCTTATCGGTGATTAATGTTCTAGGATGTTTTAAAATCTCATAATTTCTGTTTCTGAATAAATATTCTAGTAAACTGTGAAAAGTATCACTTTTATTTTAATTCCGTATCTGGAATGTTTGTAATAGTGAAATTACCAATTTTATTCACATCAATATCATTTTTAAATGTTTCATTGTTTCAAATAATTGTTTGTATGTGACTGAATCATTTATTGATTCTTTTATAAAAATAAGAAATATATTTTGGTCGGGTTTCTTTGACATACATACTTCAGTAATTCGATTTTTAGTAGGTATATTTTTATACGCTCATTAACATAATTGTAGTAAATGTTTCTTTGAGATAAATCTAAAGAAAATGGAATAACTAGATTTTTAATCTTTTGTAAAGGCAAATTAGAAGTTTTAATTCTTTAGTGTTTATAGTTTGTTGATGATATATTTGAAAATTTTCGAAACTAAGTTCGTCATTATTGGTTTCTAGTTCAATTTCTTCACGATATACATTTACTTTTTCGAACGGGATTCTGCTTAAGAAGTCCGCATTTTTGTTTTCAGTTCCTTTTTGTATTTTATTTCAAAGTTATAGTCCATGAGTAATGTTTGCCATCGTCCGAGTCTACCTGAGTGATCGGCGCTAGTTTTGAGATAAATTAACGGTTTATGATCCGTGACAATAAATATTTTTCTGAACCAAATAAATAAGGTCTGAAATGTTTACATGAGTCTACTATACTTAGTAATTCTTTTCAGTAGTAGAATAATTTTGTTCTGTTTTTGACAGAGTTCAGGAGTAGTAAGCGATTGGTCGTTCTTGTCCATTGACATCTTGAGATAATACTGATCCAATAGCTTCATTTGATGCGTCTGTTGTAAGAGTGAATGGTTTAGAAAAATCTGGATAAATAAGTATTTTATCGCTTGAGATAATCCGTTTCAATTCTTGGAATGCTTTTTCTTGTGATTCTCCCCAGTTGAATTTAGTATTTTTACGTAAAAGGGAGGTTAATGGTTTAGAAATTTGTGAGAAATTCTCTATAAATTTTCGGTAGTATCCGATGAATCCGAGAAAACTTTTGATCATCTTTGTATTTTCGGTGTGCCCGTATTATATATAGCTTCAATTTTTTTGGGTCTGGCTTTACACCTTGATTTGTAATTAAATGACCTAGATATGTTATTTCTTTGTGTAAAAGTTACATTTTTCTGGTTGTAGTTTCAGATTATGAAGTCTTAATTGATCAAAAACTTGTTTTAGTTTTTATTGTGGTCTTGTAATGATGAACCATAGACAACAATATCGTCTAAATAACAAAAACATGAAATGCCTAGTAATCCTGACAATACTATTTGCATTAGTCTGACAAATGTAGCAGGGCTATTTTTTAATCCAAATGGCATTCTATTAAATTCGAAATGACCAGTAGGGGTGCTAAAAGCTGTCTTGTATTTGTCTTCTTCTTTGACTTCGATTTGATGAAAACCTGACGCTAAGTCTAGTGTTGTAAAATAAATTGAGTTTCCAAGTTGGTCTAGTATGTGTTCAATATTTGGTAAAGGGTAACTATCCCCTATTGTAACTTCATTTAGTTTACGATAGTCCATGACTAATCTGTAATTTTTCTTTTTGCTATGGGGTTGTTGTTTTTTCATAACTACCCAAACAGGACTTGAATAAGGAGAATATGAGGGTCTAATGATATCTTGTTTTAGCATATCATTAATTTGAGTTTTAACTTCTTCCTCATTAATTTTTGGATACCTATAATATTTTGCGTTAACAGGTGCATTTGACGACGTAGTAATTGAATGTTTAATTGTATCTGTCGTAGTAAGAATATCACCTGGTAGATAAAATAAATCAGAGTAGTGTTGACAAATTTGAATAATAGATTCTTTTTCTTCTTTTTTAAATGATTAAGTCTCAAATTATTGTTGAGTAAAGTTCTACGCTTCGTTGGCTGGATTTGTGTTAAGTTAACAATTTCTTCAGGAATAATTTCAGCTAACTCAAATGTTGGTTTATCAATAATGATTTCATTGTGTGATAAATTTAAAATAGGTATATAAGCTTTTTGATTATTATTGTTTACTAAGGTATTAGGAATGAGTACGTCTCTTTGTATTTCTTGATTGATTATAATTCCTAATGGTAAACAATTAGATAATTTAACTTCTGCTATAGTTTCACTTCTTGCAGATAATATAATTTCATTTGCGTATTCAATATTGTTTTGAATATAATCTTCTTTGAATGGTAATATGATATGATCTATTTTTATTGTATTGTTATTGTAATCAATAACTGAATGGTGATCTTTCATAAAATCTGTGCCTAATATTCCGTCATAGCCGTCTAATCGTATTTCTTTTTCGTAAACAACGTGTGCTTTTTGCATAATTGTTGCGTTTGGTAGACACAATGATAGTACTGTTGTACCTAATGAAACGATACTTGTTTTTGGATGAATTCCTCGAACTTGAATTAATTCTTTCGTATTTAATATTGTTTCGCTTGGAATTAATGCCGTATTTTTGATAATTGTGATAGATGCTCCGCTATCAATAAGAAATTTTATTTTTTTATTTGGCGAATTTTCTAAGTAAAAAGTCAATATTTCAAGATTATTTGCATTTAATGTTTGACTTATCCGTTCATAAGGAATTTCGTGTATTTGAATATTTTTTATATTTGTTTGAACGTTTGTTGAAGTTCGACGTGATTCTGATTCTTGTCGTTGAATGTCTCTTGTAATTGGTCTTGGATCTCTGGGACATCCATCGGAGATTGACCTGATTCGTTTAAATGGTTCACTCTAGGATTTGAATTTTTTTCTACAATATTCTATAGAGTGACCTGGTATTTTACAGAAAGAGCAGAAATATTTTGATTTCTGGGAATCATTTGTTTTCTCGCTTGTACTTGGATTAGTATTTAGATTTGAGTTTGTATATTTTTCTTTTTGCAATTTTGTGTTGGATGATTTGTCATCTTGCAAATTGAACAATATAAATTGGTTGATTTGTGAGGTTTCACGTAATTTAAAATTTTTCTTCTTGAAGAGCTAAATCGTAAGCTTCGTTAAGAGTTTTTATATCTCGTGCCCTAAGCATTTGACTTATTTCGGGTCTGCAGTGAATTATAAATCTTCGTAGTGCGGTTCTTTGAATCGCTATTTTCTGTCCGGCGAATTCGTTTGCTTCGGAATTTAGAAGTTCAGCTTGGATACATTCGTTTTTGTTTTTCAACTCGTTTGAAAAATTGGAAATATTTTCGTTTGACATTTGTTTTAAATTTTCAAGTTCTTCATGAGCTTGTGCGACATGTTTTGTTTGACTGTAATAAAGTTTTAGTCTGGTTTTAAAGAATACCAACTGTCAATGTCTTGAATATCGATTTCGTTAATTACATTTGTAGATAGTTGTGATACCACGAATAAGAAAAGACTTGGTTTTTGGTTCACTTGTGCTAATGAAAATGCTGAATTAACGTTAGTTATAAATGTGTGAAGTTCGTTTCTATCTCCAGTGAAAGGCTTAATGAATTTAAAAAGAACAGATAGAGGTAATATTTCGATATTTTCACGCGCATCTGATTCATTGCCGTCCACACTCGGGTTTGGTGAGGAATGATTTGATTTTTGAGCCATAGTTATATAAGAGAATATTTGTTTGTTCAATTGACAATACAAATTTTAATTTAAAATTGAGAAATGCACTAGAATATGCAATAATATTTGCTTACTTGTAGTTCCAGTTGAAGATTCTTCTTGTTTCTTGAAGATCTGTAGATGAGTATCTGATTTTCGATGGCGATGCAAGGCAGGAAGGTCTTCCGACGAGGTGCTCCTCTAGCAATATCGACGATCGTACAGTATTCTACCTGAAGATCTCCTTTGCTCGGAATGATTTGGAAGTAGGCGAATCGATGGTCTTCTACCCAAAGAAACTTGCTAGTTTTCCAAATACTTCGTTATCCACGATGTGATACCAACTTTTGTTTCTATATCACTTCTGTGTGATACCAAAATTTTTTTTCTATCCCACTTCTGACACCAATTTTATGTCGTATTCCCGGTTGGGAGCGACAGTCAAGGGAAATAGCAGGACTGCAGGACTTCTGACACCAGTGACGCTTTCAGGAAGGAAAGGCACGAAACTTGTAGGATGTGGCGCTTTTACCGGCACACTAGGACTTTATTTGATATGTGGCACTTTTACCGGCACACTAGGGCTTTATTTGATATGTGGCACTTTTACCGGCACACTAGGGCTTTATTTGAGATTTGAGAACTTGTCAGGAATCAGACACTTGGAATAAAACTTGGAACTTGAATATGTTTGTTTTATTTATGTAAAATAGATGAAAGTACACTTTGGTTACAATCGTAGATAAACGTTGTTTATAATTAACTTAACTTATGGCACTATTTATTTATATACACTGGAGATGTTGCTTGTTTGGAATATAGAAATGAACTTGATTCATAATTGCGTAGGTTGATTATAGATAAAATGAATATCTGCTGAATAAGGGTTGCCAACAATATATATACATATATATATATATATATATATATATATATATATATATATATATATATATATATATATATATATATATATATATATATATATATATATATATATATATATATATATATATATATATATATATATATATATATATATATATATATATATATATATATATATATATATATATATATATATAATAAATATGTGAAACATACCTCCGACAGAGTGACAAACGGAAGATGTGTCCGATCAGCAGAATAACCCTTTCAAATCCTTTCAATGGAATGAGGAGTAGTATCAAGAAAATGAGATTTTCTCAGAGGTATATATATAACAAACGACAAAAATGGTTAGATTTCAAATAAATCTGAAAAACTGGTCGAGTTGATTGATATGGCTTATGCTGGCACATATACTGTGTGCGACGTGTTGTGTTGATGATAAACGTCGAAAGAAATCTGGCAGGGTTAGAGGAATGACAGTGAATTAGGTGACTAAAAAATGCAGTTGTCAATTTCAAAATAAAAAATTTGGCTATGCATACTTACTACATACTACATACATACGAATACTGCTAGTACAAATATTAACAAAGCTCAAAACCATATCGCACCTTGATTGTCTAAAGAAGCAGGCTTCAAAAATAAGTCAGGAAGGGTATTTCGGAGAAAGTAACCATGGCTCCTAGAAATTAGAGGAGAAGGTATAATGAAATAGTCAAGAGGCACCAGAATAGTAAACTCTCAAGTCGAGAAAAAGTCTCACTGCGAGCTAGAACATGTAATTTACAGGAGGAGAATATTGTCTTGTTGATCTGAAGATCTGAGGCAAATTCATGGCTTGTGCATATAACTAGGCCACATAAGCTCCAGATAAGCTTCATTCACAATAAATTTGATGAGAACATCTACAGTCATACAGTCAAATTAGGAGAGCAGTCCAAGAGGTGAACTGATTCCAGGAAATCCTTTGATTCAGCCTCGTACTCCTGGCTTTTTGAGATACTCCGAACATACAGAATATCCAAGAGTCTAGTAATCCTAATATCTCATATGACGAGATCATGCTGAAATACTCTTTGATAAAAAGAAAAGAAGTAGAATTGAGATAATTAGAATAAGACGGTATATTTTCCGAGGAAACTCTGTAAGCTTAATTTTGTTTTGCCTTGCTCTAAATCCCCTAAGAACACTATTAAAAAACAACATTATCAACTTTATTCTTGTTAGAAAAACTAAAACTCGAACCATCCACCCAATATATGCCGATGATATAATGTTAGGGTTCGGAGGGCGCTGCAATATAATAGCGACGCATGAGTCTTGCTCAGTCCCATCAAGGTGTTGGCCAATGCAAGCGTAACTCATACATCTGGTATACTCAAATAATAAATACAGGTTTAGACACGGATGTAAAGAAACAACTCACCAAATATGATGCACACCGCCCCCACTACAGCAACAAACGGCTTGTCGCTTCTCTGTGCAAGCCGCTGTATTGATGACACTTTTCAATCATGTCAAAACTATAGCTAACATATGACAAAGAATTTAATTGTCGTACACCTTCCCGAATTTCATGATGAGTAGAAAACGTTTGTGTTGAGACTAGATATTGACACCTCTTTACCCAAAATAGGCTCATAGGTATAAAACATAGATGATAGAATTAGGCTCATAAGTATATATGGATAGGTTTGAAGCTACCTGATAGAGAGGTACCTGATGATGAAAGTGCTCTGAAAAATTTTGAGTCCATCTATCACATAACTTCTGACTGTCTTATATTGGTATCGAAAACTACCTTCACACCAGGGGTGCTCAAACGGTCGGCTGGTCCACCGCGAGTGCTTTTTGAGTAGATCTCGAGTAGGTAACACAACAACAAAAATTTTTCACGTAATAAAATAACACTCTGCTAGCGGCAAAAGGCGGCTTTATCAAAGGAACGCGCGGTACTTGTCAAAGAGAAGCCGCGTTTTTTATTCTTGCCGCTTATCTAAAAATTTCGCGCGGCGCGTTTGACGGGAACATTCGAGACTTTCGTTCACGCTGATATAAATGTTGTACCTGCAGGAATTAGAGCCAATCTGAATTGTAACTTGAAGGCAATACTACGTCGATACGAAGTTTATTAAATAGTCCAAAACGAGTGCAGCGAAGAAATCTAAACGTATCATTTTGTTAACGATTCGGAGGAAGAATTTTTCTTTTGAATGGTGGAGCATAAGTGCATTTCTCTTATTTGTTAAGCGTTAGTTGCAATGCCTAACCGTGGTAACTAAGAGAGGCATCATAAAATTAGGAAAACGAAAAGTACGTGACTTGATATATTGTTTGAAAAAAGAACAAACCTTGTTCACAAGACCAGCCAAACAATCAAAAGATGCTACGATCGCGTCATTTAAAATATCTCATGTATTCAGCGAAACACAAGAAACAATTCAAAGATAGATCGGTTGTGAAGAAAGCGTTTATTGAAGCGGGTGAGACTTCAGTTGGAGATTTTGAAAATAAAACAGAAATCATGCCTCCTATTAGAGAACTTCAGTTATTGGTATTCAATGACATGTTGGCTAAAGAAGACTTTTTAACAATCATTCCTCTGAAGGGGAAGATCCGTGGAGAAGATTTATATGACGTTTTCTTCAATTTTATGTGAAACTGAAAGCTACCAATATATAAATTGGTGTACATTACAACCGATGGAGCACCAGCAATGACTGGAAACAAAACCGGTTTTGTGGCATTGTGTCGAGATAATGAAGATTTCCTTCGTTTTTTTCATTCCATTACTTTATACATCAACAAATTTGGTTGAAAATATGGTTGCAGTTGAAAGATAGGGAGTCACCTGAACAAACTGATTCATAAGGGCGTCAGGTGGTTGAGTCGCGGAAAATTGCTAGAAAGGTTTCAAGAATTATTGCCAGAAATAACAGCTGTTCTAGACAAAAGAGTTGATGACACTCAAATGTAGAGAAACGAAAAGCGGCTCATTGATTCGGTATTTATGACTGACGTCACAATGCACTTGAACACCATTAACTTGGAGCTTCAAGTTAAAGGAAAAATTATAATTGAGATGATTAGCGCAGTGAACGCAATCACAAGTAAATTACGACTTATGATAGATTAACTGAAAAGAAAGGATCTGAAACATTTTCCGTCTTTGAAAGGAAGGATTCCTCAGTTCAACTATGATACGTATGAGGTTGAATTACCAACTATTTTGAGACAACTCGAAATGCGTTTTTATCATTGCAATAAATTAACAAATATAGCATCATTCATGAGTTATCCATTTTTATGTGGAAACATTGAGGAATTAGCTACTGAAATAGCAAGTCAGTTTAATATGAATATGAATGTTCTGTTGAAGATGAGTTGGTGCAGATTATATCAGATAAACATCTCAAAGCTAGAGCATCTGATACAAATTTCTCATGTTTTTTATCTTAAGATGAATATCCGAATCTAAGGCAAATCGCTCTTCAACTCACGGCAATGTTTGGGTCAACTTACACTTGCGAGACTGCATTTTCTGAAATGAAGATAATTAAGTCGAAATATCGCAATCCACTAATTGACTATCATATGCCATCATGCTTGCGATTAGCACTCAGTGGTTACGTACGATCTTATGAAAAGTATGCTGAGGACATACAGTGCCATGCTTCAACATCCAAAGTCACTCCTTAGTTAAGTTTATCACCATATGTAACTCTTTTGTTTTATGACAAGCAATAAATTCGCAATTTTGAATAACTATGAGTTTTTTCATTGATATCTTAGAGAAAAGCCTAACTAACTAACCCAAACCTTGACTAAAATTAGGTAGAAAGGTAGGTAGGGTGTATCGTGTATGTACGACAACCTTGAATCGCACAAACTTGCAGCCTCTCAGAGTCGATCGTAATTAGTCTAAAAATATTGAGGTAGATCGCCAGCAGTTCAAGTTTGACCACCCCTAATTTACACATACCAATACTGAGTATGCAAAAATATATCACCAAAAGATTGATTAGAATCTTGGTCTGATATATTCATGTGATGAGCCATATAATAGAAAAACGGTTATTCTTTATGTCACTATTCCTTCAACTCCAGTTGAGAAAATCAACGCCGAGAAGCTGACAAACTATTAGAACCCCGCATTCGACACAGAAGGCATTTATGGTCCCACCTGTCGTGCCCTTTATAATATCAGTAAATGGACAAGTTGAAATGCACTTAGTCGAGAACACAGAGATGCTTCATTGTATAAGATAAGGTAAGTGAATCTAATTTGAGGTATATTTATCTATTTTAATGTATGTTTGTTTCAGCATGCTCAAGAGATATACTCAGAATTAACATATTTAATCTTTCTTTCATGGTTATTCTAACCTCTATGCTCTAATAACTAGGTTTTTCAACGAATCAATTGGGACTATGTTACAAAATGATGTGATACCCTTCAATTGATATTAACAGGTATTTAGCTCTTTTGTGTAATAATATTTTTCTGAAAGGAACTCGATAAAGTTTTCATTTGATCATTTAGAGTATGTATCATATGAATGTTGAAAGCTATCCACTAAAGGCTATATATTAAAATATTTCAAACTTGATGTCAATGAGACCGTGCCATTTAAAAGTAAATGAGATTCAGTGTGTTCAAGTTTGAACCAGAAAAATAAAATCTCATAACTCTGTAGTCATGTATCTTTGAAATCTAACCTACAAATATATTTGGAAAATATGAAAGAATAACATGAGAAGTACGAATCATTTATCTTTCAATTGAATGATCATTTTGTCAGTGGTTTGAAGGTGAGCTATTATTTTCAATACAAATTTAGTAGTTATTACTTTTGTAATACTTATTTTTAGGTTACAATCCATCTGTGAAGAATAAGTTATACATCTCAGAAGAAACGAGGTGGAATAGAGGGCTTGAAATTTACCTACGATTCTTACAATCAAAGTTTATTTTAGGAACTGTTGTTGTCATAGTTGGCATAAGAACTTGATTGAGTCTGAATACTGAATACACAGATATTCTTCTGTGTCATCTCAATTTGCACAAGAGTTAATTATTGTGAGTTTCTTCTAATCATAACACACAGTTACTGAAGTTTATCGAGAAATTTTGTCTAAGCTAAAGAATGAATGACACGTATTCCTCATTGATATGAAGTTGAAAGTTTCTCTTTTATAGATGTCTGATAGTGGGAAACATGAATATGTAGAAATTGAATACGTACGAAGTTTCATTTTGTACAACCACAACTTTTAATCCACGTTTTATGAAAGCCACAAATAACATGCTGCTGCTTATGTGAATCATATTTTGGAAAATATTCAACTAATGCTTTGGGATTGCTATGTATATTTGACAATTTTTGTTATAAGTGGTTGTCCTATAGGTATTTTATACCTAATTGTCTAAAATGTGTACGTTCATCACGTAATATGAAAATATGAAGTGGTTTCAATGCAAATCCTCTCTTTCATTTTCATTTCACTGTGTACTAGTTTAACAAGAACATGATTTGAAGAGAAGTAAAACTGAAAATAGAATTTTCAATTAATAGAGCAAGTTCACTAGAAACAAATTGCTCGAAATCAATTGCCAACTCAACAGATATCTATCTAGGAATTTAACAGTTATAAGGAACAGTTTTACTGAAACTGATATATGATATATATATATATATATATATATATATATATATATATATATATATATATATATATATATATATATATATATATATATATATATATATATATATACATCATATAATAGATATTTGATGAGATGAACTTCAAAATCTGCACTCAAGATCGTTTAGATGCAGGACCATCTGATTCTCAAACTTTCATATCATCTGATTCAGGTAACGTTGCAAAGAAAATTATTTCTGGGCCGTTGATCATGAATATGATGATAAGGTAAACAACTTAAATGAAGGTAGGAATAATATTTTAAAACTAAACATTCATATCATACACGAAGTAAATCTAAGGGATCTGACATTTCTACTTGTTCTGTCTATTCTACAAACAACAAAAGATTTGATGACTGTTTTCATAATCATGTAGAATCACCTTGCTCCTCTAATCTTATCATAACTTCATCACCTAATTCAGATCTTCACAAAACTAATAAAAAATAAAACGCATGAAATGGACTTATGAAATGAATAAATTCATTATGTTTTGTTATTACAAAATAACAAATAATGGAACAAATAAAAAAGGGTACATGTCTAAACTATATAATATGTTCGAAGAAAAAATTCCCAATGGCTGTATTTCAGAACAAAGCATTGCGAATCAAAGACGGTATATTGAAAATAGAAACTTTATATCTGAATCAGAATTAAAATCAATTAAAAACAACATTCAACAAGAAGAACATTTAAATTTTGAAATTTCAGATGAAAACCTAGTCCCATTCATGAAAAGCATCGAAAACAAATCAGAAAATTCATCTAAAATATTGATAACTAAGATATAGAAAATTTATTTCTCAATCAAATGAATTTATTTGAAAATATTGACACAACTTTAAGACCTAAACTTCCTAAAATTCATTATTCAAAGAAAATTTTCGATTGTATAAACGAGCTTAATGAGAATATTCTCCCAAAGCAACTTGTTAAAGTAATGAATATTTATACACTTCATCTGATTATATATTGTGCCGCTATTACAGTAGTTAAACATTCTGAATACAAATTAGAAAATTTTGGATCTAATTATAATATCAAGAAAAAAACCCTCATGGCAAAAAAGGTTAGAAGGTAAAATTTCTTCTATCAGATGTGATTTAGGAAGATTGACTCAATATTCCAGAGGTAATGGTTCAAAAAGCTTATGGCACATATTGAAAAATATTCCTCAAATATAAAACCCATAAAAATAATGAGATAAGTAATGGACAATTGATAGAATACATCGATACTTTAAAACAAAAACTTTCAGTATACTCCATTAGACTACGTGAATATAAAATAAATTCAGATAGAAAATTCCAAAACAAACTATTCAAAAATAATGAAAAACATTTTTACAAATTTATTTCAGGTTCAAATTAAAATATTTCTGGAAATGGAGTTCCTAAAATTGATATTCTAATTGATTATTGGTCTTCAATTTGGGCAGTGCCAAGGCAACACAATACCAATGCAAGTTGGATTTTAAATGAAAGGTCTCGATTTTCTAAAATAGAATGCATGCAATTTGAAAAATTTTGAAACGAAGATATAACATCAGTTATTAAACACACAAAAATTGGAAATCTCCAGGTGTTGATAGTATTCATAACTTTTGATTCAAGAAATTCTCTTGCGTTCATGAAAAATTGGCTGAATATTTTTCATTTATAATAAAGAACCCTCAGAACTCCTTCATTTTTCACACAAGGAATTACTTATTTAAAACCGAAAAGTGATAATACTATTGATCCGTCTCAATATAGACCAATTACTTGCCTTCAAACAATATATAAAATTCTAACTGCATGTATTACCCAAAAATTTATGCACATTTGGAGAATTATAATATTCTTTCCGAACATCAAAAGGATGTAGAAAAAAATACCTTGGTACTAAAGAACAACTTATAATTGATTCTGTTGCTTTGAATCAAGCTCAAACTAAGAAGAGAAATATTCAGACAGCCTTCATTGATTACCAAAAGGCTTTTGATAGTTCTCTTCATTCATAACTTTAAGAAATTTTTGAAATTTATAAAATTGATAAGACACTTCGTCTTTTCTTGAATTTGTAATGAAAAATTGGAGAACCAATCTTCATTTAAATATTTCAAAACAATCGTTAAAATCGAAGTAATTCCAATCAAAAGAGGCATTTTCAAGGTGATTCTTTAAGTGCTCTTTGGTTTTGTCTTTGCCTCAATCCATTATCTCATGAACTAAATGCTACTAGTTTCGGCTTCAAAATAGAGAGTCTATTAACTGAATTCAAATTAAGTCACTTAATTTATTTAGATGATATTAAATTATATGCCGGAACCAGATCTCATTTAAAAAGTCTACTTGAGATTACTTTCAACTATTCCAATGATATTCATATGAAATTTGGGCTTCCAAAATGTAAAAATCTTTCTATTGAAAAAGGAAAGATCACCTCTGATTATATAAAGATTTCCAATATCGAAATCGAGCCAATGCATCAAGGAAATACATATAAATATCTTGGATTTTGTCAGAGAAGACAATTTACCATAGCAGCACTAAAGAAAATATTAGAAGTTCATATTACAAAAGACTTAGAATTATCATCAAGAGTTATTTAACTAGTAAAAACCTTTTCAGAGCTATCAACTCCTATGCTGTTCCTATTCTTACATCTTCTTTTGGAATTATTAAATGGTCTAAAACTGATCTAAATGAATTACAATGTCAAACGAGGAAAATGCTCTGTAAATATCATAAGCACCACCCAAAGTCAGCTGTTCAGAGAGTTACACTACCTAGACATCTTGGAGGTCGTGGATTAATTGATTTGAATAATCTTCATAGTAAACAGATTTTTCATCTACGTTCCCATTTTCATGATAAACAGAGAACGTCTAAATTACATGATATTGTTGTTGCTTCAGATTATAATCTTACACCTCTGAACTTGACAATGCAAAAGGTAGATTTTGATATATTTGATGATAATTCTATAAGAGAAAGTTGGATGCAGAAGGAATTACACGGAAAGCACCCTAAAGAATTGAAAAATGATTATATTGATGAAATTGCATCGAATAAATGGTTAGTATCTGGAGAATTGTTTGCTGAAACAGAAGGCTTTGCAATTGCGATCCAGGATCAGGTTGTTTTCACGAGGAATTATAGAAAACACATCATCAAACAAAATATAGATGATTCTTGCCGTAGATGTTTCTGTTCTTCAGAAACAGTTTTCATATATTATCATCTTGCTCAGTCCTTGCTTCAACAGATCATTTAGAAAGACATAATGCCGTCGCTAATATTATTCATTTTAATCTAGGAATTAAACATGACCTAATTCCCAAAAGAAAAAATTTCACAAATATGAACCTCAGATTATTTGTGAAAATGACAAATATAAACTTTATTTTGATAAAACAATTCTTTGCAATAGAGCTGTAAAACACAATAGACCAGATATCATTCTTAATGATAAACAGAATCAAATAACATATATAATTGATATTGATATACCCGACACACATAATATACAAAATAAATACAATGAAAAAATTTCTAAATATATGATGCTTGGCGACGAGATTAAAAAATGTGGAAAATGAAGAAAATATTTATTCTACCGATTATTATTTCCACAACAGGTGTTATTCCTAGACATCTTCACAAAAGTATTGAGATTTTGGGTCTGAAGAAAAATTTGTTTGAACAGTTACAAAAGATAACAATCATCAAATCTTGTAATATACTTCGTAGGTTTCTTTCCGAAAATAATAATGAGGTAGAGTCATAGGTTTTCTCTTTAGTTTATACTGCTCAGAATCTCATTTCATATTTTATTTATTTGTTTATATAAATGTAATATAATTAACTGACAATTTTGTCATATTTATATTCAGAGCAGTATTCTATTCGATCGTTCACCACTTCACACAAAGGAAACTATTAATGAGTAACATTCAGTGTTACTTGACTAAGGTCCGTACACTGGATTTTTCCGGGAGAAAGCCTCTGACACTACTCGTTGGTATATTGATATCATTGTCTGATGATGCTATAGTATATATATATTCTGGTAGATTGATATATTCTCATAACATTTAACGTTATCCTAATATATAATTATTCCAGGATATGTTTTGATTATAATCATTGCCTGGCAATGGTATTAATTACCGGGTGGTGGATTTATATTTTTCATGAAATCAGTTTGATTGCATGAACAGATATATAGGCAACTCGTCGGGGTAAAACCCCTATATATATATATATATATATATATATATATATATATATATATATATATATATATATATATATATATATATATATATATATATATATATATATATATATATATATATATATATATATATATATATATATATATATATATATATATATATATATATATATATATATATATATATATTTAACATTGTATTTTATATGAAGATTCATAATGGAATTTACAAATTTGTGGATGTTTGAATGTCATTTCTGCTTTTAACAAGAACACTTCAATTCAGAAGATGTTTGTTCTTTCTGGTGAGCAAATTGTGTGAAATTTGGTCAACTTCAATTTATACAAAATAGTTATATATAGGGCAAATATGTAAGGTTAAATTTCTTTGTGTTCAGTAGTGTTCCTTTATTTGATTATTCATTTTGGCCTTTGTATTGCGGATACTCAAGAAATTATAATTTGGGAAGAACTTTCCTTTTTTATTTAATTTATATACTTGAGAAGTATTTGTTGTTCATCCATCATCATTAAAAATTGAAATTTGAAACTAAAATCTGCGTATATCGATCTTACAGAAGTATATATTTAATACTTCTGGAACTAAAAGTTTGGTATATTGTGATTAATATTTGAGTTGATTGAAATTCTATGCCTGAAGGATAATTGAACCATTTGTTTTTTTGAATCAATGTTGTCAGTTTCATCTTATGCTAGCTCAATTAGAGAAAGTTGAGATTTTGATAGTACTGAATAGTGTTGAAATTAGTACGGTTGATGAGTCAGTATCCATAAAACAATATTGGAAACTGCGTTACCCTAAGGATGTGTGGGCAATATATGAGAAAGTTCCATGTAACTTAAAGAACTATTGAGTATGAATATCAATGAAGATAATGAGGTGTTCAGTATAGATAGAGTTGGATAAGAAGAGGCGTTTAGTATATTTGGGGTTTAGTATATAAGGCATTTTTTGTATATTAGGCGTTTGGTATATTAGCTGCTCAGACATAAAAGGCGATCTTCATGTGCTCACTAGTCAACAATAAATTTCGATTTTTTTGACTCACATGTTTTTCTCATAAGAAATAATATAATAATTACATTGAGATTTTGAAGAAAACCACAACATATTAATAACAGCAGTTGTTGATCATCTTGTACGAGTTTCATTTATTCCTCTAAAAATTCAATTTTCAGTAATAATGCAACATAAATCAGGAAATTTGATCCTGTAAGATTGTACTGAAAGAGTGTTGTTAGAAGACCTAGGTCGAGCTTGATCAAGAATAGGGCAAAGACATCGGGTGTCCTATTCAACTGTTTCCAGAGTGATCCGCATGAACAAGGAGACTGGTAGTCATAAAAGGAGACCTGGGCAAAGAGAAGTAACAATGACGATCCATGACAGTTATTTAGGAATTTTCTTGTTGAGACAATGGTTCGCTTTTGCTATGCACCTTCGAATGTAGCTTCGACGGAACAACAAAGTGCAAATTCGAGCTCGAGGTCCAGCTCTACTAGCAACACATAGAAGAGCCCGATTGATTTCTGCCAAAGAACATATCAATTGGGTAGAAGCAGATTGGAGACAATTTTAATCACAGGTAAGACGAAATTTTATCTTTTTCATTGCGATCGACGTTCTCTAGTATACATATGTTGAAATGAGCGATATACTCAGAGCAGTTTTTTACCTAACTATTGTTTGATGGAGGCCGAATATGTGTGGAATTTCTTGAACACCTGCTCTTATCTGATCGTGTTCAATATTGAACATCAATGTGCTGGTACATTACAGATATTTTGGAAGATCTATTTTTACCATTTTCGGTGAAATTGGGTGAAAACATTCTATTTATGCATGAAAACTTCAGGCATCACTAAGCTCATATCATTATAAAATGCCATCAAGAATACGGACTCACATCAATGCCGAGACCTCAATAGCTACGGTTAGTAAGCTTCGGAAAAGATTGATCTGAATTTGGTAGTTTGCAGTAGTTTTCGCAATGAGTAGAAATATGGGGTATCAACAGGAGACTTTGATTTATCTCCAGAAGTTTAACTTTTGTCATTTATTAGTTTATTTTCAATTTCTATGAATACCATTTTCATTTCGATTTTTCTCCAGCATTTCTTAGTACTGGAAAAATAGTCCTTCAACATATCTGAAGTTCTTTTGGAGCTGTACAGAATCTAACCGATTGTGTCAAACAAGGTTGAATATTGCGAATAAAGGTTTTTAAGGAAAAATTTTATTCAAAATATGTTAATACTAGCTATAAAGGCTTACAGTTAACAATGCGACTCCATATGTAAAGCTAATCAAGATTAACTTTGATGACAGTGATTTTTTTCAGCAATGTTTTTATTAATTAAATATGGCAGAAGCTCCTTAATCTGAACCCTAGAGTGTTTCTACTTCTACAGTTAAATATATTAACCATCTCCTTCACTGGATCTAGTCGTTTTAACCCATCCGGTCGAGAGAGGGGATATCGTTTCATGATTGAAATGATCGTGTTTCCGAATTACCAGGATCCCACAGGGCTGAGGTATTCATTCATCAATAAACCTCAGCTGCGGTTAAAGATGATGATCTTTAGTGAAAGACTGTCGCAGGTTATGTATGATCTGATTATCTTCTCAGTCTTATGCATGGTTCTGCTTCTTAAGTTCAAGGTTTTTCTTTTGATTATCTTCGGTAGGAATATAATAGGGGTGTGCGTAATAGTGTTCGAATGAAATAGTGACATTCGAATGAAATATTCGAATAATTCGAATAATTCGAATAGTCCGAATAGTTAGAATAATTCAAATAGTTCGAAAAATTCAAAGATCTCGAATTTTCGCGAATCATGTCTTACGGTCAATTCGACTTAAATATTCGTTTTTAATTCCGAGTATTAGATATATGTAATCGAAAATATCATCGCGTAACTATTTTAAAGAATACAATGTGATTAATTATTTAGGCAGAATTAATTGAAAAATTCAATATGAGTATTTAGGGATGTGCGAATATCCTTCGAATTGAGATTTTTTTCAACAGCTGGAGATATTGTCACGGACAAGTGTACATCATTATCATCTGCTCCAGAGCCTTATTTATTATTATTATTATTGAACAGAAATTTGTAATTATATGTAGTTTAATAAATTTGTATTTCTAATCGAATATCTTCTGTTGCAAGTATTCAATACTTTATTCAGATTAATCTAAACTGTTAGTGATAAATTCATTCATAGATTAAATTATCCATACAGCATGGCGAATCCCAAAATCTGAAAATTATGTGAAAAATTCATGAGTAGTTCAGAAATTTCGAATTAATTGGTTAATTGGAGAATCATTCCATTCGAAAATATTCGAATAATTGGTAAAATCTAAAAAATCGGAATTTTCGATTAGAATTTCGAATCGAATAGTACTATGCGATTCGATACCCCTAGAATGTAAGTATATTCATCACTCATGCCAATTTAAACTATGTGTTTCTGCTGTTTTACTATTTTATTTTTCAGATTGTGGCCTTCCAACTAGCAGTCAATGATTTGGTTAGAATGAAAGTTGAAACGTCAACGGAATAGTTCTGATTAGGCACACATTTTGTTCAAACTCAATATCAAACAACTTTTTACTGATATATTTGCAACGGCCGAGAAAGGATTTTCCTCAGCTTTTTCTCTTTGTTCGAATGAATCATATAAAAATTCCCGTTTGCAATCTAACATTTTCATTTCAGTGAAAACTTAATGAAAAGCAATCCCAAATCTTTTGCTTATAAATCAATTCAAATGAAAATATAGTTCTGTCGGATGGTAGTAAGGAAAGTTAAGTAGGTTGTAAAGTAATAAATCTGAGAGGGGCTTCCAAGAATAGATTTTTTCTGAATTTGCAGTTATACGAATGTTATTTAGTTATTTAGAAAAACTTAGCAGATTTTTGTAAATATTTTCGTAACTTACATTGGCACATATAATAATCATTTTGTTATCTTGTTATATGTATATCATGCTGCAAATTGAAAATTTTCATTTTTGATTTCAGTTTTTTCGAATCACTCAAATTCTTTAATTCTGTGAATGGTTTATTATTTAACGAATCAAACTTTGTAATACTGTTAACCTGATCGTAACAACCTGCACTTGAAGGTGGATATGTCAATGTGGTAGTTGATTTTCCTTTCATTCTGAGAACGATGACCGGCAAAATTAGAACTTCATTGTCTAACGAGCTTCCATCACCTTCTTCTTCCACCCTTTTTTTGGTTGAGACACGGCAAATGCTACTTTTAGATACGGGAAAGTGAATCCAATCGCCATATTAGAAGAAAAGCCCTACTGTCGCCATCTCTATTTTGCCATTTCGAAGGAGAGGGACTAGACCTACACAAAATTGCCTTTATTGGAAATGTATTGTCTATCGCTCTGTTAGGGGTGAACCATCGTTGAACACTTAGCGCTATAAATTCTTCTCTCGTCAGTAAAGTCAGATCGGCATACTTGCCTTCAATACAATCCAATTCAATAATCTTACTTCTGATCTATATTTATTAGGGACTTGTAATCAATGAGAAACATGGTTCGAAAATGTTGAAGAACGAGAACACTCAGGCCGAAAAGAAAATAAGGTTTGACACCTATATTGACAACGATGTTTCATTTTTTGAAATAACTTGTACAATTGTTGCTGAAATTAATGATGGTAGCAGTGACAGACAAGATATATATTAGTTTCCAACTAGAGTTCTCGTATCACGGTATAAAAATTTCAAAAGAAATTTGATCTCAAAATAACGATAAAGACAACCACTCGAAACGCACTAAAACAGTTCATTCTCCTCTCTTCAATTGACAGGAAATATTGTTATTTTTGTCACATCATTTGTTTACTCAAGTGGTTTATATAATATTCGTTAATGCAAGCATTGGCCGAAAATAAACACTGTTGGAAAACATTTCAATTATGCGGTCGTAGGTAACGCCAAACTCCATTAAAATTTTAATTGTAATTTGTATCAGCTGTACAATATATGCACCTTGTAACGGAACGTGTTCAAATACGAACGTTCATGTTTCTTCTGGGATCATATTTTCACCGTTGTTCGAGCTTTCATTGGTCATGAATTTTCTTGTAATTTTAGTTTCGATGATTCATCAGATGTATCAATTCACGGCAAGCTTTTTGTATTCAGACTAGAGAAACTTTTCAGTGCTACGTGAATAAACTTTTTAGTAAATTTGTTCAACGGAAGAGTAGGACAGCGAAATAATGATAGTATTTATAGGACAGTTTTAGGCAAACATGGAGAACAGACAAGAAATAGCAATGGAACGAAACTACTAGACTTTTCGGTAATGAATAACATGAATAACATTTTCTTCGAACACAAGAATATACATAAATATACGAGACAAGTAGAAAGTAGAATTGAGAAATCGATAATAGACTACATATTGGTAAAGAAAATCATCCTGAAAAAAATAAAAGACGCTAGAGTGAGAAGAGGAGCTGAAATAAGGAGTGACCATTTTTTACCAGTAGCTTATATCAAAAAAGAACTAAAAGATGACGGTCAAGAGATATCAGTTAAAAAAACATCGAATATGAATCGATAAAGGCTTAAAAACTCGCCTAACCAGAATACGCCAAAATTTTCGAGCAAACCATATCAAGGAAACTAGAAAATATAGAGGATGCAACAGACAATATGAGCACAGAAGACTTATCGAAGTATTTCAAAAGCACTCTTCTCGATTTTGCTAAAGAAGTATGCGGCATGGTGGACAGATGCAATTAAAGAGGCTGTAAGAATTAAGAAGAGAGCATGGGCGAATCATCTCAACTGTAAGACTATGGAGAAATATGAGTTATACCAACAAACAAGAAAATGAGTGAAAAATCTAGTCTTGGCATCTAAAAGAAGAAAATGGATAGAATTCGGAGAAAAATAGAAGCCGAGAGCAAAGCAAACCGGAAGCTATTCTATTAAATAGTTAAATCATGTAGAAGGAAAAAGAACTCTGACATTTATAAGAAATACTCATAGATGACAGAGAAGTAATGGAAATGTGGAAGCAATATTCTCAAGAGCTACTTTGGAGCGGAGAAAACGAATAAGAGGATAGTGAAGTTTGCATAGAAGAAGATAGAGACCAAGAAAAGATGAAAAAACAGGAAAAACCTGAAGCTATGAAAAGCTCGAAAAATGGAAAAGCTCCAGGCTATGACAAGATTACAACCGAAATGATCAAGAATATGGGACAATATGGAGAAGACGTGCTTTTGAAAATATATAATTGGGTATGGCAGGAAGAATAAATCCCAGAAGACTGGCAGATTTCAATGATTACCCCAATTTACAACTCAGGTGACAAACATGAATGTAGCAACTACAGAAGAATCACGTTATTATGCACGGCTACGAAAATATATGAACAAATAATAAATATGAATCTGAGGCTAAATGTTGAGAAAACATCGGGGTAGACACAAAGTCGACTTCGAATAGGAAGAAGTCTTCAAGATCATACATTCAGCATAAAGATATTGATGGAAAACTCTAACACGATGAAGAAGAAAATATACCTAGCGTTCCAAAATCATTGATAGGGTGCCTAGAGTAGATCATGAGAAACCCTACGTAGAAGAGGAATCAAAGCAAAAATTATAAGACCGATAATAAATATATATGACAGTAATGGAAATTGCATTATAAGCGGAAACAGGAGATGGGAGTATTTCAAGACAAGGGAGGGACTTAGACACGGGGTGGGCTTGATCCTCTGTTGATTATGATCTTTATGGATGAAATAATGAAAAATTGCTGGACAGAAGTAGAAGTATCAGAAGGGGCATACGCGGATGAGATAATGAAAATGGCCAGCAATGAAAAAGATCTTCAGACTTGAATGTATGGAACAGAGAATAATGGAAGAGTGGTATGAAAATGAACAAAGAAAATACTAAGGTAATGGTGATTGGAACAGAAAAGGAAGATATAAATATACAGATAGAGGGGACAAAAATAGAACAAGTGGAAAAATACAAGTAATCAGGATTCAAGATGATGAAATCAAGCATATTATGCTATCAGCAACAATTTCATAAATAAGAAGAAAGAAAGAAGTGTCAAGAGCCACAAAAATGAAAGTCTTCACATCTATCTATAGACCAATAGAGGTAATTGGATGAGAGTCATGGGTTCTTGATAAAACCATAAAAGTAAAATTCAAGCTGTCGAAATGAAATATCTCAGGATGGTAAGGGGAGTCAAAAAGAGAGATGAGCTAAAGAACTTTGACATATGAAAGGAATAAGGGATTGAATCAGCTTTGAAATTTATAGAGAAAAGGCAGCTCAGCTGGTGGGGAAATCTTCAGAGAATGGATAATTCACGCCAAGTCAAACGTATATGGGAGACAAAGACTAATGGAAAAATGAAGAGAGGTAAACCACGACAAACATGGAATGGAGTAATAGCATAAATATTGGCACAACAGGGCAAAAATTGGACAGAGGCTAAAACAATCGCAAGACAGTAGATTTAATAGAGAAATTTCATATATAAATAATATTGTTGATATATCGAATTTTCATGAAATGTTGATTTATTGCAGACCCTACACCATTTTAGATGGTGAAAGGAATTTTAATTACATATAATTTTATATATATGGGGGTTTTACCCCGACGAGTTGCCCATATATCTGTTCATGCAATCAAACTGATTTCATGAAAAATATAAATCCACCACCCGGTAATTAATACCATTGCCAGGCAATGATTATAATCAAAACATATCCTGGAATAATTATATATTAGGATAACGTTAAATGTTATGAGAATATATCAATCTACCAGAATATATACATACTATAGCATCATCAGACAATGATATCAATGTACCAACGAGTAGTGTCAGAGGCTTTCTCCCGGAAATATCCAGTGTACGGACCTTAGTCGAGTAACACTGAATGTTACTCATTAATAGTTTCCTTTGTGTGAAGTGGTGAACGATCGAATAGAATACTGCTCTGAATATAAATATGACAAAATTGTCAGTTAATTATATTACATTTATATAAACAAATAAATAAAATATGAAATGAGATTCTGAGCAGTATAAACTAAAGAGAAAAATTATGACTCTACCTCTTTATTATTTTCGGAAAGAAACCTACGAAGAATATTACAAGATTTGATGACTGTTATCTTTTGTAACTGTTCAAACAAATTTTCTTCAGACCCAAAATCTCAATACTTTTGTGAAGATTTCTAGGAATAACACCTGTTGTGGAAATAATAATCGGTAGAATAAATATTTTCTTCATTTTCCACATTTTTTAATCTCGTTGCCAAGCATCATATATTTAGAAATTTTTCATTGTATTTATTTTGTATATTATGTGTGTCAGGTATAGCAATATCAATTATATATGTTATTTGATTCTGTTTATCATTAAGAATGATATCTGGTCTATTGTGTTTTACAGCTCTGTTGCAAAGAATTGTTTTATCAAAATAAAGTTTATATTTGTCATTTTCACAAATAGCCTCAGGTTCGTATTTGTGAAATTTTTTCTTTGGGAATTAGGTCATGTTTAATTCCTAGATTAAAATGAATAATATTAGCGATGGCATTATGTCTTTCTAAATAATCTGTTGAAGCAAGGACTGAGCAAGATGATAATATATGAAAAACTGTTTCTGAAGGACAGAAACATCTACGGCAAGAATCATCTATATTTTGTTTGATGATGTGTTTTCTATAATTCCTCGTGAAAACAACCTGATCCTGGATCGCAATTGCCAAGCCTTCTGTTTCAGCAAACATTTCTCCAGATACTAACCATTTATTCGATGCGATTTCATCAATATAATCATTTTTCAATTCTTTAAGGTGCTTTCCCTGTAATTCCTTCTGCATCCAACTTGCTCTTTTAGAATTATCATCAAATATATCAAAATCTACCTTTTGCATTGTCAAGTTCAGAGGTGTAAGATTATAATCTGAAGCAACAACAATATCATATAATTTAGACGTTCTCTGTTTATCATGAAATTGGGAACGTAGATGAAAAATCTGTTTACTATGAAGATTATTCAAATCAATTAATCCACGACCTCCAAGATGTATAGGTAGTGTAACTCTCTGAACAGCTGACTTTGGGTGGTGCTTATGATATTTACAGAGCATTTTCCTCGTTTGACATTGTAATTCGTTTAGATCAGTTTTAGACCATTTAATAATTCCAAAAGAAGATGTAAGAATAGGAACAGCATAGGAGTTGATAGCTCTGAAAAGGTTTTTACTAGTTAAATAACTCTTGATGATAATTCTAAGTCTTTTGTAATATGAACTTCTAATATTTTCTTTAGTGCTGCTATGGTTAATTGTCTTCTCTTGACAAAATCCAAGATATTTATATGTATCTCGTTGATGCATTGGCTCGATGTCGATATTGGAAATCTTTATATAATCAGAGGTGATCTTTCCTTTTTCAATAGAAAGATTTTCACATTTTGGAAGCCCAAATTTCATATGAATATCATTGGAATAGTTGAAAGTAATCTCAAGTAGACTTTTTAAATGAGATCTGGTTCCGGCATATAATTTAATATCATCTAAATAAATTAAGTGACTTAATTTGAATTCAGTTAATAGACTCTTTATTTTGAAGCCGAAACTAGTAGCATTTAATTCATGAGATAATGGATTGAGGCAAAGACAAAACCAAAGAGCACCTAAAGAATCACCTTGAAAAATGCCTCTTTTGATTGGAATTACTTCGGATTTTAACGATTGTTTTGAAATATTCAAATGAAGATTGGTTCTCCAATTTTTCATTACAAATTCAAGAAAAAGACGAAGTGTCTTATCAGTTTCATAAATTTCCAAAATTTTTTGAAGCCATGAATGCGGAGAACTATCAAAAGCCTTTTGGTAATCAATGAAGGCTGTATGAATATTTCTCTTCTTAGTTTGAGCTTGATTCAAAGCAACAGAATCAATTACAAGTTGCTCTTTAGTACCAAGGTGTTTTTTTCTACATCCTTTTTGTTGTTCGGAAAGAATATTATAATTCTCCAAATGCGCATAAATTTTTTGGGTAATACATGCAGTTAGAATTTTATATATTGTTGGAAGGCAAGTAATTGGTCTATATTGAGACGGATCAATAGTATTATCACTTTTCGGTTTTAAATAAGTAATTTCTTGTGTGAAAAATGAAGGAGTAGCTGAGGGTTCTTTATTATAAATGAAAAATATTCAGCCAATTTTTCATGAACGCAAGAGAATTTCTTGAACCAAAAGTTATGAATACCATCAACACCTGGAGATTTCCAATTTTTGTGTGTTTAATAACTGATGTTATATCTTCGTTTGAAATTTTTCAAATTGCATGCATTCTATTTTAGAAAATCGAGACCTTTCATTTAAAGACCAATAATCAGTTAGAATATCAATTTTAGGAACTCCATTTCCAGAAATATTTTCATTTGAACCTGAAATAAATTTGTAAAAATGTTTTCATTATTTTTGAATAGTTTGTTTTGGAATTTTCTATCTGAATTTATTTTAT
Source organism: Cryptolaemus montrouzieri (assembly GCA_013387265.2). Classification (NCBI taxonomy): domain Eukaryota; kingdom Metazoa; phylum Arthropoda; class Insecta; order Coleoptera; family Coccinellidae; genus Cryptolaemus; species Cryptolaemus montrouzieri. Next base: position 42,526,342 of record JABFTP020000124.1, on the reverse strand, counting down.
ATTCACGTAGTCTAATGGAGTATACTGAAAGTTTTTGTTTCAAAGTATCGATGTATTCTATCAATTGTCCATTACTTATCTCATTATTTTTATGGGTTTAATATTTAAGGAATATTTTTCCAATATGTGCCATAAGTTTTTTGATCGATTACCTCTGGAATATTGAGTCATTCTTCCTTAATCACATCTGATAGAAGAAATTTTACCTTCTAACCTTTTTTGCCATGAAGGTTTCTTCTTGATATTATAATTATATCCAAAATTTTCTAATTTGTATCCAGAATGTTTAAGTACTGTAATAGCGGCACAATATATAATCAGATGAAGTGTATAAATATTCATTACTTTAACAAGTTGCTTTGGAAGAATATTCTCATTAAGCTCGTTTATACATTCGAAAATTTTCTTTAAATAATGAACTTTAGGAAGTTTAGGTCTTAAAGTTGGGTCAATATTTTCAAATAAATTCATTTTATTGAGAAATGAATTTTCTATATCTTTGTTATCAATATTTTTGGATGAATTTTCTGATTTATTTTCGATGCTTTTCATGAATGGGACTAGGTTTTCATCTGAAATTTCAGAATTTAAATATTCTTCTTGTTGAATGTTGTTTTTAATTGATTTTAATTCTGATTCAGATATAGAGTTTCTATTTTCAATATACCGTCTTTGATTCGCAATGCTTTGTTCTGAAATACAGCAATTGGGAATTTTTCTTTGAACATATTATATAGTTGAGACATGTACCCTTTTTATTTGTTCCATTATTTGTTATTTTGTAATAACAAAACAATGAATTTATTCATTTCATAAGTCCATTTCATGCGTTTTATTTTTTTATTTGTTTTGTGAAGATCTGAATTAGGTGATGAAGTTATGATAAGATTAGAGGAACAAGGTGATTCTACATGATTATGAAAACAGTCATCAAATCTTTTGTTGTTCGAAGAATAGACAGAACAAGTAGAAATGTCAGTTGCCTTAGATTTACTTCGTGTATGATATGAATGTATAGTTTTTAAAATATTATTCCTACCTTCATTTAAATTGTTTACCTTATCATCATATTCATGATCAACGGGCCCAGAAATAATTTTCTTTGCAACGTTACCTGAATCAGATGATATGAAAGTTTGAGAATCAGATGGTCCTGCATCTAAACGATCTGGAGTGCAGATTTTGAAGTTCTTCTCGAAGAAATATCTATTATATGAATCGCAAGGATATTTTGGTGGCTTATATTCATCATCAGAGTCATAATCATATGAAGAATTCATTTTTTGGAATTCGAGAATTTGACAGTTGTCAATAATATATTTCATGAAACGTTTTCCTGAAAATGAATTAATAAAGGTAGGAAATTTTATGTGTACTTACTTTAAATAACTTAAAAATACTTATCTGAAAAATAGAACTAATTTAAATATCTAAAACTTTTCAAAATTCAAAATTTCAGCAGTGATGTTCATTTATATATATATATATATATATATATATATATATATATATATATATATATATATATATATATATATATATATATATATATATATATATATCAAAAATGTTGTTAAATACTGATATCAATGATGAACGAATGATAAAATGAAAATAAAATCTGTGTGGCTTAAAGTTTGAAGGAAATAAAAACATAAATAGAAAAGAAAATTATTTTTAAATTTACTGAACTAATGAGATTTCATAAAATGTTGCATTACAAACCAAATAAGTAAGTGTCTCGCCGAGACCATATGTCGAGGTTAGATTACTCAAATATTACATTATTTTTCTTGGTATAACTTCTCAAAAACAAATTACACATTCACACATTTACACACAAATGAAATACACACAGATTGATATTCAACTTCCAGTTTCGGTAATTTAATATACAGGTTGCACAGATTTGGACGTTTCAGTACCGTAGTTTTTTCATATTGTGAATCGTGGAAAATGACTTCTTCTGGCGTAAGGCGTTCGCTGCTTCAATCAGTGATATGTTAGATTTTTTCGTTCTTCAGTTATTTTGAAAATTTAGGGATTTTCTAGAATAGTCAGATGCCAATATCTTTATTGTTTTTGATGTTATATGAAAATAGTTTTGACATTGTACAGGCACTTCGTTACATAGAATCGAACTTCTTTTTGTACAACGGTTTTTGGTTATATTGCAATTTTGCGGTTTTTCTGAATATCTATTACAAGCAACTGATTTTATTAAATAAGGTTTTATTTTCTTTTCTATAATATATTACATGTGCACCCAATCCTTTCATCTAGGACGTGTTTAAATAAAAGCTGAAAATTTGATAATTCTTTTGAGTTCATCTAATAACTCTATGCCCATTCAAAGAATTTACAGGAATTATTTAAAAACTTCAATATGTTATCTGCACTCGCTTTGAGTTCAAAAATTAATTATTGGAACTACAATTCAGATTTCATTGTCTTCAAATTCAACGAAAAATTCAACATTTGTTCGCAATAATCAACTGAAATTTTATTTTCATAATCATTCAAAATTTATGAATACCTGAGAAAAGCTATCCTATCTCGGTAAATTTGCTCTTGTAAGACAATTCATATGTTTTCGATAGAATTGAGGTCAGGGGATCCTGCTGGCCAGTCTATTATATTGACATGATGGTACTAGGTTCCTATGATAATGTTGACATGACGAGGAAGTGCATTATCCTTCCCATCTTTTTAAGTTGAAATACGACCATAGGTGTGATGCAAGCAGAATCTTGATTCATCAGAGAACATGCATTATCTTCAATATTCCATGATCCGAATGGCATGTTTTTCAGCCCAGCCTTCAGAAAATCGTAGACACCCACATTTGCGTCTCTGAGGCAGCTTTCATTTTTCTCGCAGCCCACGTCCGACTCCAATAAGCGGTCGAGGTCTTGATGTAGAGATGTATCTTACTTCACCCCCGTGAATTGTATTTGCAATACCATTTTCAAAAAAATCTTTTCAACATTTTCCGCTGATAACACTTTCTGAAACATTGAAAGTGAGTGAAACTTGCTGTTCCATTTTGTTATGTTCAATTTCTCAGATCATGTTAGTTTAATCATTCACACTCATTTCATGGCCAGGCACTGTCAATAATAAACCTTTTTATGTCTATAACTAAAAGCAAAATATTTCAAAGTAATTATTCAAAACATCAACTAAAATTTAATGCTTGTTTTAGTGCATATTTTATTCCTGGTATATTTCACAATGATATAAATTAGAGAAAATATAACCGACTCTCACTTTTATTTCGAAATAAGATTAGTAAAAAATTTTTCTCAAACGTTTTGAAAAATTATAGTTATCTATTTCAATCTATGTTTTTTATAGTATGGTTTCTCATATGCAAATAAATTACACATAAGGCTAATAGTTTACCGCAAGTTAAATATCATCATCATATCAGCTCCCAGTCATCCACTGCTGAATGTAAGTCTCTCCCACCGTTTTCCATTCTTCCCTGTCCTGTACTCAGCGATACTAAATGGAGCCTGCGTATTGTCTGAGGTCATTTACCCATCGTTTTTGTGGTCTCTCAATACCCCTCTTCCTTGTTCTAGGTCTTCAGTGCACTAGTCTATTTAGCCATTCGTCTTCAGTTTTCCTTGGATCGTGCCCTGCGCAACTCCATTTCAATTTACTAATTCTTTCCTTTATATCTGTAACACAAGTTCTTCTACTTATCTCTACGTTCTGGATTCTGTCTCTCAAAGTCACTCCCAGCATGCTCCTTTCCATATGTCTTTGGGCAACTCTCAGTATTTCTGCACTCTTCTCAGTTAGTGTCACAGTGTCTAGGTCATAGATCATGACGGCAAAACGCAGGAGTCTAACAGCTTCCTCCGTAGGAGACAGAAACATCTCTGATCCTCAAAAAACTTCTCATTTTTCCAAACGCTGTCCACCCGAGTCAGGTTCTTCCTTTCGTTTCAGCCACCTCGCTCTGTTTCCCAGTTTTATAACATGACCGAGATAAATGTAAACCTTAACTTTTTCTATCAGCTGATACATTTTTCGTCCCATAAGAGTTTTTTGAAGATGTTTTCTAGAGCAAAACTAAAGGCTTTGGGAGATATTGTATCCCCTCTGAACTGGAATATCTTTCGTTTGCGTCTCTTTGTCGACCCTCATTCTCAACAAGGGTGGTGTATCTGGAATCTATCCTTGCATCATTCAATCTATTGGTATCTGTCCATAGTTCGATAAGATTGAAGGCTTTTTTGAAGTCTACAAAAGCCAGATGTAGGTTAATATTGCATTCGAAACATTTCTCTATCAGAGTTCGAATGGATTGTAAGTGGTCCATGGTACTGAAATCTTTTCTGAATCCTACCTGCTCGATGAGTTGATAAAAGTCGAGTAAATTTGTAAGTCGGATAGTTATTATCTTCGTTAGCAGTTTGAAGAGATGTGAAAGGAGACTTATCGGGTGGTAATTGCTTGTGTCGTCTTTGTTGCCTTTTTTGAATATTGAAATAAACTCAGAACAACGCCATTTATCTGGGATTTTTCCTTCTTCTAAGCATCGATTGAAAAGTACCCCCATTGCTAGAATCAATACGACACCCCCAAATTTCAGCATCTCGCCTGTAATGCGGGTTTGAGCTGGTTCAGTGCAGATCTTATTTCTTCTGCTGTGATATCGGGCATCTCTTCAAAGTTGATATTTGTGACTTTATTTCTGTTATGTATTTTGACATCAGGAGGTAACGGAATTTACTTTAATTATTTCAGCTTTATTAGTAACGGTGTGTCCGCCTACGTTTTTGAGTTAGATTATTTTTGTTCTTCCTGAAATTTCAAGTTTCGTTCTTAGAATTTTCAGAATTTAATTGCTTTCTATTGCTTCATTCATCAAATTTCGTATCGTATGTTCTTCGATATTTTCCGAGCGCTTTTGTTATAGCTCTACTCAAGCTACTATATTCTGTATGGTCTCTGTTCGTCTGTCTTCTTCTATTCATCAATTCAAGGGATTCTTCACTTATTTTACTGCCTCTTTGTTGCTTTCTTTGCAGGCTCACCTTTTTTGTTGATGTTTCGATGCTCTTCATTATTTTTCCCATCATTTCATTCAGTTCTAAGCCCTTCAGATCTATGGCTGGGTCTGATCTTTTTCCGAGTTCATTTCGATCTTGAAATTTCTCCAAATCGAGTTTAGTGAGGTTTGTTTTCAATATCATTTTAGTTCTCTCGATTTTGGTGTTTACTCGAATCGTTTCCCTGACCAGTCTATGAACGCTTCCAGTTCTGAAGTTGTTCAATACTGAAACATCAGTGACAATATCTTTTTAACTAGACATGATAAAGTCTATTTCGTATCGGACTTTACCATTTGTGTTTCTCCATGTCCACTTTCTCTTTTCTGACTTCTGAAAATATGAGTTCATGCAAACTAAACTTTCCTTTTGTAGGAAGTTTATAAGCTATTCGCCACGGTGATTTATGCCAAATTTTCCGATGTTGGACATCCTCCTTTGTCCCCACCTTCTCACTGAAATCACCGATGATCAAACGGAATCGAGTTTCACGTTCTTCTTCTACATATGCTTTTGTTAAATCTTCATTGAATGATTCAACTAGCTCGTCTTCAGCTGAACTTGGAGCATAGACTTGGATGATCTGTAGAGAGTAACGGTCCGAGATTTTCAGAACAATGTAAAGTGCTCCATTTGAGATTTTCTTCATTTTCGAGATTAGATGTTTCCTTCTTTTATTTATGAAAATAGCTGCAACTCCTAGATGTGTATTTTCTTCTGATTTCTTTTGGTTTAAAACATGTCCTGAATTCAGAGTTGTGCATTTTTCACCAGTAAGCATTGTCTCTGACTGTCTTACTACATCCCATTTTATTTTAATTTCTTTTCCAGTTCTTGTAGATGATTTTGTGTTCTCAGTGTACGGGTCCTCTTAACCTCATGAAGTTAAATATTATCAGTTGAAATTTGAAATAAAGGTTTGCCAACATTCGTTTCATCATTATCGAGCTTGAAGTTCATTAGCAGTTACCATAAAGTGGAGTGAGATTTATCGTTCGGGATGAGATTGATAATGCAACATTGTTGCATATGAAGACTAATGCAACTAGCAACACTGTGAAATAGTTGATAAATATTACAGCTTTCATTCGTCAGGTTATCTAAAGTTAGACAAAGTTGTTGTGGTTGCGTAATTTGATTACGATGATAGATTTACTGCTTTGAAATTAATCTGCAGTCTGAACCTTTTCTCATTAGTCGAGTATTTCTGATAGTAGAAAAGAAAAAAAATATGTTCTTAATTTCAAGTATAACAGAATTCTCTTGTATGATGTAATGGTAATTGTTGAGCGTTTTATTTAACTATGGTTTCTAAACATTGAATGGTGTGCTATTGATCAATTGATGAATCTAAATCCGCTGTTGATACCTATTTTCAGAAAATCAATATGGGAAGAACTTTCAAGAAACTTAGGCAGTACAACATATGGTAATTTTACTGAAAAACAAGTCAATCGCTTTTTGCAAGATATATTGCGAATTGCAATGTCTCTGTGAAAAGCCCCAGCAAAACACAGATCATCTTACGGAACGTAAAATAATAAATACTTTGAAGTAAAAATTAAGAAAACAGGTGAGCAGATTGTATTCACATATGAATATGTGTAGACTAGAGATATTCTTTAAGCACTCAGGGTTTGAGAATACTCGTTTGAAATATTTGGACAAAATATATTCCGATTTGAGGATAATAGTCCTGGAATTGAGTAGTTACATTGCTTTTCAAAAATACATCGGAATTATAACTCATAACCTTATATATAGGAAAACACAAAAATTCAAAACCTGTGACAATTCCATAAATTAATTTCTTACACAGTTGAAGCGAACACTTCATAACATGAATGAAAAACAGAAACCCCTGACGGAGAGATAAATGCTATAAAAATAAACTGTATTTTCGGTTTCGAGGCTGGTGACATCGCACCATTCAACCCAGTTGAGTTTTGGAAAAACAAGCACAGGATACTATTAATGAAGATGAGCTTATGTGCTCGACTACCCCGTTTCTGAAAGATTTGAGATATAATTCCGGTTCTGCAAAAGCTCCTCGTGAAAAAATGATCGCTTTTTAGCGTCATTCCTTCTGAAGAGTCCAGTGACGATAAAAATCTTTAACTAGATGACACAGACTGTGTTGCTGATATCCACGAAGACGAGGAAAATCTTGAATACTTCAGTCTTTCTTTTGGAAAATACCTCCAAGTGAGATTCTTGTCTCAATCACGGAAAAACCGGAATATCGGTATATCTGCATGGTGAAAAAAGTTTCAGCAGAGGATAAAATGGATGTTCAGGCTCTAAAATCAGCAGCATCAAAAATAATTTCACAATTATTTGAACATATTCCGAATAATGTTTTGGGTAATCAAATAATTGTTCTATTTTATATAAATAAACGATAACATAGTATGGGTTATTTGTTGGTTTTTCCTTTAACGTGCTCTATTTCTGCTTTTTCGGCTAATGACACGTCGGGGAATTATGTCACCTCACTAACCCGGGAATTTTGCCGAACTCTCGTGTCGAGGGAAAGGATCTTCAATGTCCAACACATCTCTGTTAGACAGGACGGACATCTCCTCCGAAAGATGGACACTCAAGCGATTCCCAGAATCCGAAAAATTGCACCGACTTTGTGAGGATTGAACCCAGGTAACTCTGCACAGGAGACGAGCATCATATCCCCTACGCCACCGAGCCGGCAATATGGGTTATTAATCTTACGCCTTGTGACAAAACTCACCACTGCATATTTTCTCAATATTTGCATTAAATCTACTATCATAATATCAATCTTTCGAACTTATAATAATACTATAAAGGCTCGAAAGTAACAAACATTCAAATGAGTTGAAAAAATTACAAAATTAAGGTTCCAATTCATGACTCACACTCCCCTTTACGGTAATCAGTTTCATTTACTCAACTCAAATTGTTTTCTGGATGATACAAATTTTGTGTCTGATTCCTTACAACAATATTATTCGCATCAAAATAAAACTTTTCTAAAGTAATCAATTTATCAATATAAAGTAAAGTTATAAAGAATGAATAGTTCTCTCATTGCATTCTAGTTAGAACAAATTTTTATGCCTTCATGTGCAAATGAAATCGAACTCGGTTCATGTTCTCTATCTCGTGGCATTATCTCATTACTGCTTTTTGAAGGGTCACGTGACAAAGTTGATTATAATTTCGCTCGTTGAAAACTATTCGTCGTAACGTGTCATTCATCATTGCGAAAACAACTAGCTTCTATAGATAATTAACTGATCACTACAAATTATCATAAATTTTCAAAACTCAATATTGGTCTTCCAAACTTAATGATTAGGGTGATTGAGAAATTAAGAATGCGGATCAACAGTGTTGTGATTTTCAAAACGGAAAATAGATGAAACTATATTAACGGTCAGAACTAAAGTTTAAACAATCACTCAAAATTTCTCTTTCACAATTCATGCAATATGCAGTTGGTCATAAACTAAATGCAACAACGAGCATGGTGACAATCTTTAAAGGTAACGATTCCTCTTCACTTTGCGCATAAATCCACACAATAAGTTAAAGTTCAATACTTTTATGGCCGCTGACACCTACTCGCTTCCTTAGATAAGCTTCACAATCGGTTGAGAGGATTTCGAAAGGTTAAAATACATAAATAAAAGGGAACGGGAACATTCGACCGTCAGAAGCATTTCCACTGTTCGAGATACACCACATATGAGAACATAAAGATGCGGACGCTCAGAGACCATAAATTCTGGGACATATTTTTTGCCAACCTTTACATATGTATCGTTCTTTCCATCTGACATAACATCCTTTTTTGTTCGCTTAGGTGAATGCGATGCTTTTTGTTATTGTTCGTGTTAATTCTGACCCGTATTTCTGGGGATGAGAGAGAAATATTAGTGAGTAAGAAAGATTTTTAAATCATCAACAATTTTTATATTTAAATGCCAGATATTTATATGAACTATTATGATAAGCATTAAATGATAAACTGTCTACTAATATCAGGCCCAATGTAGACCTGCTGATAAAAGCTGAAGAACTGTTGTACTCAAAATAATGCCAAACCATAATCAGTTTCAAAAATAATACCTATAATCCCATTCAGTTATAATAAAACCGTCAAGAATGGGCATAGACAAATGAAATTGATCGGTGGAGGAAAGCTAGGGATATTAAGAGGCGATTTTTAGACGTAGAAATTTTGAGGCTTTCTATCCGACGTCACCATACTCGCGCCCGAGCGACTTCCGGGAGCGGCGCTAGGGCTTCTCGAACAAGGCGCAAGAATTTCGCCAAGCCCTACCAGTTCGAATTGGGAGGAAATTCGATAGAAAACAAAAACTCGATTCTTTGTGGCAAGGATTATGCTTTTCACTCGGACGAAAAATTCAAGAAAAACGCGTCTTCGAGAGGATTTCGAAAAAAATGCCCTTTTTCCTCGAAAGATGGACAGAATTTGGGAGGGGGCGGGGTGTTAGCCTAAACGGGAAGATATCGTGCCTAGAAAACTTGATAACTAGATTTTTCTGTCAAGATAAATTAAATTGAGTAATCATTTAGTGTTATTTGTTGAATACCTATCGAATGAACCCAGAAAAATATGGAAAAATTGAACAATTATTGATTGTTATTCTTCAAGCCTATAAAGTTATTCTTCTCTTAAATATTCCAATTTTCATAGCTCACATATATAAACTATTATCATTATTCTCAGAAGTGTAATTGCTTGAAATTTGTTTGCCAAATTGAGAATTATGGAAATGCAGAGTTGTACTGAAACTTTTGTACTAAGGAAGAAATTCATTTCACATCATTCTTTCCAATACCAATGTCGATAACTCATACATAATGTTGCATTTCGCAAGAATATAAATTGAGCATGAGTAAAATAGAATCTTAAGAAAGACGTTGTGTGGAGCACTTTCAGTGACACCTTATTTCAAATAATGGAAAATAACACGAAAACCAAAACGATCAAACACAATCCAACAAAACCATGGATAACCTCGAACATTCTGCGCATGTCGAGATTCAAGCGAAGTTTGTGGCAAAGATTTCAGAGAATCAAGTTGGAGAACGATTTTATACGTTATCAGAGATTCTCGAAGGAGCTCTCGTCCCATGTTCGTCGGTTTGAAGCACAGTTTGAGGATCAATTGGTCAAGTCCAGGGATACCAAAAAGTTTTATAAGTATCTGCGTAATGCTCTGAACAGCACAATATTCTTCCCTGTGGTCCGCAACACCAACGGGGATTTGGCATCTGCCCGTTTGGAATCGGCGACAATATTAGCCAACAGATTTTCGTAAGCTTTTTTAAGAAGCCGGATGGCCCGATGCCACAGATTGGTCGACCGAGATGCGGAGCGAGTATTACTGATGCAGTTATTGAGCCTGCAAAAATAAAAACTCTTCTTGTCAAACTCAAGTCTTCATCTGCACCTGGTCCAGATGGATTTTCACCCTCGTTATTGAAGTCATGTGTCACATCTATCAATACTCCTCTTAGTAAAATCATACAACTTTCACTGTCATCTGGTGTCCTCCCCACTCCTTGATTAAGAGCTTCTGTAACGCCTATTCTTAAAAAGGGTGACAATTACGATCCTTCGAATTATAGGCCTATTAGTCTCACTTCTACATTCCTTAAAACTTTCGAAAGAATTATTTCTGAAGAAGCTGATCAAATTCATGATCACCAATTCTGTTATTTCTGACCAACAGCATGGTTTTGTGCCGGGTCGATCTAAAATCACTAACTTGCTTCAATGCCTCAATGATTGGACCCAGCCCCTTGATGAAAGAATTCCTGTAGACATTGTTTGTTTGAATTTTACCAATACCTTTGATAATGTTCCCAGGAAGCGCCTTTTACATAACTCGAACATTTTGGCGTTCGAGGTCCATGGTCACCTTGGGTAGAAGAATTTCTAACTGATAGGCAATTCGCTGTTAGTGTCGGTATCGATAATTCTTCTTTTTAGCCAGTTCTTAGTGGTGTTCCCCAAGGGTGCATTTTGGGCCAATATGGCATCCGTGGTTGATCAATGATTGTCAAGTTCTCGAGTCTGTGCAGAGACGCGCCACAACGATTCCCCTTTGGTCGTCAAAGGCCAAGCTATCAAGAGCGCCTTTCACTGATGAACATCTCATCTTTCGCGGATCGCAGACTTCGTTGGGACTTGACTACTGTCTGCAGGGCTATTCATGGTTTTTCGGTATCGATATGTCTCATCTCTTCTACCTGAATACAATTCATCTCCGAAGACACTATCTCAAACTAGCAACAGAAAGATTTCTCACGAGATGCCAGGAAAACTTCTTGAGTAACAGAGTCTTTAGCTGCTGGAATCGCCTGAACTCAGATGTGATGAGCGTTCCTTCCATCAACGCCTTCAAAAATCGATTTGACAGCTGGAGAAGCAATGGATCTTTTTAACGTTGTTCTTTTTTCTATTTTTCTAGTACCAAATATAAATTTAATTAATTTACCATGTAATATTTTAAGTTCGTTTTCGATTTCTTCAATTTAATTTTGAGTTATTTTATATCCTCAACTCTATATTTTTTCATAATAATAATAATAATAATAATAATAATAATTCGTTAAAAATAGGCTACTTTCTTCAGAAACGCTGCAAAGCATACGAGAAGAGATCATAATGGAACTCAAAAGCGGAAATGATACTCATAACGGTATACCTGCTGGAGTGAAGGTAACATCGAAGCCACGGAAGCGAATATTAACATGGAACGCCCTCCTGAGCCGAATCAGCAGAACGAATATATGTATTTAGCAAGATCAGAACTCAACAGAGCAATAACTGAATTCAGTGGTAGTAACCCAAATAAAAGACCTAAACTGCCCAAACTCTGGACGAACAAGAACACCAATCTCATCCCAGCAAGCTTAAACTCAGTGTTTGAAGAATATACCGACCAGAACACCTTGGAAAGGATTCACACTTTGATTTACTGTGGAGCAGTAGCGGTTCTTCGACTTCACAAACAAAAAATCTCCACAACTCTGATTCAAGCTTAGCCAAAAGGCGTCAGAGAACCACCATGGCAAAAACGACTGGAGAAGGATATTGATAAAATTAGAGCAGAAATCGGTCCCCTCACAGAATTTCTGAAACACAAAAAACCCTCAAAGTGCTTGAAATCACATATACGCAAAATTTATAGTAAAATTGGTACGAACACAAAACACCCTGATCACAAACAACACATCGACGTGTATATGGACACTTTGAAACAGAAACTCCAAGCAAAAGCTAAAAGGCTTTTAAGATACGTCAAGTACACTGAAAGGAAACACCAAAACCAAAACACGGCCAATTTTCATAACGGAAATAACAAAACTACAACCAACAATAACAGAGATGTACCTGACGCACAGTGCTTGACCGATTATTGGTCATCACTATGGTCGCACCCCAAAGAACACAATAGAGATGCGGAATGGTTCATGAATGAAAAACAACGCCTTGAAATCAAACATATGAACTTCGAATGAATAACGGAGGAAGAAATCACAACAGTAGTTAGAGCGACCAACAATTGGAAAGCCACAGGTATAGATAATATCCACAACTACTGGTACAAGAAGTTTGATAAGCTTCATGAATCCCTAGCGAAACAGCTCACGTATGTTCTTCAACATCCCAAGAAAACGCCCACTTTCCTAACACAAGGCTTAACATATATGCTACCTAAGAGCGATAGAACACAGGATCCGTCTCAATATAGGCCAATCACTTGCCTGCCAACACTCTACAAAATACTCATTTCATGCATATCCAATCGAATATACCAACTCCTTGACGACAACAATATATTAGCGGAGGAGCAGAAAGGATGCAGAAAGAAACACCACGGGTGCAAGGAACAACTCATCATCGATTCTGTGATAATGAAACAGGCACACACACATAGGGCATCGGAATGTTCATTCAGCTTTTCTCGGTTATCTGAAGGCATTCTATAGTACCGCCCATTCTTGGCTTGTTGAAGTATTGCAGATATACAAAATTCACCCTGCCCTGGTAAAATTCTTGAAGACAACAATGACACACTGGCGCACATCTCTGCAGGTCAAAATGAGCATTATATCAATTAGAACCGACGAGATACCCATACGTCGTGGAATTTTTCAAGGAGACTCTTTGAGTCCACTATGGTTCTGTTTAGCTATGAACCTATTGTCCTCAATGCTCAATAGAACAGGATACGGATTTAGGATAAAAACAGATAGGAATTATTATACAGTCTCCCACCTGCTGTATATGGATGACATCAAATTATATGCTTCGAAGAAGAAGCAATTGGATGATTTACTGAAAACTGTCAGTGAGTTCTCGGCAAATGTTCATATGAAGTTCGGGATTGAAGAATGTAAGACCCTGAACATTCAAAGAGGGAAAGTCATAGATGGTGAAATACAACTTCCAAACGGTGATATTATACAAAGCATGAGACATGGCGAAACATACAAATATCTGGGATACCAACAAGCCAGATTGCTAGACCAAAAACAATCAAAGGAGAAGATTCGTTCAGAATACAGTCAGCGTCTGAAGACTGTGCTGAAATCAATGTTGAACTCGGGGAATCTAGTCAAGGCAATTAATACCTACGCCATTCCAGTGTTGCTTTACTCATTTTGAATAATCAGATGGACTAAGACAGAACTGGATGATATTCAGAGGCAGACCCGAACGATGCTAACAAATTACAACAACCATCATCCAAAATCGTCTATGATACGAACAACTTTGAAGCGGAAAGAAAGAGGACGCGAATTGATAGATGTTGTCAATTCACACACCGAACAGAAGAAAAATCTCAGAGAATTCTTGTCAGCAAAAGCTCTCACTTCTGACCTCCATAGAGTAGTATCGTTGGTTGATAAGACAATAACACCTCTAAATCTTGCTACCAGAGATGACCTGCTGAATCTATCGTTCCTATCAGATACTGAAAAACAAGAGCAATGGTCAAGAATGGAATTGCATGGACGACATCACCATGAGATTAATCAACCACACATCGACAAAGAAGCCTCCAACAAATGGTTGATGAAAGGAGAATCACTCGCGGAAACAGAGGGATTCCTTATGGCCATCCAAGACCAAGTGATCGCTACAAACAACTACATAAATATTTATTATGGAGGACGGAACATTACAAACAGTTAGATGCAGAAAACGCCATATAAGGTCGGAGACTATACAGCATATTACGTCCGGATGCGAACAACTGGCCAATACGGACTATCTTCACAGGCATAAATAAGTGTGCAACATTATCCATCAGAAACCTGCACACAAGTACCGACTTCTGAATACCTTCCAGCCATATTACAAGTATCGACCGGCGCCCGTATTGGAAAATGACTCTATCAGAGTATACTACGATAGGCCTGTTATCACTGACAGAATGGTTACGAATAATAGGGCGGACATAGTGGTGTATGATAAGAGAACCAGAACAGCAGTTCTGGTGGATGTCGCCATACCGAATAATAACAACGTGCTGAATAAGTTCCAGGAGAAAAAGTCCAAATACACAGACCTTGCTAATGAGATCAAGCAGATGTGGCACCTTGAGAAAATAGATATTGTTCCTGTCATCGTATACTCCACTGGGTTAATACCCAAAACTTTGCATGATAGCCTTAAGAAATTAGAATTGCATAAGAATACCCTATAGAAATGCAAAAGCTGTAATTTTTAATACATGTAGGATAGTTAGGAAATTTATGTCGATTATATTGTAATCGAGCCTATTCCCTTTGATTGCTGAATCTGGGAGAGGTAAATTATATCCAGCTAACAGCTGAGATAGTGCATAAGTCCACGATTATAAAAATAATAATAACCACTGACATATATATTAATATTCATACTTTTTAACGATCTTTTAAAAAGACTTGTAGATGTGTCGGATGAAATTCTGATGTACGTGAGGAATCAAATTTGGAGAACTAGAACGATATTGACGACGACTCTGTTAGACCAAAAATACCAGCTATACTGAGTTATATTTTTTAGGTAGTTTTCAACAAAACTACCTGGATATAAGATCTATCAGCAGTAGATTGGACCAACTGGAAAGAACACATCAACATAGCGGTAATAACTGAACATTGGTTAGAAGAACTTTTCCCTGACTAAATGAACTGCCAAAATTTCTATGTCGGAGCATACTTCTCTAGGAAAAAAGGATCTGGTGGTGCACTCATACTTGTACATAAGAAACACCACATCAACAACTTGCCACAAATCCATAAAAAATCTGTTGAAGTAGTGATGGAAATATCTATCATAATTGACGAAAAATCAGGAAAAGTTTTTTTGGCGAATTATATACCACCACAAGGATCTTCTGATTTTTTTTCAGCTACAATGAGGACATGTCTAGACAAAATGATTGATCTTAAAATAGAGAACACTTATGTAGCCAGTGATTCGAACAGTGATACTATGAAGGATTGTAAAATGACAAAGGACTTTCTGGAGCTGATGGCACATTAGGGTTGAGCCCAATTTATGCGGAAGTATCAAGAACCACAGAATCATCTGAAATACTGATTGACAACATCTTTTCGAATGAAAAAGAAATAAAAACAAAAACATTCCAACCACACCTCTCTAGTTACAGTGCTTAATTATTACAGTGCCATTCAAACCTGAAGAACGAATCTCCAAAAACGAGAGAAATTCTCTGTAGAACTGTAAATGATGTCAAAGATGTCTCAAAGATGATAAACGAACTAAAAGCAAAAACATGGCACTTCTGTTTGTCACTTGCAACCACTCTAATAGAAATATTTAACAACACTTTTCCAGAAGAATGGAATGAAAAAAAGCATTCATAAAGCCAGAGTCTCCAATATGAAGGAAATTAGTGATCTCAAATTTCAATTCGATGCCTCAGCCACTGTGAAACCAGTGATGAAGGATGAAGCTAGTAGGCTTGCATACAAAGTTGTCAAGAATCACTATAGATCTAAATTAACAGAAAACAAAGGAATAATCAATGCAAAAGAAATGAGAGAATCTGAAAACAAAACAAAGACAATGTGGCAGGTCATAAAAGGTGACACAAGATCAAGAAAATTTGAACCTTCGTCCTTCAAGAGTGAAGTGTATCTTATTCCTGTAAGAAGTAAAGAAGAGTTACTAGAGCGCATTGATATTGCTTTTCGCAATATTGATCCTGACGAAACTAGGAGGGCAACTCATCATGTTCGTATACGAGCTGTCAAGTGTATCGAGCAAAATGGGGCCCATATTGAACATTTATTCAGATCGTAAATTAGTTTTCTCCTATGATGTTTGCTATCATTTATTCCTATCAATGTAATTATCTTCGATGATTGGTTTTCGCTTAGTTCGTACTATTTTTATTCATCCGAATTGTAGAAAATTGCTTCTAATGCTTCGAAATTTTATTTTACTCATAGACGCTAAATTTG
Source organism: Cryptolaemus montrouzieri (assembly GCA_013387265.2). Classification (NCBI taxonomy): domain Eukaryota; kingdom Metazoa; phylum Arthropoda; class Insecta; order Coleoptera; family Coccinellidae; genus Cryptolaemus; species Cryptolaemus montrouzieri. The sequence continues at coordinate 42,509,774 of JABFTP020000124.1, read as the reverse complement.
GAAATTGGTTATTGACATCCTAAAGTGAAAGATTTGAAAGATTACATATATTTTCGTTTGAATAACCAGTGGTTTCATTCCAAAAGTATTGTATTTTTTGGATATTTTCAATCAGAAATAACGACAATTCTTGTTGAAATATCAAATTTGAATGAACGAAGTGACAAGTACATTAATTTTAGGCACCTGTCAGGTGAGCGTAGCCAGTTCAGCTACTTGATTCAAATATTTCAAAGCATTCTATGTTAGTTCTTGCAGAATCATCAAAATTCAATATATTCCCAAATTATTTCGGAACTATAAGAGATGGGTATAGTACATGCTGATACAATTCCATCTGAAATTTGACGCTTCATCTGATGGCACGAGCCATTTGAAAAAATTGAGTTATTGCTGTTTAAAAAGGCCAAATTGAAAAAATCATACAAAACAACGCAATGAACATTTTACATGTGTAGACTGCTTTTAAAATTCCTTGATCCTTCTTCTATCAACCCAAGCAAAAATTGTGTCTGTAGGGCAAAAGATCTACGAGCTACATTTTTTTGAATATTCCCCAAAAATCGAGTTTATAACAAAAATAATTAAATCTGTCAAAAGTTTTGACAGAAAAGTGCCATCAACTTGGGTATTTTATGCCTTGCCCAAATGCCGGTTCTAGATGTATAATAAAAACTAGATTGCCATTTGAAATAACAAAGTGATGACCCACTTACGGTATAACCGGAAATGGTATCACTTCGAAAATATTTCACTTCAATTGGAAATCGCCCTAAATCCGTGGTCCCTTCACTATCTAAGATCTTCGAAACTGCCATAAAAAAAGGATCATCAGGTTCTCGAAACAACATAACGTCTTCTGCATGGAGCAACATGGTTTTTTGGAATATAAGTCCAGGACGTCAGCCTTAGGGCCCTCCTAATTCAAACTGCAGATGCCTTTAACAATGATCAGATGTAAACTTTTGGTCTCTGTTTTAAGTGAAGCTTTTGACAGCATTGATCATATAGTTTTGCTAAAAAACTTGATTTTATTGGTATCAGAGGAATAGCTTTGTAGGTCATGAAGAGCTATCTAAAAGATAGATATCAACAAGTACACTTTGAGGGTTCATGCTCTCAGTCGAAATTAGTGAATAGTGTTGTCCCACAGGTCCCCATATTGGACACCCATATTGGGTCCACTTTATTAATTTTAAACGTGATTCACCTGCCATACAATGTAAAATCCAACGGTTCAATCTTGTATGCAGATGACGCCACCTTCTTAAACATTGAGCTAATGAAAAGAAAACAAACCATCAATTCAAAGAAACGCTGAAGGAGGCAAAATTGTGGTTTGATACGAATAAACTGAAATGAACGCTAACAAAACGCAGGAACTACTTTTTCAGACATGGCCACAGGAAATAATCATGTTAAGCTCTTGGGAATTATATTATAGCCTGATCTGGGGTTTGGTCTACACACGGAGGATTTCGGAGTATATTATCTGGTGCCATTTTCGCTATGAGAAGAATTAAACAACTCGCTGGACCATCATCATACAAAGATTGCAGTCACATATTTTGCATATTTCCATAGCCTGATCTCATACGGGACAATATTCTGGGGAAATCATCGTAACCGTGAAAGGATATTCATCAAACAGAAATATATGGTGCAGTTTATCTGTGGTGCCTAACAAACAGATAGCCTGCGAGTAGGAGTGGGTTTCATTATTTTTCGATGTGGATGAAAACCACTCCTACTTGACCAGGAATGCACACCACTACAGAAGTCCCCACCACAAAGTTAACGCATCTCAACTTGGTGTTAACTATAACGCAATAAAGATTTTCAACAAATTTCCTGGTTTTAAAGACGAATGAATTCTGTGAGATATTTTGAGTGATTCAAATGTATTTTATTGCTTTTGCATATTTTATAATAGATGTATGTATTTTATAATGATATCCCATGTATTTTTGATCGGAAGTATTAATTGTTCATTCCTTCTTGATAGTGTAATTAGTTGAACAATGAATGAAATGAAATGAAATGAAAAAATTATATATATTGTTAGTTCAGTTCAATTCTAAAAGAGAAAGTTGGATGCAGAAGGAATTACACGGAAAGCACCCTAAAGAATTGAAAAATGATTATATTAATGAAATCGCAACAAATAAATGGTTAGTTTCTGGAAAATTGTTTGCTGAAACAGAAGGCTTGGCTACTGCGATCAAGGATCGACTGTTTTCACGAGAAATTATAGAAAACACATCATCAAATGAAATATAGATGATTCTTGCCGTAGATGTTTCTGTTCTTCAGAAACAGTTTTTCATATATTATCATCTTGCTCCGTCCTTGCTTCAACAGATTATTTAGAAAGACATAATGCCGTCGCTAATATTATTTATTTTCATCTAGGAATTAAACATGACCTAATTTCCAGAAGAAAAATTTTTACAAATATGAACCTGATATTATTTGTGAAAATGACAAATATAAACTTTATTTTGATAAAACAATTCTTTGCAACAGAGCTGTAAAACACAATAGACCAGATATCATTTTTACTGATAAACAGAATCAAATAACATATGAAATTGATATTGCTATACCTGACACACATAATATACAAAGTAAATACAATGAAAAATTTCTAAATATATGATGCTTAGCGATGAGATTAAAAATGTGGAAAATGAAAAAATTTTTATTCTACCGATTATTATTTCCCAACAGGTGTTATTCCTAGGATTCTTCACAAAAGTATTGAGATTTTGGGTCTGAATGAAAATTTGTTTGAACAGTTACAATAGATAACAGTCATCAAATCTTGTAATATTCTTCGTAGGTTTCTTTCCGAAAAAATAATGAGGTAGAGTCATAGGTTTTCTCTTTAGTTTATAATGCTAAGAATCTCATTTCATATTTTATTCATTTGTATATATAAATGTAATATAATCAACTGACAATTTTGTCATATTTATATTCAGAGCAGTATTCTATTCGATCGTTCACCACTTCACACAAAGAAATTTATTAATATATATTCAGTGTTACTTGACTAACCTTAGTCAAGTAAAATCCTAATACCTTTGTGAAGATTCCTAGAATAACACCTGTTGTGAATATATATATATATATATATATATATATATATATATATATATATATATATATATATATATATATATATATATATATATATATATATATATATATATATATATATATATATATATATATATATATATATATATATATATATATATATATATATATATATATATATATATATATATATAAATAACTGTTTTTAATTTTCTGCTCGCTATTTGTATGGTTTTATTCAATAATTGCTGGATCCAATTAATCCGTATTGATAAACCCCTATAGTGCTATGGCTCTTACTTTTCCTCATTTATTATTTAAGGAATAACTATGTGAAATTCTAGTCGAGAAGCTAGTACTGGGTCTTGCGCCAGAACAGAGGTGATAGATCATGGACATATTTCCAGTCAGAAAATAAACAAAATTTTTGTGGGGAGAGCTAGATGTAGTCGAAGTCTCTATACAAGATGGAAGAATTATCACTGTCCATTGGTATACAGTTCTTATGACAAAAGTTGACAATAATTTCTATTCCCTGTCCTGATCTAACCTAACCGATAAACATTATTGTTCATTCTTAACGAATGAGCTAGATGTAGTCAAAGTCTCTATACAAGATGGAAGAATTATCACTGTCCATTGGTATACAGTTCTTATGACAAAAGTTGACACTAATTTCTATTCCCTGTCCTGATCTAACCTAACCGATAAACATCATTGTTCATTCTTAACGAATAAATTTAAAAGAGCCTTCGGAATGCAAGATATAGCAAGGTACAGAAACAGTATTCAGTTCCCTCGAAATTCAGTTTGGAAAGTAACAACGATCAAGAAAAATGGTCTTAAGGCAACTTACTATCAAGAAATAAGAAGCTTACCATTCCTGATACAAAGCCAACTTATACCTCTGAAATACGAATCAAAGAGAATTAAAAGACTGATTTAATGACTCAGCAACAAAATAACCACATTCTAAGTTTTAATGCTGGCTTTATCATTAAATGATCTAGGTGTAGTGTTGTGTATTATCCAACTACTCTTCCATTTTATTTTCGTATGTTAATTATTGTTATTGATATTGTTAATACTAAAATTTTTATTAATTATTTTTGAGTAAGAGATGAAGTGTAATGTTTGAGTTCTAACTTTCCGATGGTTGAAAAAGTATATTTATTCAATGTGTAAGATATAGCTTAGTCAACGGGAGTCACAAAATCACGTTTTCATTGTATTTCTTAATCATTTTTTCAAATAAATAATATTTCGTGAATTACACGTTGTTCTATCTAAGTGCAACAACTGAAAAATTTCCATTTTTTTTCAATATTAACAAGCCATTACACTATATTGTTTAGGGAAAAAAATCATTTCAACTTGCTTGAAATCCTCTTGCGGTAACTTTGTCATATTTTGGATTATGACCCAAAAAGTTGATATTAAAGTTAGAAATAATTTCAACCGCCTCTTACTCGATATTTTGTTCTCCAACTTATGAAACTATTAGCTCCGAGGTGCGATATTCAAAACTAAAGAGAAATATCCCGTACGATATACGACCGGAATAATGTTTTGCATGTCGTTTTAGGTTTTCAGTGGAATGTGCTCAGTTCGATCTTCAGAACCACATATTCTGGTATTATAACGTAAACAACTATTCTTCCTATTTTCAATGTCAAGGTAATTGATAATAGCATCACATTCACAACATCTATCACCCTGACAACTACATCGAATTGTATCAGTCGAGGAACAAGAAGCATATATTCATTTTTGAACAGATGAAGTTCACACAGTGCTCACCTGTTGAAAAATATATGGAAAATATTCTGACATTGAATTCGAATCGAATGGAATAAATCGAGTCCATATGGAAGTGAAAATAACGGTGTGACAACTATTTATGCGACCCAATTGATGAAAAAATATCGAAATCTATCGCGAAATTAGAGTTTATGAGAAAATCGAGTCGAATTGAAGTCACAGAATGTTCTTAGAGGAATTATAGAAATGCAAGTTGCCATGAAACAGATCCAAGTAAAACATAATAATATTTCCTACTTAAATTTACGAGTATGCGAGTAATTTCAGTCAGGATATGAAATGTTTAGAAGCTATAGTGATTCGTATTTGGATAATCTCATCCCGTTTAGGGTGATTCCATTCTAACTATGATTTTGAATGTCGTTAATTATTTGTTCTTACGGGTCATTAATTAATAATCTATTAATAAAATGTTTGTGTTAATTGGATTATGATAAACACATTTCAACATTATCTTTATATAATATAACTTGCCACTCAGATATATCACCTAAATGTCAGTACCGTGACATGTTCATTTCTAGAATTTACCTATAAATTATTAATTTGTAGTAATAATGTAATAAATTATTGAAACTAATTATCTCATAAGTTCTAATGTTTATGATCAAACTGAAAAAATTGTCACACTTTTTGTTCAATGTATTAAGTTAACAGTGAATTCCGGTTCAATAACTTTTGTCTTCAAATTTCAACGACTTTTTGAATTTGAATTCGTATGACTCGAGCGCTATCTACCTTGAGATTTATGAAATATCTAGTGAACCATATTGAAAGTACGTTATCTGAGTAATATTTACAAACATTGAGTTGATGAAATAGTGCAAAGAGTTTGTGTCATTTATAATTCAATTTTTAAAATGTATGTCATACATTCTCTTGTCGATGCTGTGGAATTGATAAACTTGACTAATTGATTAATTAATTTTTTCTGACCCAAGTATTGAATTTTTGTAGTTAATACCAGTCTGAATTTCACAGTGAATGTATATTATCAAATATATATCACCAAACAGTTACAGTTGTTATTTAAATCCAAAATGTTAGTACCCTGTCTGTCAGTACCATGTGGAAAAATAATAAAATAATATATAGTAAAAGTAATTACTTCTTAGAATTATTTTAATCTGTAATTGTATTTTTTTTAATACAGATAGCACCGATACTTCGTACTAGAAAAGTACCTGATACTAGTCACAATAGAAGTAGCCAAATTCAATAATTATCATCAAAAACAAAAGTCAAACGAAAAAATAAAGTTATTGATGAAATAAAACAACGCCGCTTGGAACAAAAACGTACTGCTGAAAAATAGAGGAGAACAAAAGTATGGAACGATCCTGAGGATTACAAAAATTACTGTCAGAGTGAGAGAGCAACAAATGGAAAAAGAAAAAAGAAGGAAAACTTAAGTCAATTGATCAATTATCAGAACGAGAAAAGCGAGCTCGTCGTTAGCAACAAAATTTATGTAAGAAAAGCTCACGGACACGGTGAAAAGAAAATATTGAGTTGATGACGGAGCAAAATAATCTAAATAATACGGTAGAATCTAAGCAAGCCAAGGTAGGAAGAAAACGAATACAAAAAAATCTACGTAAATGTTTTCGAGACAATGAAACATAATTGGATAATAATAAAAAACTGCGAACGAAAATTAACAGCTTGTATAAAAAATTACATTATTTGAATATTGAAATATCAGACTCGACATCACCTAAATCTAAAGTTGACAAAATGTTAAACGATCAAAGTGTGAATCCTGAAGTTCGCAAAACATTAATACTTCATGAAGTCATGGTACAGCAAATAAAATCATCTTACCAAGAGTCAAGAAGTTCAAAGTTCAAACAAATATTGGGTAGAGCTATTAATGGAAAAATTGTAGAAAAATACCGGCAACTATCTGCTATTAGATTGTCCCGATTATTTCGTCAAGAGTCCATACAAGTGATAAACCACTGAAATATGTGAAAAATGTGAAAAGCAATCAAAAATTCATTCAAGATCCAGTGACAAGTTTTTATGAAGAAAATATTAAGATAATTCCTGATAAAAAAGCTTCTACAAAAATGAATGTTATACAAGTAACAAAGCGTTATATGAGTGTTACGATGAAAGATTTAAATTTTACATTTTGTTCCTAGAGTACGTACCGTGTTAACTACTCGACTTTTGCGAAATTACGCCCAAAGTATTGTATTGAACCAAAAGTTACTAATCGAAATACGTGTGCTTGCTTTACTCATGAAAATTTTTCTTTGCTGATACAAGCTTTTCACAGTCACAAATTACTGACAGAAAATACGTCATATAAAATTTTGAACAGTGTCTTGTGTGACAGTAATTCTGAACTATGTCTTCCAAAAACGTGTGAGATGTGTAGGTTAAAAACATCTGAATTCAATTTGAAAGACATCAATCTTGTTGATAGAATATCTAACATGAGATGGGAAGTATCTTCAGAGCAAAGATTTGATGAAAAAAAAAAAACCAATAACTGTTAAAATCACTCCTAAAAAAAATTCATATACGATAGGACAAGCATTCAAACACTTCAATCATGAACTAGATCTATTTATAGCCCATGAATACAGAATAACTCACCAAAATACCTCCATAAAAAAACTTACTCGTTCTCTAGAAAGCAATGAGTTAGGACTTCTTATTGACTTCAGTGCAAATTATTCCTGTAAGTATGAAACGGAATTTCAGTCAGTACACTTTGGGGCAAGTAGATTTCAATGTACTGTACACACTGGCATGGTCTACTCTTCAAAATCTTCTTAAGGCTTTGCTACTTTGTCGAAATCACTTAGACATGATCCTGCTGCTATTATTGGTCAAATAAAGAAATACTTGACGTTTAACTAGTTACCAATCCAGAGATAAAAAAATTACACTTACTGAGCGATGGTCCAACAACACAGTACCGCAATAAAAAAAATGTTTTATCTCATGACTCAGTACTTTCCTCAGTGCTATTCTCAATTGGAAGAAATAACATATAATTTTAGTGAGGCTGGCCATGGAAAAAGTTAAGCTAATGGGATCGGCGGCTACATAAAAAAATTAGCTGACGATCAAGTGAAATACGGCACGGTTGTGCCAAACTTTGATTCTTTGCTGGCGAATTTACGAGATGTGTTAAAACTGTATATATTGATTGCGTTAGAGAAAACGAAATATCATATATCATTTTGACTCAATACTACCAAACAAATTTAAGCCTTTCGTCGGTACTATAAAATACATCAGTATACGTGGAATAAAATACAACATAATTGTATTTTATTCAATTTATTGAGTTTTTTTGATTGTCCGAATGAAAATCCATGTATGCACTTTGCTATGGGAAAAATGAACTACTGTATGAATGATACAGCTGCAAAAATAAACAAAAGATTGGTGGCAAAAACTAAGAAATCGGATAATTCATCGCCAAAATTATCAAAAAATTCATAATGCCTTGATAAAGATGTTGCTGAAGATAATTTAAGAAATGAAACAATAACATTGCGGAGAAGTTCAAGAATTAAAAAACTGTGATGAAAACCAATAATTATAAAATAATTAATTTATTATTGATTGGATTATTCATTATTATTAATTTATTTTATGTGAATTAATTCAATTAATTAATTTATTTTTGTTGAATTCTATTAATTAGATTCTAATTGTTATAAATTATGAAGTTAATCGTTATAATTGTTATTGATCATCATCAATTTGTTAAATAATCATTATGAAAGAGTTTAAAAATGTTTTAACAGAATTTCTGAACAAATTAAATGATTTTTTAAGGAATTTCTACCAAATTAATTTTATGTCAATACCGTGGATAAATGAGTCAATACCGTGGAATGAAAAATTTGAAATAAGTTTCCCGTTCTTGACGCTTTGAAGTTGTAGTAAAATTCTCTTAAATTTTTATATTTACAGTAAAATGAATGAACAATATGCATAAATAAATTGAAAAGGTTTAATTTCAAAATTTTAAAATTTTAATCAAAAAGTCAAAGTTAGAACGGAATAAACTGTAGCTGTTGGACCAATTGAGCAAAGGGAATACTTTTAATAGAAATGGAATCGCAGCTCAGTATTCGCGCTGATTAAATTAAATTACAATTTCATGGGAAGAATTCAACAGTTACAGAACAAGAAGTCAAGCATATAAGGATAGTTATAAATCACTATTTGTTAGGACCGGAAATTGACCATTCTGGAAGAGAGCGTTCCCTTGATCATAATCGCATTCTATTAGGGAACGCGTTTTCTGTTCTCAATGACCGTTCAGAAAATCTTATATCTTAAAAATAGCTGTTCGGAATGAATGAAGTTCGGAAAACGAAAGCGTCGAATAATCTATTATTCGTTCCTTGATTTTTTAGATTGTTCTGAAACAAAAAAGTTTCGTTAGTTGTTTATTTTTAATTTTGTACTGGAAAAGTAGTGAGGATGAGTGCACGGTACATTGCCCTGTATATGTATGAGAATCGATCTTTTGGTTGTGCTACTTCATCTTTAGGGCTTTTTCTTCAAATATTCAAAACATTCAAACTACATCATTGTGAAAGGTTATCTCCGAAATTTCACACTGATTATGAAGATAAAATGAGGACAAAAGTACAGAATGAAATTTATCCTAAATATTGAATAGTGGGGATCCATTATGCTCTAGATGGCTGTTGAGGGTAAAAAATGTGGGTTTTCAGATAATTTGTTAATCTCCAAACATTCCAACAAATTCATCTCTGTCCCTTTGTTACTTTTATGAAGGATTTTAACATTGTTCAATGATATCGAGTGGATAGTTGATATTATGTGTTCAAATATTGGCGAATTTTTATCTGAGGAAATATGTTCCTTGAATCTAGCTTCAAAACTTCTCCTGTTTGTCCGACATAGGCTACCTAACATTCATTGCATTTGATTGATAAACTCCTGTTTGCTTGAATTTATCGTTCTTTTGTTTGGCATTGTATAATAATCTGCTTAAGTTGGGGTAGCTTGAGAATGAAGTAGTTATGTTCAATTTGGACAAATAACTACTGATTTTGTTACAGAGTTTGCCGGTGTATCTGAGACTAGTGTATCTTTTTTCCGGGGTTTTTACGATGCTATATTGTAATTGCGAGGTAATACGTTGTTCTTTGCGTTTAATGATTGTATTTAGAAATTGTTCTAGTATTCGAGGAAATTTTTCTGGCGATATTAAGTTCAGTTTGAAAATTTTCTGTCAAAAGGGAACAGAGTAAGCTCTATGAACCATGGAGTTATACGCAGCTAGTTTGTGGCTTAAATGACTGAACGAGTCCATTGGAATCGAAACGTCTGTAAATGTCTCCTTCTGGAGATTTTTGTCCTTGAATTTGTGGTTCAACAAAGAATGTGTGAAGCGGAAAGTGGTTCCTAACTACATCAAGTTCAAAATGTGTATTAATAATGCAACAACCTCTAAAATTAAACCAAAAATGGAACTTCTCTGGCTCAAGGAAGAAATTCAGGAGTGATATAAGGTACGTGATAATATAAAACTTCACATCAAATCAGTTCAGAGGAACTATTTTATATTTAACATTATATAACTTTCAACCTTAGAAAAAAAAAGAAAAACAGAAACCAGAAGCAACCCATGGTCCAAACAGATGTTATCGAACGATCAGTTATCTTTTTTTATCCTAGATTCATAAATCTATCGAACAAATGCTTTGATGAAGTTCAAACGGATCTGCTGGACAAAGGACCAAAATTCACCCCGCAAAACGGCAAATTCAAAACAGACAAGGAACTAACCGGAGTGCAAGCAGAGCTGGCCATCTAAGAACATTAAGATATCATCACCAACCCAAGCCTACATAAACACAAACTCACAGAAATTATCACAAAATCTGACATAAAAACTGAAAATCAGAATCAGTTGAAAATAACAAAGTCCAAATCAAGCAAATTTCAAGCCGAAGATCTCATAACGACTAAAGCTGACAAAGGCAATAGTATAGTATACCTCAATAAAGACCTATACGAAGAAAAGATGCAAGATGTACTGAAAACAATGGATATCATCGAAATACGAAAAAATCCAACCAAGTTCTTCACAAAAGAAATCAAAAAAGAGCTAAGTTTGTCAGAACACCTAGCACACAGAATAGGAGAAGAGGAAACTGATTTCAATGAATGTACAAGCTCCAAAAATGTACGGATTGTTTAAACTATATAAGGAAGAAAAATCTGCAAGACCTGTAGTATCATATATAAACATATCATCAGGTAAAATAGCAAAATTCTTAAATCAGAAATTTTCAGACCTCTCGAATTTTCAAGCACAATACACCATCTCTAATTCTGTAGATCTCATACATAAACGAAAAAGGAAAAAGTTAGTCTCTTTCGATGTCAAAAATATGTACCCGAACATTTCAACGAATGAGTGTCTTCCCCTTGTTACAGATATCTCATCGGAGTCCAACACACCGCCATATATCCCTAATGAATTTAGCAATCTTCTTCAAATATGCCTATCTCAAGGTTACTTTCAATTTCAATCTAAATTATTTAAACAAAATTAAGGTCTTCCAATGGGTTCACCTCTTAGTCCTCTACTAGCTGACATTTTTCTGAATAATTTAGAGAAGAGCTCAATATTAAACACAGATTTCGCTAAAAAACACATTCTTTTGTGGTAGAGATATATCGATGACATTTTAGTCGGTTTTGTGGTTCAAACAGACAAATTCAGCAATTTTTGAATTTCCCGAATAAAAAACATTGCCGCATCAGCTTCACTTCTGAATTAGAAAATAAAAACTCAATTAATTTCATCGCCTTAACCATTACAAATTCAAATAACCTACTTACTCATAAAATTTACAGAAACGAAACATTCACAGAGGAATCGAATCCAATGGACTCGTTCAGTCATTTAGGCCTTAAACTAGCAGCATATAACTCCATGATTCATAGAGCTTACTCTGTTCTCCTTGCGACATCAAATTTTCAAACTGAACATAATATCATCATAAAAATTTCCTCAAATAACAACATACCACAACATTTTCTAACTACAATCATTAAACGCAAAGAACAACGTATTACCTCTCAATTGCTATATAATAACCCTACTACAAGTAGTTTCAGATACACCGGCGAACTATCTAACTACTTTTCGAAATTGAACATAACTAGTTCATTCTCAAGCGACCCCAACTTAAGCAATTTATTATTCAATGCCAAACAAAAGAACGATAAATTCAAGCAATCAGGGATGTATCAAATCAAATGCAATGAATGTCAGGTAGCCTATGTTGGACAAACAGGGAGAAGTTTCGATTCAAGGAACATATTTCCACAGATAAAAATTCGCTAATATTTGAACACATAATATCAACTAACTACTAGATATCATTGAATAATCTTTGAATCCTTCATAAATGTAACAAAGGGAGAGAGATGAATTTGTTGGAAAGTTTGGAGATCAACAAACTATGTGAAAACCCACAATTTATTACCCTCAACTCAATATTTAGAATAAATTCAATTCTATTTACTCATGTAATGTATTATTATTCACTCGAAAATGACCGTAGGGTTGAAACCGGTAGTGATTGTTGAATTGATTGAGGAAAAGTGACAAAAGACTCTCATTTCGTTTTACTATAAAATGAATTTTCATAAAACAAATAAGCATCAATACTATCATTTAGTTTCCTCAGTTATTATAATCTTACAAAACATTCTTGTGAATACGTTTATAGTCATATCAAATAAAAAAAATTATTTAATGCAAAACATAGTAGTTATAATTGATCTTTATGGCAAGAAATGTGTATTTCCGCTAATTCATGAAAGTTTTCGAGCATTTTCTGTTATGACAAAAAGTAATCCATAGAGATGAAATAAAAGCTCATTTAATAAATTTTATATTATTTATATTACAACAAAAATAAAAAATATTTAATTTTTATGATTATTTTGTTACTTAATTTGTTACATTGAATCGTTTTTTGTATCGATATTCGGCATCTTCTCGCGAGAACTAATTGTTGCTCTTAAATGTCCTTCTCTTGTCAATAAGCAACATACATTTTTGTCACTTCGCTCCCTACTTCCACAGCTCTTTCTTCTCCTTGGGTGTAAAAAGGAAGCCGAGGAAAGTCTATGTTCAGATCCTCGTTACTATCTAGTTGACCATCTTTTGTCTTCCGTCTTAAGTCTTTGAGAGAGTTAATGCAAGTATGTTTTTCCAGGGGTAGTTCAGTAACGTCATTTTTAGGCGATGAGATAGTGTCAATATAATCTTCAAACTCCTGTTTTTCTGACTCAACTTCAACTTTCTAATCTTGATTTTAGAACAGGTCGTAAACAACGTTCTCTAAAATCTTTGTTCTTATGACATAACATTGATAATAAGGGATTTTCTGGATCAGCAAAGTACGCATTTCCTTTAATAACTGGTTCCAGAACATTCTTTACAATATCACAGAGGACCGCTAAATGAGCGATGATTGGAATCATAGGTTCATGAAAGCTTTTACTCAATACTAAACCATGCATGTACATACATTTTAACAATGAATTCAGCAAGGGACTTAAGATTCTCAGTCGGGTTTTTAGTAACTACATCGTCAATATCTTTCAACGTTTCCGCAAGTACTGGTAACATAGACAGCACATCTTTTGTGACGCTATTTATTCTACGAAAGTCTACAGAAAAACAGGTCGTCTTTTCTTTTCGCGAGCACTACCGGCGAACTGTATGATGCACTGATTGGTTCGATCACGCTTGCGGCGAGTATTTCGCGCACTGGCTCTTTAATTAGTCATTGTTTCGCCGGTGTGACGCGATATGAAAGAATTTGAAAAAGTGCGTCGTTTGTTAGTTGAATATCATTCTGGACACACCCTGTGGTTGATAAGGGACCTTTACTGGTGAATACTTCAGAATTTTCTCGAATAGAGTCTAGGAATGTACTCACCAGTGGTTATACAAATCTTTGTTCCCAATATCAACTCGTAGCGTAAATTACTTAAAACCAAATAATCAATCCGGTTTCAAAGTTGATTGAAAAACTGGTCGCCCTGTAAGCGGTCACTGTCGTATTTCCGGTGGCCATATCGATTATCTGCGAATTTGTTAAGACGAACAGAGTTTTGCATAGCTTCCGAATCGATGATTGGCGTAACCTCGTGGGACCCAATTTTTACTTGTATAGACGGGGCGGTATTGTCAGCCGAGGAAAGTAGGGGCGGTAGCAGAGGAACGTAGGAGAGCAGTGCCTCCAGCTGGCTTGGCGTTTCCCTGTTCTCGTTCTGGACTTCAAGGCAGTGCCTGTTGTAGTGGTTCCCTGAGTAGTACCAACATTCTGGGAGAATCTCTTGCTCTCGCCTGTGCTGAGGCGGATCCGTAAGGCCTTGACAGGACGCGATTCTAGAAGCGGAAGTGGGCGTGGCCTTGACCCTGGGAACATTCGTGGGTCTGGCTGCCGTCGCTGGACGCCTAATGGTTCTCTCCAAGTGGGCCGCCGTCTCCCTTAGATCATTTACTATTGCCATCTTATAGGGGAAGGGCTGATAATCTGCAAGCATCAAACACGTTAGTGTACTCACCAAGACCAATACATGTAAACCGTGATATAATGCACACGTGGCGCTCCACTTGCCACGGGAATGAAGCCATACACACGAAGAAAAATGTCGATTGTTAACGTTAATGTTAGATTGAATAAAACACGTAATTCGCTTGTAAACAACTACGATTTGGCAATTTCACGATAGCGTGCATCCATAGAGTCGACTCAGGAAACGCGCGCTGCAGACGATCTACGGAGACGATGTGAACTCGATGAGGTCAGCAAAGAAATGAACCAAACGCTTTCCTACTCTTAGATTTTAATAAATTCCTATATTTAAGATGATGAACATTTATCATTTGTAAAATCCTGAAGTTAGAGACAATGGATATAGAAGCTTTTAAACATATTTATTCAATTTTTGGAATGAAAATGTCAGATATGTCAATTAGAGTAAAATTCTTTTCTAGCGCGACTTTGAGGTTAATGCAAATAAAACAGTGGTATTTCATTGCCGAAACTAAACATATGATTAAGTAAAAGTAAACTCGATTCCTCACGATTGAATCTGGAATAAAAGTGGATAGTGAGGTAAAATATAAATCTTATAAAAAATAATCTCAGAATAATACACAGATTGTACTCTTTTCATGTTGCCTAGAAACTCAGGTTTTGGACAAATCATTTTTATATCATGATTTGCAACCGTGTCAATATCAGACATGATAACTTTATCTTGTTTGTTGTCAGATCGTCTAAGAAAGCTGGTCTTAGTCTCATTTTCTTTTTCCAATAACGTTTACTACTAAATTCGTTCTTATTTTACTTCAAATACAACAATAATAAAACCCTCCTTCATTGGCAAACTTTTGACTGCAGGTATTTTATTGAAATCAACAATCTCAAATTTGTCTTCACATTAAAATAGATTCTTCTTCAGAATTAATACTTATTTGATCTTTTTCTTTACTGAAACTCACTTATGTACTATTTGTTTTCATTGTTTCCACCCGTATACGTATAGATATGGATATAGGTTCTTCTGTCATTTTAAATTCGTTTATTCATGTCTATAGCAACCATCGTCTTCCCTTTTCGTCTCAACTTAATCTTTTGAAGCAGATTCGCTTCAGGTAGCCCTCGAAATTGCAATAGACTTAGAAATTTATTTTCAATATTCGTGGAGAAAGTACCAGCTACCACTGCAGTACTACTAATATATGAATCATTGAAGGGAATACTTTTGTAGCTCTCGAGGCATCACAAATATTTCCAGCACCATTTTCTGCTAGATTCAATGCCTTTAGGCAAATGTGTGATCGTCATATACAAGCATACTAGGATTATGTTTGCTGTTATTTTTGTGTGTTATAAAATGCTAGATTTTTTTCACGAACCATTTCAGGTTTATTCAGCCGGACTGATTAGCAAGGCCCAAATCTACAGCAGGTTCATCCGTAATCATGTGTTCCTCAACTGCGTCATTGGAAAAATAATCACTGGCGGGATTGCGTTGCCCAAAGCGTCAACGATGTAACAAGTTGTTGCTAACGATCCTCGTTTCTTTTACTGTTGACATTTCAGCTGTCTTTCACAGCATTTGTTTCATCCAGGTTCAAAACTCTGGTTCCATTGCCATTGTATCTAGACATGACACTAAATTGTCGAAGAATGCACTAACATTATGGCGCTTGGAGGCAGTCACTCTGTTCAGGAACTTAGTTGCATGTCATTTATCCTGGAAGTTTTTAATGTTCAACATCGCCGTTCATAAAGTAGGTTTCGAACAACTGTGATAATGAATCCATAAAACATTTGACTGCACTTCACCATATGATCGACCATATTATTTTCTAGTGCAGCACTAAATATTAACTACGTAATTAGGTTTAAGACTTATTAGCTTCACAGGATCAGGATGAATTTTTTATTTCATATAATACCGTTATAACATTGATGAAGCGTTACACTTGATTCAGCTACATCTATAATGTTAAAACGTTTAGTATTAGTTTTATAGTGTTGCTCAGCTGCTCTTCTGTATGATGTCTAAAATCATTGAGTACCTATTTATATTTAAGGTCACTGTGCATCAACAGTTCTTTCTAACCCATCGACTGTTATGAAAAATAGAATTTTACCCGAAAAAAATCATCTATCTTCGTAACAAAACAAAATTTTAACGAATGCAAGATATATCAAACGTGAAGAGAATTCAAAACATTCAAATTTCTCATTCGTTTTAGAAACAACAAATTTTAAAATACCATGGAAAAGGTACGTTACTGAAGAGTGACACTGTATTTTCCATGTCATATCGAGTTGGCGACTGCGTCGGTGAGGAAGTGTACGTACAATCGGCAACTACACGTTGATTTTAGTACAATATCCTATTATAAAATGAGATCAACTGAATAATCCACTGTACCCTACGTTTCAATGTACCCCACTCTCATCTGCACATAATTGGTTCTTGTTACACATGTATTAATCAAAACAGAAAAACATATTAGGATATGCTTCAATATTATCTATTTCATATAAGATTAACGTTTGAATTCAGAAACCACGATCTAAAGAACTATAGTGCCTCAAATGAAGTTCGAGTTTGGATCCTTATAACTAAATCATGTGAGTACTTTCGTACTGCTATAGTTTTGTAGATTGTAGTGATAATAAAGTTGTGTAGGCCTTGCATAAAAATCCAGAATATTAATTATCTGCAGCATCATGTTTATAGCGAAAAGCATACTTAAAGCTCCCAGAGCTCATACGTCTGAGAAAAAATCATATACGCACTGAGGTATTTAGCGAACCATTTGTTACATTATCTTTGAACCCATTATTTTGGTGCGGAAAATGCCCCACACGTGTACGCAAATTTACCATCCGCCATGTTGAAATAGAATCATGTAAAAGTAGATAGTGAATCTACAAGACTATTAATTAATTTCATTGAAGAATAATCTTTCGATAGAAATTTAACAATACAAACAACAGATACTTTTCAATAAAATCCTAATTATTTTATTTTCAAAGGTAAAATATTATACTGTGGCAGTTGAGTTAAACTACATAAAACAATTTAAATCCATCTAAGGTTGAACATCTGGACATACTGGTTTCAGGTACTTTCATATCTATAAACAAAATATCCATAAAGTCTCTCTTGTCATTGAGTGAAAAATTTTTACCGAACCATTATTATATTATAATATTATATAATTATTATTATTTTAATTAAACAATTGACGAAAAAGGCTTGAGTATAACAAAATATAATAAATAAAAATAAATATGTTTGATATGTTTCAGGTTTTATTCCATATTCTAAACCTAAGAGGAAATTAAAATATTACAATGTCCCTTATATCTGAGAATCAGATGAGATAATTGAGGACAAATAAAAATCAATATGGTCGTTAGATATTGGCAGATTTTATTTGAGAGCTGATGAAATCTGGACAAATTTTAATGAAACTAAGAAATGATTCGCTTTCGTAGAATGTTCGGCAAAACCGGTTGTTATTTCATATGAATTATTGGATCGACCAGTTTGACCTATGTAAAATACAGGACACTTATTACAATATAATTAATGTAAACATTTTTTCACCTAAATCAATTCAATACATATAATTTACCAATGAACATAGATTTTATAATTCGTACTTATTGTATTGATTTTATTCTGTTTACTATTAATTTGTCGACAAAGTTATATTTGTATTAGTTGTTTGACGCAAATGTTCTCAAAATTCTAATTTTTCGCTCAAAGGAATCTTTGCACAAATATATGAAACGGAGACATTTTCATTCAGTGCAGATGGGAACTACTATAATGTATAAATCAATGAACGCTGGTTTTTGATAAAATCGAATTACAGATGATTGATCGAAATTGTTACAACAATTTGATTTTCCTGAAAATTAAATTTTTATAAATATTTTCAAATTTTACAGCAAAATACATCATGAGGTTAGAAGAATTTAACAATTTGAAAAAAGATTTAATTGTCCGTATACAAAATATAAAATCAACATATCTCTTCAGGTGAAGAACGTTATTATGTGAAATATTCATCAAGAGAGAGTCCATCTAGATATTAGTAAATTTAATTAATGAATTTGAAATAACTCTACTTCAAACAAACTTTTATTAACAGCATAGTTTTTAATGTGATTTAAGAGGAAATGTTGTATTTTATAATAATTTCTTGTATATAAAGATTCTGAGTTCCTTATTCGTTGTGGCTGGGAACAAAATTACCACGACATATGCAGATAATCTAGCAATTGGGGAAATATTGAGTATTCTTAGCTCATCTGTTAGTTGTAAAGTATTTTTGACTGAGTATGCTGTGATGTTCGATTAAATTTGATAACATTCTCCTTCTTTCTTGTCGAAGTAAGAACTGAAAGTAAATTCTCGCTTCTCAGTGGTGAACGTTAAATATTCTCTACTCTATCCCCTTCCGCGAATGCATCAAGAAGATTGTCAAATATAATCTACCAATAACTAACGACTTTCCTTCCGTTTGCCTCCACTTCTCCTCTCCTGTGTAATTTTTTCCTCAATTTTTGATAATTCAGGCAAAATTCTTACTTTCCAATCAACTGAAAACTAAAAGAACAAAGATAGGGCAGTTCGATATTCAGTTATCAGAATTGACAAATTCTAAAAGGTTTTGTGGTATGTTATAATCAAGCTTACGAACGCTGGATGGAAGGACTTGGTTACCTGTTAAGTATTCACGTACTAGCAAAGTGCTGCACACTGAGCGAAACCATAGCACAGAATGCAAATATTTGATTTTGCGTTCGGAGGTACATTATTTCAATGCTTGTACTTTTAAATAACAAAGATAAGATGAATTTCAATATGAAAAACTCGTAGTTTCAAAGTACCTTCTTAATGTAATTCACAAAATGGAAACTTGATAAGATACGTACCATTTTCTATGATGCACATGTGTACAATAAAGTTTGTTGCATGCAATCCAACTGATATTAGAAGGGAAATCCCGAAAATCTTCAATGCATATAATTCGTAGAAGTAATGTTTTCATTACAGACATTCAGAAAATTGACTTCATCACGAAGCAATAAAAGTTTTTGATAGAACACAACCATAAATCAATTCGAGAATTGATCAGTAGTTGAAACAACCTGATGAATGTCATATACAGTAACATAAGCCAGAAGCACTCAGTTCTTCAGTTGATAGACTTTTGACTGTTGAGTCTATCTCCATAGCACACGAAGCTCAACACAATGGAAAGGGATATGGATTATAATGAAAAACGCAATTGAACTCGACAAGGTTTTGCTAACTTCCAAACACAAAATATATTATACAACTGAGGAGTTATGCGGAATCGTTTGGTCAAACTTTGATTCGAGTCGAAACATAATTGGGAGACAGTGAAGTATGCAAAGCTAATATGCTAAGATCCAGCCCCCCAACACACCCACCCCCCCAGATGTCACCTAACGTAGGAGGAAGCTCGGGAAGACGAGAAAAAACGGTGCATTCCATCTATACACTTCCATCTTGCCAGTTTTCTATTTCCTCTGCTCATCGGATTATTCAGCCAAATGTCCATCACCAACCTATTCCCTTCCATTCTCAATACAAATGGCAACCATTGCAAACGTCTTGATATGAAAGTCAGGTGCATTAGATCATTCATATATATTTTCATCTGTATGACTTTCTTATACTCTGTTCACTTTCTGTCCTCCAAAAATCTTCCTCCAAATCGATCTTTCCCAAACTTCTAATTTCAACTGGGTTTTCTTAATTATTATCGAGTTATTTGCTTCGTGAGTAACTGCCGATATTAATACTCTAATTACTTTCGAAATGTGAAAGAAAAAATACACTTTGTCGGTTTTCCACGTTTATTTTATCACAAAGATGATAACAAGATATATTTTCTTGAATGTTATGTATGTTAGAAAGGAATTATTGGTTTCAAGTTAGCTATTAGGAGAATTATAATTTCCTGAATTTATCAATTTCAAAATTTTCTACCAGATTCATGCTACTCCCTTCTTTGTATTTATGAAGGACTAAAACTATTGTGTTGTTGATTGAATGTGTTCAAATATTGGAGATTTCTTACCTAAAAATATTTGTCCTTTCAACCTGCATTCACATTCTCTATCTAGTTGACCTACATAAGCTGGAGGGCATTCATTACATTCGATTTTGTAAATACCAGTTTATTTGAATCCATCTGTTTTATGTTTTGCAGTTGAAAGTAATTTGCTGTGCCGAAGGCCACTTCAGAATGCTAACATAATTGAAACTAGCATATCTTTTTTCTAGATTTTCTTGAGGAGATTTTATGATCCAAATGATTGAATGGTGATTGTTGCGTCTGTGAATAATTCTTTCTATGGATATTTTGAGTTAGGATATTGTATGAGTTTGTTATAGTTGAATCTAAATACTTGATACTAGAATAGAATTATTAGTTTCCACTTCATAGGTAAGTTTTGAATGATCGTGAGTATTATCGAAGAAGTTCAAAAATGTATCAAATTAACTATTGGATCCATGAAAACTAACGAGAACAACATCAGCGTACCGAAACCAGAATATGTTATGTTTTTGGCTATGTTGCTGTGCAGTATTGATGTGTTATCCTTAAAAGTACCTGACAATTTGGGGTTAGTGATGATCTCATGGACAGTCCTGATTTTGAGTCTGGAAATTTATTTTCATACTGGAAATAATTTTGGTCGAAACATGTCGTAAGTAAATTTCGAGAGAGAAATGGGAACATGTGTTGGTTTTTTTTAACTGAAAATAAAATGTCCATTGAAATGTTTGGATACATGTTTTTTACATCGAAGGAAAAAATCTTAATGATATGACTGATTTTAAGTAAGGAGAGTGAGGTCTTCTGAATTTACAATGGTATGTTATGAGCGGAAGTTCGTGAGTTCTAGAAACTCAGAATTAAAAATTCGACTAAGTAATCCGAATAAGCGTTAATGAAGAATACTACAGGCCAAGCAGAATTTTCTTCTTTATGTAGCATAATCAGTCCATACATTTTGGATGATTGGGGGTTCATCGGTAAGTGTTTTGGTTTTTACCATACTGTATGCGCTAGACGGTCTGCATGTTCCAATGCATCTCAAACCGTTTCGATGAATGATTTCGTTGGAACAGTTGCTAATTCCCTGATCTGCATGCAATGTTTTCAATATATATTTCATTCTGATATTGTGTTGGCCTTCACTTAGGGCTCGATGATGTTGCCTTTGTCTGCTCTAGTCATTATAATGTATTCTTGCATCCTACTGGATATTCAATGCACCGTTTTCAAATGCTTCTTCTCAGCGAATTTCATCAGAGTATTTTTAATTTTTTGGGTATTTGTATGCGTACGAAGCATAAGAGATTTTTAAATAACATATTTATGTGATGTATATTGTGATTCAACAAAAAGTACCTCAAACGGAAAGTGAATCCAAACAATATCAATCTTAAGTTTTGTGTCAATAATAAAACAACGTTCATAATCAATTAAATGATTGAGATTATGTGGTTAATAGGAGAGATCAAAAGCGGTATAAAGTACGTGATAATTGGAAACTATACGTCAAATCTATAAGAGATGAATTTGTCCACATACTACATAGCATTTAACTTAGCGAAAAAACAGAAGATAAGTATGGATGCCTCCAAAGATAATTCATAACACTTCGAAGTAAGAAATCCGAACACTTGTTATCTCAACAATCACCCAATTCATCTATTGATTCAGGGACACATGACTTAACTTTCAGTCCGAGTTTTGTAAACCTGTCAAATGTTCTAATCGATTGTAACCTACCCAATTACTAATAGGATGTGAACTAATAATAATGACTTTAATTAGAAAAGGTTCACACTCTGTGGTTTACCCTGCTCAGTCGTTTTAGATGGATCCTGGATGTTAGTTCCCTTCAAGCATCCAATGTTGACAGTTCCTACCAAATAAAATGAACACAATTTATTTAAGATTATCCATTTAATAAATATCTAGGCTTCACAAAATTCAAGAAATGGAGAAGTGACCTCTCTTCTGTATTCATTTGAATTTTAAATTATTTTATGAAATTCTTCATCTTCCTATTCTTTTGAATAGACCTATTGGTCTGTTGCTTGCCGAAACCGTCTCTGGATGGTTTCTTGCGAGGTGGACTGCCAGCTTTCCTGCCACCTTTTTGGGGGTCTTCCTGGTGGGCGCTTTCCATGTGGCTTGCTCTCCATCATTATGTGCGGTAATCTGTTTTCGTGCATTCTTCGCACGTGCGCATACCATTCTCTTCGTCTTTGTCTGCCCCATCTGACTATGTCTACTATGCCGCATTGAACTCGTATGTCAGTGTTTCTTATCCTGTCCAGTCTGGTCTTTCCGAGGATAGTTCTTAGGGTTTTCATTTCGGCCGCGCGTAGCATACTTTCAGTTTTGTTTGTGTCTTCGCGTGCTTCTATGCCGTAAGTCATGATAGGTCTGATGCAAGTCTCATAGATCTTCACCTTGCTATTTGTTCCAATGTGCTGGTTTGACCATATCACATCTCTAAGACACCCTGACAGAGCTGCTGCTTTAGTTATGAGACTTCTTACTTCCTATGCCGGATCGTGGTAGCTGCAGACCCCATGCCTAGATATATAAAGACATTGACTTGCTCGATTGACTTGTCTTCCACAACCACTTTACACCTGACAGGTTCTCTGGAGAATGTCATGGCTTTGGTTTCTGATATTGAAATTACCATGTTGAGTTGTTGGCTGACTTGATAGAATTTAAAAAGCTGTCTCTGAAGATCGTTCTCCGTTTCTGCTATAATAGCTGCGTCGTCAGCATAGCAGACCACAGATATTTTAGAGTGGCCCATTCTGTATCCCAAATCTAAGGATGTGACTTGTTGTATTATTTAATCGATCAAGAGGTTGAAAAGGAAAGGGCTCAGGCTGTCACCCTGTCTAATTCCGCCTGGTGTTTTTATGTTAGGTGTTGTATGTTCGCCTGACTTGATCTTTGTCACATTTTCGGTGTTTAAGTTTTTAATTAGTTTGGTGATTCGGGACGGGGACTGTCTTTTTATTAGAATTTGTAGGATGTCTGTCAAGCGCTTTTTGTCGAATGCCTTTGTTAAGTCTATAAAGCAGATGTAAGCAGGCTTGTTGAACTCTATTGATTTCTCCTTTAGTTGTTTCATTATGAAGAGAGCATCCGTTGTTGATCTATTTGTTCGAAATCCAAACTGTTCCTCTCTATTCTCGATACGTGATTCCAATTTTTCTTCTAGGATGCCTGTGAGAAGTTTCATGAACGTATTCAGGGTTATACCCCTGTAGTTTTCAGGTGATGTCTTTTGCCCCTTTTTGAAGATAGGAATAGTGATGCTGCGCCATTCTTTAGGAATCTGTGATGTGTTTAAAATTTTATTGAAAAGAGTTCGCAGCTTCTCGGTGAGTTTCTTTCCCCCATACTTTAGCAATTCGTTCGGAATGTTGTCTGTTCCTACGGCTTTCCTGTTCTTTAGCTTTTGAATTCTTTTTCTCAGCTCTTCCTCTGTTATCAAAACATCATCTGGTGTTTCGTCTTCGTTCACCCATGTATCAGCTGTTTCTTCATCTTGGTACAGCTCTGTGAAATATTTTTCCCAGATGTGAGGTGATATGATTTTGATTTGAACGTATTCATTTACTGGCTTTTTCCTGTTTTTCAGCATCTTCCATACCTCCAGTGTTCCCTTTTGATGGATCTGATGGCTGCATTAGCTTTGTTTTTATTTTCAACGTATCTCGTTCGATTGGTTTATGTTGGTGAACTTAAATACAATAGATAGCTTTTACGTTTCATATCTGCCAGTTCTTTTGCTTCATTACAGTACCATGACTTGATAATTTTGTTGGCGTTTATGTTGATTGTTCGTTCCCCCACCGACTCTGCTGCAGCTTCTGTTATGCAGGTTTTTATTTGTTGTCAGCCTTCTTCAACTTCATCTGATATGCAAATGTTATTCAGTTGGCTTGATAATCTGAGTTCGTAAAGCTGTCTTGTGCTCTCGATAGACAAAGATTCTATATTGAATTTTCTTATGTAAATAGGCTTCTTTATAACTTTACGAGGTTGCTCCATTAACATTTTGCATAATACAAGCTTGTGATCTGTTCCCAGATTGGCTGATGTTAGACCCCTTACGTCTAATATTTGCGAGGGTGTGGTTGCTCTGTTGGTTATGACAAAGTCTATCATGGAGCGTTGTCCTCTTGTGTTGGAAAAAGTATATTTGTGCTATTCTTTGTGTTGAAAGTATGTGTTATTAATTCCCAGCTCGTTCCTGGCACAGAAGTCTATAAGAAGTTCACCATTTTCGTTGGCAATTGGCTCGTTGAATTTCATTTTAACGAATTAAGAATGAATAATAATATAGATAAATATATAGATATACATATAATAAGAAAACATAATGTTGATTGAATACACCAGACTTTCAAATCAAATATAAAATGAAAATCTCGATACCATGATATAAAAAAATATTACTTTTTCTAGGTCATTCAAATAAAGCCAGAGTGAGGTCAGCAGGTGATGAATGAAGTCAATACGCAAAAGAAACATAAGATGAATACGCAAGGAATGAAAAAAATAATAAAGAAGCGATGTTGCATAATGCTGAAAAGAAATGAATAAAGCAGTAAAATATTCCTATATGAAAATTAAGAATTAAGAACGTAGAAAACATAGATCCATGCTGTAAGTAAATGTGGCTTAAAGAGAATATTAGATTATCGTGGATGGATATTCAGAAATCTCTGCACATGTTGAGAATATTAATTTGAAGATGAAAAATTGAAAATAATTACTTAGTTGCGAAAGGGATCTAGGTATTGATTCAATGTTCGCCCAATATTGAAACAAAATAAAGAAATAAAGCGAATGACAATGAATTATTACTTACCACTTTTATTTCAGAGGGTTATTAAATAATTCACAAATTATTATGAATAATTAATTTTGAGTGGTTTCAACGAAGTCTTCAAAGGAACTGAATGAACTCTGGTGTTCTCCCAGTTGTCATTTTTCGATAGTCACCGATGGTAGGAGGGATTATTCACAGAATGAATGGTCATAGAATCAAAGTGACTCGCACTGTATTAAACTTGCACCGTGTTAATCCAAAGATTATTCAGTTGAAGTAGTAGTGGCCACTGAGCACGCTACACGATCTCTGGAACAGAGATTCTAAACTCACCCCAAACCATAACGATATTCAAGAGCTAGAACTGAATATCCAAATACACAAAAATGTCATTGAAAATTATATTCTTTATAAGCATAAAGTCACCAAAAGAATTTGAAATACTCAGCTAAAATATAACGGAAAAAGCATTTGAAAACGGTGCGTTCCATGCCATTAAGATGCAAGAACACCTCATAATGAAACAGAATAGTAGTCCTAACTGAAGACCAACACAATATTCGAATGAAAGATATATTGAAAACAGGGAACTACCATTCCACCCAATGAAATCATCCATCAAAAATATCAAAGAATGGGAATATGCGGACCATCTTGCAAACTCTTACCTATGAACCTTCAATCACCCCAAATTTATAAATGGATCAAGCAACATAAAGAAGAAGAATCTACTTGGCCTATAGTATCCTTCATTTACACTACTTCGGATAATTCAACCAAATCTTCAATCTATGAATTTATAGAACTCACGAACTTCAGCTCACAACATATCATTTCTAATGCCAACGACCTTGAACAAAAACTCTCCTTAATTCAAATCAGTCACTTTGAGCTCAGTTCCATTGATATAATAAACATTTACCCAAACATTCCAATAGATGAATGTCTATCTTTAGCTTCACATATTTACATGAAAACGTGAAATTTTCCTCATATCACCTCAATTTTGCAACCTATTGAAAAAATGTTTCGACTGAAATTATTTTCAGTTTCAAAATAAATTCGAACAAAAAACAGGACTTTCTATGAGATCGTCACTTATCTCTTTGTTGTCAAATATTTTCAGTAAACACATCAATACTGAACAGCGACCTAGCCAAAAGACATGTCTGGTATCGGTACGTTGATAATTTTTTGGTTATTTTTCATTGCTCAAATAGACCATTAGATACATTTTGAATTTCCTCAATAAAACTCAATATCATTTGAAATTTAACGTTGAAGGAAAATTTATCTCCATAAATTTTCTAGACTTGACTATAACAAACATAAACATTATCCTAACTTATAATACCTATAGAAAAGTATATTTCACAAACGCAAAAATCCCTATGGACTCATTCAATTATATGAATTGTAAAATCACCGCCTACAATTCTATAATACACAGAGCTTCTACTATTTCCCTCTCAATTCAAGATTTTTTAAATTTACATCAGAAGTAATAAGTTTTTCAACAATTTGGAACGGTTGAATTTGCGTATAGGCACTTTTTATTTCTTCATTCTATCTTTCTCTGGTGAAAATCCTGGATCTGACCTTACAATGGGGAAATTAAACTTCAAAAACATTTTAAATTCCTGCAGATTCCGGCTGACAATCTTCACTTGGTGCTACTGTATTGTCAGATTGGTGCTGCCGGTTGGCCATCCTTAAAGTAATTGTAATGGAGTAGTCGTACTCATTGGTGAATCGCTGTTCGTCGTTGGACATGCTGCAGTTCCTATTCTTCAGTCTTCCTACACGTGGGATAAACGGTACCTCAGGTTGATCACTATCAAATGTGAGCCCTTTAATAAAACCTTTTCTTCGAGTCTTTTCCTTACCTCTATTTTTTAGACCGTCCTTCCTCACCCTACGAGGCTAACAATAAGCTTCGACGATCTGTGGAGCAATTCTGTCGGAAATACATAAACACATTACTCGTTCTTAGGAACAAACAGTTTTGTTTACATCGCTTGATTCTTAGTTCAAAAATTTAGATTACATGTTTCGTTTACGAATGGTCGCCATGTAATATTCCGTTTTCTACGTGCGATGCTCTCAGCCGTAGGTTATTTAGCCAAGCGCAAGCTGTAACGTTGTAATTGTTCTCGACGTCAACTCATACGAGTTGAAGTGGATTTTTCTTAAGGGTATTAGAGAAAGATTGGAAGATTGCTTAAGACGAGATGAAAAAAGCGCTTCTCTATGGTGCGAAAGAAAGTCAAAACGATTCTGATAGAAAAAGAACTTTGGGATATTTTCTGATGGCCTTCCTTTATTTTTCCCCTCGTAGATCACCAAATAAGCATGCGTAATCAGTTTTAACGAATTGAGAATTTTCTTTGTGAAATTAAAACTAGGTTATTACAGGAAATCAAGTTCGTACGTTAATACACAATTAGTGTTTTGAACAGAATTGATAACCCATAAGAGTCCCCTCTTTTTTTCCCTGTTTATTTTTTAAGCTCAGGGCCACTCTTTGCTAAGCTTGACTGGGGTAATTATTCTTGTCTCACAGGAAATCGATAAAAAGAAAAAAGTTGCGAGGTAAGTTATCGAGACGAAAAGCTACCAAGACCAATATCATCTGCGTAAATGAAATGAATAGAAGAAGTTGTAGAAATATCGCTCATATGTAAATTGAATAATAAAAGTGTAAGATCCCTAGATTAGCAACTACCACTTATACCATCCGAGCCAACGAAAACTAGCACTTATCCCATCCAATCCAACGATTAATACATATATTGTCTGTCAGATAATATAGTCTTGCTATGCTTAATAGTTGTATTTCAATATTTCATACAGTTTTCTTGAAGGACTTTCTTTTCTTGGAGTATCATATGCAGATGAAGGATTCAAAAATGTAGTTTTCGTTTTCAAAATACTCTGAAATCCCGACTCAATGTTGATAGATCTGTTTCAACACACATTTGAATTAGTTCTAAACTGGGTGGAGTGCAGGCCAACTAAGATTGGCGGTCCTACAAACATCCAAATTGATTCAAAACTAGTTAACGCCGTATTCCAAGGTTCCTAGAATTTACTCAGAGCTGATTCTGAGCCGGTGAGATTCGTTGTTGATTCTAGTGAGGAATTGAAAATGGATTATAACAAGTATGCGCACTGCGAAAATTATTTTCAAATTTCGATGTCATTTTGTCAGTTTGTTGTTCCAGAGAGTTGAACCGTTGACAAGGGAATAGTTTCGAACCTGTAACTTCTCACACATGGCGGTATACTCAATTGGAAATCAGTTCAGTGCCTTATAACTATTTGTTATAATACTACGAAGATTATAACGTGCTCCAGCATTAATTCTCTTCAGATGAAGAAGAATTAAATTTGGCCTTATATCGCCAGGCTAAATGTTTAACTCTGAAATATAAATCTCAGGAATATTTCATCTTTATATTTGCGCATATCGTATTGCAGTTTTATTCTTGTTCCTGAGTCTTTGGTCTTAATGAACTAGAGAAGGGGTTTGTACAACTGCTTCAATGAAATCGGATATTATTAGTTTCAGTTCAAATTGAACTATTTGTTATTATTTGTTTCACATTTCTTTCAATTCATGTTGTTGAAATTATTCGGATACAATTGTTCACTCAACATTGAAATTAATGCATACAGGAATTATTTTCAACCTTTCAGCATGTGCAGTATGATAAATTAAGATAGCCGTCTTTAATTTAATTTAATTCAAGAGGATAGTTAACGTATTATAAGTTATGGCATTTTTAAAATATAAGGTCTAATCTAATTCAACAGAAAATTTAAAATTAAAATGACTTATATATACCAATTGAGTTCAGACGATGTTTTTACAAGAAGTTCTGAATTTACGAACTGATTCACACAAATGTGGCAAAGGTAATGATTGAAAAAGAAAAATATTTTGCCTATTATCCTTACTACAACTGATGTTCTTCCAAAAGTTATCGTAGATTTAGAAGTATTAAATCTGAACATGAATTAAATAGAATGAACAGTTACAGTTGTCCAGGGATGCTCAAAAGGTCGATCGCGAGTACTTTTTGAGTAGATCTCAAGAGGAAAAAAATTTTAATAAGTAGGTAACTAAACTACAAAAATTTATTACGTGATAAAATAACAAAAAGGCAACAAGCAGCTTTATCAAAGGAACGCGCGGTACTTGTCAAAGAAAAGCCGTGTTTTTATTCTTACCGCTCTTCTAGAAATTTCACTCACGCCGATATAAATGTTGCACCAGCAGGAATTTAAGTCATTCTGAATTGTAACTTGAAGACAATACTAATGTCGATACAAAGTTTATTATTAATAGTACAAAATAATGCAGCGAAGAATTTGGAAACGTATCATTTTCAAAACAATTGGGAGAAAGAATTTTTCTTTTGTTTGGTGAAAGATAAGTGCATTCGTCTTATTTGTCGTGCAACAGTTGTAATACCTAAGCGTAGTAAGTTAGAGATGCATCATAAAACGATTCATTAGAATTATGAATAGGATTTTCCGCCACAGAGTGAATTAAGAAAACGAAAGGTACGTGATTTGATATCTTGTTTGAACAAAGATCAAACCATTTTCACAAGACCAGCCAAACAATCAAAAGCTGCTAAGATCGCGTCATTTGAAATATCTCATATATTGGCGAAATACAAGAAACCATTCGAAAATGAATCGGTTGTGAAGGAAGCGTTTATTGAAGCGGGTGAGAATTTATTCGGAGATTTTAAAAATGAAACAGAAATCATGTCTGCTATTAGACAGAGTTATCTCGTCCGACTGTCACAAAGCGTATTGAAGTCATGAGTCAGGACATTGCAGATAAACTAAAACATGATATCATGAAATGTACATACTTTTCTTTACAGCTCGGCGAATCCACCGATATGACACACACTGCACAGCTGTGTATTTTTATTCGGATGGTATTCAATGACATGTTGGCTAAGGAAGAATTTTTTACAATCAGGGCTCTGGAGTGATAGACCCGTGGCGAAGATTTACATGACGTTTTGTTCAATTTTGTTAAGAACTTCAATCTACTACTATACAAATTAGTGTGCATTACAACCGATGGAGCACCAGCAATGGCTGTATACAAAAACGGTTTTATGGCATTGTGTCGAGCTAATGAAGATTTCCCTTCATTTTTGTCATTCCATTGCATTATACATCAACAAGTTTTGTGCTCAAAAGTTTTTAACACGGAGGAAATTGTAGGCATTGCAACAAAAATTGAGAATTCCATCTGTGCACGTAACTTGCAACGGCAGCTATTTAAGTAGCAGTTGGAAGATAGGGAGCCAGGTGAACACACTGATTTAGTTCTTCACACGGACTTCAGGTGGTTGAGACGCTGAAAATTCCTAGAAAGGTTTCAAGAATTATTATCCAAAATAACAGTTTTTCAATACGAAAGAGGTGATGACATTCAGATGTTGAAAAACGAAAAATGGCTGACTGATTTGGCATTTTTGACTGACATCACAATGTACTTAAACACCATTAACTTGGAGTTTCAAAGTAAAGAAAAAACTGTTATTGAGATGATTAGCGCAATAAGAACATTCTGAAGTAAATTTCAACACATAACAGATCAACTGAAAATAAATGATCTGAAACATACATTTTTCGTTTTTGAGACCAAGGATTCCTCAGTTGAATTATGATACGTATGAGGCTGAATTATCAAGTATTTTGGGACAAAATCCTATTCAATAATTGCAGTGAAATGGCAAATATAGCATCATTTATGACTTAGCTAATGTAAAACATTGAGGAATTGGCTAGTGAAATAGCAAGCCACTTTAATATGAACTCATGTTCTGTTGAAAATGAGTTGGTGCAGATTATATCAGATATACGTCTCAGCTACAGCATCTGATACCAATTTCTTTTGTTTTATATCTGAAGATAAATATTCGAATTTAAGGCAAATCGCCCTTCAACAGACGGCAATGTTTTGGTCAACCTACTTGTGCGAGTCTGCATTTTCTGAAAACAAGATAACTGAGTCAAAATATCGCAATTGACTTTTTGACGATCATATGTCATCATGCTTGCTATTAGCACTCAGTGATTACGTACCATCTAATGAAAAGTATGCTGAGGACATGCAGTGCCACGCTACAACATCCAAAGTCACTCCTTAGTTGAGTTCAAAACCATATGTAATTTTTTTGTTTTGTAACAACCAATAAACTTGCAGTTTTGAATCACTATGAATTTTTTCATTTATATTATAGAGGAGATCCTAACGAAACCTAACCCAAACCTTGACTAAAATAATATATATTGTGCGAAAAGCTAATATCTATATATGCTACGTTACACCCTACCTAAGTAGGTAGGTAGATAAGGTGTATCATGTATAAACGACAACCAACACATACTTGCAGCCTCTCAGCCTCTTGAAATATTGAGGTAGATCGCCAGCAGTTCAAGTTTGAGAACCCCTGTAGTAGACATTAATGATAAAATCTTGTTATATTCCCCGTAGGCTGCTCTCCTTAGAATATTATGAGGTAGTGGGATATGTTTAATATGTAGTAAATATTGTTATCAATTTCATTACATTTGTCATGCATGTAAAAGAATTTCCATTATGAACAATATCATTAGAAAATATTTTACAGACTTTGTTTGAAACGCTGGCTTATACCATTTCTGTCATCGTGACAAACAAGGCTATTTATTATGACGAAATACACATTCCAACAGCGATTAGTTATTATTCGAAAATGTTATGAAGATAATGGTTTAATTGAAAGAACTCGATGTACACTTCGATAATTCAATAATTTGCAGAACCAGCTTTCCTTTCAAGCTTTACGTTGAGTAGTAACCTATCCTAACTTTTTCTATTTTCCTTCAAAGCTACTCATTTTGTAATAATCAAATAG
Source organism: Cryptolaemus montrouzieri (assembly GCA_013387265.2). Taxonomy (NCBI): domain Eukaryota; kingdom Metazoa; phylum Arthropoda; class Insecta; order Coleoptera; family Coccinellidae; genus Cryptolaemus; species Cryptolaemus montrouzieri. The sequence goes on along the minus strand of JABFTP020000124.1, from coordinate 42,477,409 downwards.
GTTTAGAAACGCTGAATAGTGCTTATATTTGGATGAGTTATGATAATGTACAAAATGTTGGGACATATGATTATTATTATTATTTTAAATTCAAGAAAACGGAGGAAAATCCTTTGTGGTTCTATGAAAAATGTCGAAAATTAATACATTTCGAAAAATATTGGATAAAGGTATAAATGAAGTTCTCGCACAAACCCACGATCGCATCGACTGCTATATACACGTCCTATTTGTGTTGAATCGATAACTCCGTTTTGATCTGATGTCTTCCTCGGGCAAATTGTTCCAGTTGCTGAATACATAATTTCTCAAAATATAATGTCATTCCTTCGATTTTAAATTTTCTGTTACTAATTTTGAACCATATGCTCGCAGTCCACATTCATAAAGTGAATTAATGTAAAAAACGAGGTCTTTTCAAGAGCCTTGATACAGGAACGGGTTACAAATGGCATTGATGTGAGTATTCCATTTTAGTTCCAGAATTAATATGATTTCCAAGTAAGTACGAATCGAGGCAGTATTCTATATGTAGGTTTACTGCATACATTTGCAGCACTACTCATTTCCTAGAGTTGAGCTTATGAAAGCTATCATCAATTTTCGCTATTCTTGAGATCCACCTGAATTCATTTCATGCACTGGATAAGACCGTACAGTTTAATTTTTTCGGTATAGCAAGGCAAACGAATTGTAACGTAGTGTTTAATATTATAGATGCTCATAGAAAACAATGTGACCTAACACTGAGACTAACGAACCCACTATAGGTTGTTCGTACGAAAAGGCGTCGCGAACTCCGACCCTGAATGATCAAAAAGTCCAAAATCCAGTTTAAAATATCATGCATTATTCCACAATGATCCAATTCTTATAGGAGTAATCCCAAGTTCTCCAAACGAAAGCCTTCGCTGAGTCGTGGCATATCACGTCAACTGAACGTCCAGCGTTGATGCAATTGATCCAATCCTGCAAGGACAGCAGCAAGTTTGTAAAGGTCGATTCACCTGAGATGAAACGGCGTTGCTCTTTAGGATTATGTCAGTAATTTCATCAAATGTTTCCGTACATTTGATTCCATAACCTTGAAGACTATAGGTACCAAATTAATCGACCGATAATTCTAACTTTTTTTCACTCCATTGTTGTAGATAGCTGTAATTGTAAAAGTTTTTTAAGTAGAAGCTTATTTATAGGTAAACGAGATAGACATAATTTGTACAATGATGAAATAAAAAACTGAAACGTTTTTTTCCTTCAAAACAGGTTCTCATAAAGCCCTCCAGAAGATGTTTCGAACCTGAGCTGTTTGAGGTATCTTGCAACCAATTCCGGTGTAAAGTCGATATGCTCGATGCCGTTCTGTTTTCTGAATGAGAGTATAGTAAATAGCATATAAGTTGGAATACGAGTTGAGACTGATACTGAAGCCTATATACATCTGCAGTGTCCGCTTTTGACTTGCAAAGATCTCCATTTTTTCTTCTTAGAAAAGGTATTCTGATGGTACTCTTTATGGCTCTACGAACATATTCGAAGAATTTTTTTTGTCACTAGAACAAAGGGTATACTCATATTGTTCACTGGTGTAACAAATCTGCTTTGTTACTTTCTTACATATATTATAATCCTCAGCCTTACGGAACCTGAAATATTCCTGACCTAAACGATTTTTGGCACTTTCTCTGCATTCACAGTTTTTGGTATTATATTTTACTACTCTACATGATGTATGTCATGCCATGTCATGTCATCTGCTCATTCTGAGGGGAGTGAAGAGTCATATGATATGGAAATATTTATTTATTTATTTATTGTTACAAGACATAGGAACCCCTACAGGATAGACCCAATTACCGGGGTTCACAAAAAATGATAACAGAAGAATAAACAGAAGTGAAGCTGTCATACGAAATGAAAATTATGACTTTCATAAAAATTCAGGAGAGAAAAAAAAAGACTCGCCTAACACTACAGAATCAAATAAAATATCATGAAAACCAAAAACTATTACAATAAGCATGATTCAGATCTAATGAGATATGCAATATCATTTTTTTTGAAAGAAGAAAGAGGTTCATGAAAAATATCTATACTGGCAATATGCAAATTGTACAGACGCATAATTCGCAAGAAAACAGAATGAAAAAATAAACTAGTACGGGCCTTCGGAACATAGAAGAGTGCATTTCGGCGACTAGGATAACAATGAAAAGTTCTAGCCGAGAAGGAGCTTGGTTTTGCTTGAAGCATGTGATTGCTTTACGAATTGCAATAGTTTTGCTTCAAATAAAGTATTTGTCAATCGATGCTCTGGTTGTTTTGGCCCAGTGATGATTAGCATTAGCCATGTTCACTTTTAAGTTTGAAGAAAGTTGAATTCACGTATAATTGTTGCATTCTATAGACTGGACAATTTGGAAAATTCCTCTAGTAAAAAAAAAGAGTTATTAGTCGCTACGGTAGAGGAGTTTTTTGAATGAAATAATTATACAAGGTGCCTACTATAAAAGGCGCCAAACTTCAGGAGGTTATAGTACAAGTAAATTGTAACGGACAATGTCTAATAACATTTTTTTCGAAAAGTTGATAATTATCGAGGTATTTAACATTACTTGAGTTTACGAAATTTTTTGGTTCTCTCTATAAAAACAACAATTTCTCTGTTATTCTCACAGATACATCGAATCTGACCATTAAATTTGTCATAAGATAGACAAGTACTAATGTTAAAAAATCTTGTATACCGGGTGTTGTAAAAGGCTAGATGAAAAAATTGTGAAATGAACAAAATTAGTGGAATTTTTAAGATAGCTGTATCACTGAAAACTGGCTGATAAGTGGCTGTTTTTTTTTTGATAAACTACTACAATCAACTGGCTTTTGAAAGGTATATCAATTTTTTCGAGCCTACTATTTTCTTCCAGTAATATCATGGCTAAGAGTAATAAGAACATAAAACCCGAAAACGCAAATATCTTATATCACTTAATGAAACATGAACAGGAACAAAACTTAGGAAATATTAATAAATTATATTTTTACGAAAAGCATTTGAAAACTATAAGAGGTAATCAAAATGTCTTCCTTCTTCTTGAATGCACTTAACACATCTTTTTCTTAAACTATCAAATACTGTTTGAAATTCAATGTGGTTATGAGTCATTTCGATGCAACAGATTCGAATCCTTTCAATTAATTCTTCCAGAGTATGAATGGAAATTCTTTAAAGATTGGTCCTTATTGAGCCCAACACATAAGAATCAAGCGGCGTAAGGTCAGGGCTTCTGGGTGGCCGTCTCTCCGGTTTTAATGCACCTTTCCATTTCTCTCCAAATCTCTGTCATCCAGTTCTGAACCATTCTAGAATCTCTCACTCTAATCTCGTACTGAGACTGTACCACAACAGTACCATAAGGACTTTCTGTATCACACATGGGAATTTCTTAAATCTATCATACCAACTTTGGTAAAAGTTAACGCGTTCGTCCATTGAATTTTATCTGATCCCCACTCCAACAATTTATTCATGTACCACCTACATAATTGCATCCTTACCTCACTGTCCACTGGCAATATGTCTTCAACTTTACTCAAATAGTGAGGATGTATATTATTTCGCTTGTGAACTCTTTGAACCGTGGAATGATGAAGTCCCAATATAGCACCAATTTTCCGAGTACTTGTTTCAGGGTCATCTCGAACAGCCTGCAATATTGTAAGTGCTTGTCTCCATTGCTGAGTATTTTCAACACCACTAATTCTCAAACCACTGAATGAACCAGTTTCACTAGAGTGCCTAAACACTTCAACAAATATCTTTCTGCAAGGTTGCTGTCTGTTTGGAAAGCGCAATGCATACCCCCGCACAGCTGCCTGGGAATTTTTATTCGAGAAGCCATAAACAAATAACATATCTCGATATTCAATGTCCGAGAAACTAGACATGTTTTCTTTTTTTCGAAAATGAAAATGGAACCAAAAAGAGGAAAATATAAAATTCAATTCATAAATTCATTGAGTGAAAGTTCCTGTCCAATTCTATATATTTTTATTTATTTTAAAATCAAGTCATACAAGCCTTCAGTGATTTATTCTTTCACGATTCTTTTTGTAATTTCTTCTACTAATCCGAGGAAAATAAATTATTCCTAGTTTCCTTAACATTCAATATCCTGATATGTTATTTATTTATCGTTTATTATTATTGAAAAGTTATTTGTAGAATTGTTTAGACGCTCCGGTGAAACTAGCTCATGTGTGATCGAAGAATTAGAGAATTTAATGTTCTTACTCCTACTCTTACCCATGATATTGCTGAAAAAGATAGTAAGCTCAAAAGTTGATAGACCGTTCAAAAGCCAAATGAGTGTAGCTGTTTTTCCAATAAAAAAAAGCTATTTATTTACCAGTTTTTAGTGATACAATTAGCAAGAAGGTACCACTTATTTTGGTCATTTCACAATTCTCTCATTTAGCCTTTCACAACAGCCGGTATACAGGATTCTTTCAACATAAGTACTTAAGTATCTTATAGCAAATTTAATGCTCTTTCCGATGGTATGGTCAGATTTGATAAGGCTCTTAGAATAACAGAGATATTCTCGTTTTTATAGAGAGAAGCAAAATATTTCGTAAAATCAAGAAGTGTTGAATAACTCGATTAACATCAACTTTTCGAAAAAATGTTATGACTCTTGTACTATCAACTCCTGAAGATTGGCACTTTCTATAGTAGACACCCCGTTTATTGAATAACTAAGTTTCACAATTGCGTTAATGAATTCGCATTTTATACTATGTTTTTCATCTAACAATGCAATTCCATAAATTCAGCGTAGCATAAGTACTGTAATTTATATTTAGAATAATAATACGAAAAACTTACTTGGAAGCATATAAGTGGTGCTAAAATAATTTATTTTCAAAAGAGGCTTGAATTTTCAGTATAAAATCATTTATTGTGAGACCTATGAATAACATCAAGTCAAATATGTTAGATCAAGTATTTATTGATTCATCTGTTCACGAGAATGCACTGAAAAATGAATCAAGTCGTAGAAAATGTAAATTTCATGCCATACATATCTGTTCATTTACAGAAGTTGACATGCGTTGATACAATCGCTTATAGTATAGGAATATTTTACAGATAATAGATTTACAGTTTAATTCTAAGCAGCTCAACTATAGCCGTTCCTTTAAATTTAGGCTACTTGTATTTTCACTTATGTCACTGAATCAGCATTAGAACGAACACTATTATAAATGAAATATATGAAATCCCCATCGATCGGCAAGGTTTTGCAAAAATATCAAGAAAAAAGTTGTAGATCGTGCAATCCTCCATAAAGGTCATTAACTATCTCTTCAAACGAATTCAAACTATTATTAAGAGATTGGAAAGAATTCTACTCTCCACATTAATAGAACAACAACGAGACCTAAAGATCTGAGGAATGAAGAAAATATTGAAGATGTGAGAGCAAGTGTTAGATTCAAATCTCTCAATTGCTCGTCCGTTCCAAAAACTTGGACTTCCGCACACCTCAACTTGGCGAACTTTGCAGAGACAACAGAAGGCTACCGACTATCGTTTTCGTTGTGAGTTTGCTGATTCGGCACAAGGGATTCTTAAGAATGACATTCCATTAGGTGAGAAAATTATCTTTTCAGATGAAGCGCATTTTCATTTCGATGGCTTCGTCAATAAGCGCAACTATTGACTCTGGTCGGAAACAATTCGCAGAAGATTGTAGAGAAGCTGTTGCACCCGCAGGAAGCAACCGTATCGTGTGGTTTACGACATGATGATCAAGGGCTTTATATTTTTGAGAATACAGCAGGAAATGCAGTTTCTGTGAATGGTGTATCCAACAAAAATGAAGCAACATATTACACTGCTAGTGTAACTATGGAGTTATAGAGGAAAGACTTTGGGAAGTCAATAATTTCAAGAAATTCAATTGTGAACTGACCTCCAAGAAATTGTGATTTAATTCAAATGAACTTTCTCCTGTGGAAAATTTTCAAATAAATTTTTCTCGAATACTTCATGATATTGGAAAAGTCATTCGAGTAATTATGGCCTTTTGTATAGTGTCATTGCAAATTAGGTATTTGGATTCGGTCTTGTCAAAGTCGAAGTGGTCACTTGGGTTATTCTTTTAAATAAATAAATGTACAAAACTGAGTCATAAAATGAAGAAACGAAATGATTCTATTTTAGATACTTCTTGTTCTATTCAAGAAATCCAAATCTTATCAATTTTTTTCGGTTTAAGTAAAGGCAGAAAAACAGCACTGAAAAAAAACTACGATTCAAAACACCTCTGCGTAAATTGATCATAGTTATACATCTCTTAGGTATGCACAAAACTATGTTATTGAGAGCCCTTGATATTAAGTGTGCCAGGCCACGTAGTTACGGCGGAAGCAATTGACTATTTGGATTATTGTTAATATTTTGATAATCTGATTGAGGAGGTCGTTACTTGATGAAAATCGATATACATATTTTAAATGGAATAGAACTATGGTATCTAGATTTTCACTATATTAACAAAACTATGACCGGCTTCATCCTTATATATTAGTCTTCTTTCCTACGTAATATTACAAAAGGTACAAGTACAGGAGGTATGTAGGAAAACCCATCGGAGTTGCTTACTTTATGAATTGAAAAGATCAAGTAAATGAGAAGGATTTAGATATAATTGACCATTTAGTAACCTACCTCTTTGTTAATCTCAAAAATTTCTCACAGAATGAGTTTTTGTCTATTATTTTCATTGTGTAAAATTTCGAAATTATCATTAAAGCTATGGTTTTCTTCGATTAAGTGATTAGAATAATGGAAATCTGATTTATGATAAATGAAACTACGTTTGTGCTCGAATAATCTAACTTTGAAGTTTCTGAAGGTTCTACCAGTATAAATTTTATTACAATCCCCGCATGATAGTTTATAAACACCCTTATGAATTTTAAATTTGCAGTTTTTGATATGTCGGCCTGAAGAATTATCAGTTCGGAATGCTATATTGAAATTATAATGCGGGAGTAATGATTTTAATTTTTGACTAGGATCACCAATAGAAGTTAAGCTGTTGTATATTTTGCTAAAACTTTTCATACTTGGAAATACTTCCTGGATTACTCTTTGCGTGAAATTATGTTCTCGATCATACTAGGACTGTGACCGTTATTGATATCTATTTGTTTATTTGTTTAAATATCAATGGATGAATCTAGAATTGATAAAAGTAATAAATCCGGTCTTTACTGTCTTGCGGGGATTGTAATGAAATTCATATTGATAGAACTTTCAGAAATTTCAAAGTTAGATTATCCCAGCACAAACGTGGTTTCAATTATCATAAATCCGATTCCCATTAATCTAATCACTTACTAGAAGGAAACCATAACCTTAATGATAATTTCAAAATTTTACACAATGAAAAAGATAGACAAAAACTCAATCTATGGGAAATTTTAGAGATTAACAAAGAAAAGAATTCAGGTAGGTTACTTAATAGTCAATTTGATCTAAATCCTTCTCCTTCACTTAATCTTTCCAATTCATAAAGTAAGCAACTCCGTTGGGTTTTCCAACATACCCTTTGTACTTGTACTTATTGTAATATCAAGTAGGAAATAAGACTAATATATAAGGAATAACTCTGTTCATTAGTTTGTATCTATCTGATGAAGCCACAGTGTGGTGAAACCGGTCATAGCTTTGTTAATATAGTGAAAATCAAAATACCACAGTTTTATTTCATTGAAAATATTGCAAATATTTTCACACGAAATTTCACAGAAGTGTAAGCAGCAATCAGGATCGCCTTCGTTTATTTCATAACTAGTTTCTTATTATAAAAGTGAAATTGGTAATGTTTCAAAGACCGTTGAATCTGATACCAGACACATGTGACAATTTTTTGAAGGAAACTACCAATTCAATTGATTCGTTACGTAGTTAAAAACTTATTCATTCCATGTAAAACATACTTGTTGCGTGCCTCAAGATTATGTTAAACAATTCTGGATTTAGTATAACTTAAAATTTCATGACAAAACAAACAAAAATATTTTTCCTAAATATTATAATTCTCCTTGTGTTGTAGAAATTCACCTCAATGTGCAATCATATAATTTTGATTTACATCTACATCGAATATTGTAATCCTCTTGTCGGCAATTTCATTACAGTAGATATTAGACCGTTCTTGTCGCTTTTAGGCACGTTTCGATCGTCAAAAATACATATCTGCCAATTGATCCTATCTTGTTCTTAGAATCTTTGAATTTTAGAATCAAAACTCTTTTCTGAAGTGTTTAAGAAAATGCACAAACCTGAGAGACATAATTTTATCTATCTTTCATCATCGATCTATCATTCAGTATCTGACATTCACTATATAACACACACTGTAACTAAATTGTGTATCAGTCGTAGCTAAGATCATAACTTTGTATTCATTCACTATTCCTCATCTTATTGTATCGTCAACACAATCCATTTTCAGTACAACGTTATACGTATCGTCAAATGTATATACGTGTAAATAAACAGTATTAAACAAGGAATCAATCTCAATCAACAAAAATTACTTACAGTCAGGTAAAACACACTGTAGAACAAATAAATAATAATACTGTTGTCCTACCTATTTTTCTGGATGATTCACTTACAAATCCTCACTTTTCCCCACGCATAACTTTTAATTCGAAAGTAATTTAATTTTATTTAATTCCATCCGCTTATCAGTTGAGTAAACCATTTTCAACGTATATCAAACAACTGTGTTTGAAAGTGTTAGGAAAATGAAAAACAAATGTGCAACAGGTGCGTTCCGTACCAAGCATTGATGTTTATAATATCTCAAATTATTATATTTCAATTAAAACTTGGAAGTGCTGAGGACAAAAATCGTCAATTGAGAATGATAGCGGAGAATTAGAATTGAATCATTGAATGAATGTCGGATGAGGTAATTTCGAAAACTTACATTGATTTCAAGCATTGTCAAATAATCGTTGAAAACGAACTTCAATTGTGTTTGGACTGTTTATATGATATTAAACATTCATAAAAAAAAAACCTTTGAATTGAGAATTTAAGGACCTTTCCAAAGATATCCCACTCAATCCACTATCCTAATAACGAATTTCAACTTGAGAGTTGCTGAGGTGAAGATGTTGATTTAACTTCATTCAAAAAAATATAACATTTAACATTGAATAATCTTATTCAGCATCATAGATTTCAAGATTTCGAAAAATCGTTTTCTGGTAACTGGTGAAGATTGACACAAAGTCTTTGAAGCTGCTGTCTCGTCTAGAACTCAGTCTCAGTCCTTTTTTTTTACTTTTTCGCAATTTGATTTGCATTTATTTTTGATGAAGAATGTTATTTCGACATTCTAGTAGTTCAAGGTTGTTAATACTAAAACCTTTCAGAAAGGCAGGCTTCCTTTGATTCGCCGTACATGAGAATCATGTTTACGTGCTTCATTACGTGTTTTTGAAAGACATGTTTCATGCACAAAGTCTTCAAGGTCGTAAATATCACCAGATGATTTCCATCTTTCAGCAATTGCAGCATGAATTACTTCTTCGTATGGAAGAACTACCAGGCTCGAACTATTCCAACCTTATCTTTTCTATGCATGTATAATCTTCATTGATAATTGTGACTAAAGCAGAAAATGAAATTTTGTTTTTGTGGGTTATTTCATGATGTTTCCTCTCGGTGGAATATATAAATCGATTTGATCATATTTTGTGAGCGCGTGTAACAATTTTCAATTTGTTGTCTACGTAATATTGTTGAAACATCTCGTTTCCTGTATCAGAACAATACAATATAAGCGTATTTTAGATTATAGTGAATTTCAATGATGTAAATTTATATTTTTTTAATGTTGTCATCTGGATAATTTGCGAAGGTTTTTGGCGTCCTCGTAAATCGGATGACGAAATAACCATAGAGTTCAAATTATTTGCTGCCAAGTTTTCAATTAGCACTGACATCGCTTCTTCGACATTGGAGAACCTATAGTTGAAGTTCATCTATTTTCCAATTCAATGTGTTAAGATCATGAAGTTATTTTCAAGAGGAGCTTCGTTTTTTCCACATGGTTAGATACAGAAATCGCGGCTACTCTATCTATTCTAATTTCACAAGTGGTCCCAAATAATATTTGGAACTATCGGAATCTTCGTCTTTCTGATGCTTTTCCGATGCGAGTTGATAACAGAGGGTGTAACTTTCTTTAATTTTCTGTTATTTCATCAGTATTCCTCCTCCTTTTGTTGACTTTGGTACCATTTATTCTGCATTTCAACCAGAAGTCTCTTTGTAATGAACCTTATTAAGATTGGACTAGTCCAGATGCTGATCTATGCTACTTTTTTCCGCAGGTGAAAACTGGTTACTAACACTTTCGAATTGAGCTATATTTGGAGCAATAACATCAGCAGGATGGTTCAACCCTTGGGCACAATTTTAATCGCCCTGCTGCTGAACTATCACACTGTTCTCAAAGTCGAATAATCCATTTTGGATATTCTCGGGGAGATGAAACTTGAGAAGTTCTTCATATGAGCCTAGTTCACTCGTAGGTAACACAAGATTATGGTGAATGTAAACATTCTCAGCATTACGAAGTCTAATACTAACGGATTAACTATATTATCGGCTTTTACTTTTGCATTTTCTTCTTATCGCGCTTCACTTAAACTATAATAATAATAATAATAATAATAATAATAGGCCTCAGGGGCTCAGGAACATTGTTTCTGAGTACGGACTTAGCGAACCCGAGGTACCCAAGCTGAACCTGGCAGTAGGTATAAAATGCAACTTATCCAATGATGTACAATCTAAGGAATAAACGGGTGAATCGACATTGTACCACCATAACCTCTTGTCGCGTTCAAGATTTAGGAAGAGGGTCTTGTTCGGAAAGTGAGTCACAGTCTCCCTCGGTTAGCGACGGAAGCAGCGTGATATCGAGTAGGGATACTGCAACACAAAACCAAGTGGAAAATAACATCAACACCTCCCAACCGACTCTTGATGTTTCAACGGTGGCACAAGCCGTTATGCCTACGACCATGAAAGCCGGACTCCCTAGGAAACGCATGAAGTGGACTCCTGAAATGAATACCTTCATTATGCGTTCCGATTACAAGATTACAAACTTGGAATCGGAAATGACAGCATACAGATACGCGTTACATCTTTCGTTCATAGAAAAATATCCTGAATTACAGCACATATCCGAGCAGAGAATTTCGGATCAACGAAGAACAATCGTTAAAAACAGGCTACTTTCATCAGAAACGCTGCAAAGCTTACGAGAAGAGGTCATAATGGAACTCAGAAGCGAAAATGATACTCATAACGGTATACCTGCTGAGGTCAATGAAAGTGTTACAGATAACATCGAAGCCACGGAAACGAATATTAACATGGAACGCCCTCTTGAGCCGAATCAGCAGAACGAATACACGTATTTAGCAAGATCAGAGCTCAACAGAGCAATAACTGAATTCAGTGGTAGTAACCCAACTAAAAGACCTAAACTGCCCAAACTCAAGACGAACAAGAACACCAATATCATCCTAGCAAGCGTAAACTCAATGTTTGAAGAATATACCGACCAGAACACCTTGGAGAAGATTCACACTTTCATTTACTGTGGAGCAGTAGCGGTTCTTCGACTTCACAAACAACAAATCTCCACAACTCTGATTCAAGCTCAGCCAAAAAGCGTCAGAAAACCACCATGGCAAAAACGACTGGAGAAGGATATTGATAATATTAGAGCAGAAATCGGTCGCCTCACAGAATTCCTGAGAAACACCCTGATCACAAACAACACATCGACGTTTATATGGACACTTTGAAACAGAAACTCCATGCAAAAGCAAAGAGGCTTTCAAGATACGTCAAGTGTACTGAGAGGAAACACCAAAACCAAAGGTTCCTCCAAAACGCTGCCAATTTTCATAAGGGAAATAACAAAACTGCGACCAACAATAACAGAGAAGTACCTGACGCACAGTGCTTGACCGATTATTGGTCATCACTATGGTCGAACCCCAAAGAACACAATAGAGATGCGGAATGGATCACGAATGAAAAAGAACGCCTCGATATCAGACATATGGACTTCGATGGAATAACGGAGGAAGAAATCACAACAGTAATTAGAGCGACCAACAATTGGAAGGCCACAGGTATAGATAATATCCACAACTACTGGTACAAGAAGTTTGATAAGCTCCATGGAGCCCTAGCGAAACAGCTCACGTATGTTCTTCAACATCCCAAGAAAACACCCACTTTCCTAACGCAAGGCTTAACATATATGCTACCTAAGAGCGATAGAACACAGGATCCGTCTCAATATAGGCCAATCACTTGCCTGCCAACACTCTACAAAATACTCACCTCATGCATATCCAATCGAATATACCAACTCCTTGACGACAACAATATATTAGCGGAGGAGCAGAAAGGATGCAGAAAGAAACACCACGGGTGCAAGGAACAACTCATCATCGATTCTGTGATAATGAAACAGGCACACGTAGGGCATCGCAATGTTCATTCAGCTTTTCTCGATTATCTGAAGGCATTCGATAGTACCGCCCATTCTTGGCTTGTTGAAGTATTGCAGATATACAAAATTCATCCAGCCCTGGTAGAGTTCTTAAAGACAACAATGACACACTGGCGCACGTCTCTGCAGGTCAACATGAACAATAAATCAATTAAAACCGACGAGATACCCATACGTCGTGGAATTTTTCGAGGAGACTCTTTGAGTCCACTATGGTTCTGTTTAGCAATGAACCCATTGTCATCAATGCTCAATAGAACTGGATACGGATTTAGGATAAAAGCAGAAAGGAATTATCACACAATCTCCCACCTGCTGAATATGGATGACATCAAATTATATGCTTCGAACAAGAAGCAATTGGATGATTTGCTGAAAACTGTCAGTGAGTTCTCGGCAGATGTTCATATGAAATTCGGGATTGAAAAATGTAAGACCCTGAACATTCAAGGAGGGAAGTCATAGATGGTGAAACACAACTTTCAAACGGTGATATTATACAGTGCATGGTAGATGGCGAAACATACAAATATCTGGGATACCAACAAGCCAGATTGTTAGACCAAAAACAATCAAAGGAGAAGATTCGTTCAGAATACAGTCAGCGTCTGAAGACTGTGCTGAAATCGATGTTGAACTCGGGGAATCTAGTCAAGGCAATTAACACCTACGCCATTCCAGTGTTGCTTTACTTATTTGGAATAATCAGATAGGCTAAGACGGAGCTGGACGATATTCAAAGGCAGACCCGAACGATGCTGACAAAGTACAACAATCATCATCCAAAATCGTCTGTGATACGAACAACTTTGAAGCGGAAAGAAGGAGGACGCGGATTAATAGATGTTGTCAATTTACACACCGAACAGATAAGAAATCTCAGAGAATTCTTCTCTGCAAAAGCTCTCACTTCTGACCTCCATAGAGTAGTATCGTTGGCTGATAAGGGGTGTACACCTCTTAATCTTGCTACCAGAGATGACCTGCTGAATCTACCGTTCCTATCAGATACTGAAAAACAAGAGCAATGGTCAAGAAAGGAATTGCATGGACGACATCACCATGAGATTAATCAACCACACATCGACAAAGAAGCCTCCAACAAATGGTTGATGAAAGGAGAATTATTCGCAGAAACAGAGGGATTCTTTATGGCCATCCAAGACCAAGTGATCGCTACAAACAATTACAAAAGATTTATAATGAAGGACGGAACATTACAAACAGATAAGTGCAGAAAATGCCATATAAGATCGGAGACTATACAGCATATTACGTCCGGATGCGAACAACTGGCCAACACGGAGTATCTTCACAGGCATAATCAAGTGTGCAACATAATCCACCAGAAACTTGCACACAAGTACGGACTTCTGAACACCTTCCAGCCATATTACAAGTATCAGCCGGCGCCCGTATTGGAAAATGACTCTATCAGATTATACTACGATAGGCCTGTTATCACTGACAGAATGGTGACGAATAATAGGCCGGACATAGTGGTGTATGATAAGAAAGCCAGAACAGCAATGCTGGTGGATGTCGCCATACCGAATAATAACAACGTGCTGAACAAGTTCCAGGAGAAAAAGTCCAAATACACAGACCTTGCTATTGAGATCAAGCAGATGTGGCACCTCGATAAAATAGATATTGTTCCTGTCATCGTATCCTCGACTGGTTTAATACCCAAAACTTTGCATGATAGCCTTAAGAAATTAGAATTGCATAAGAATACCTATATAGAAATGCAAAAAGCTGTAATTCTTAACACATGTAGGATAGTTAGGAAATTTATGTCAAGTATATTGTAATCGAGCCTATTCCCTTTGATTGCCAAATCTGGGAAAGGTAAATTATATCCAGCTACTAGTTGAGATAGTGCATAAGTCCACGATAATAAATAACAATAGCATTTTATTGGCATCTTGTACAGAAATAATAATTATAACTATCAATTACATTAAAGGCCTTAAACTTATTATGAGTGAGTGTTACTGTACATTGAGAGATACCAAAAGGTAGGATACAGCATAGCTGATTAATCCAACCTGAATAGAATAGAAACAAATACTAGACAAGTGTACCCACAATTGTACGGAAACATCGTTATGTAAGAGATACTTATCACTAATCTTACCAACTATTCATCTTGAAAACAAGAATTAAACACTAAAATAAATCAAAATTAATTCAGCAAAATACTGTATGTTTTAGGTTCGTAGAGTGGTAGAGTAGTCTCTGCATCAAATATTCTGTTATTCATATTTCAATGATGTATGTCGTAGTGGTCAGTGAACATAACTTGCCAAATTTCAGAACAAGTATTTTGTTCAATAGAAAGATAAGTGTTACTATAAAGACTGTGAGGATGTTACACTCCTTTATTTTAACTCGCACCCTAAAATTGCACAAAAATATTCAGGTTATAATTTTTGAAATAATTTATATTGTATAAGAATTCTTTTCTCATATATCTGGAAATTACATTCTTCCTTGAGAATATTCGGAAAATTCTACGACCTCTACCTCTCTTATATATTTCATCATCAGCTAATATCCAAATTTTTTTTCATACAGCTATCTCTTTTTTCCATAATAATTACGCAATAACTCATCTAGCGGTATACGTTGACAACTAGTTATTCCGTTAATGAAAACTGAATTCCTGCAATCAATTGTACACATGCCAGGATTCAATATTTGTTAAGTTATAATGAAATAGATCATTCGCCTTCACACACATTTCGGTTCTTCTATTGAAATGATTGAAAGGTACTTATTCTCGAGAATTAATATTATCTAATGCTAACTTATGCGAATAATATTACTTCCTACCACTTTATTAGTAACCCAGATGGTTTAATCAAGGCGGTATATTTTTATAATTACAAAATATTGAAATGTACACGAAACGTAATCAAAATTTGTTGTTTGGTGTATTTTAATGAAAACAAACCAGAATATACTTGTTTGTGAAAGTAGAAGGTATTCGAATTTTCTTGATATATATTTCGTATTTTGAAAAATAAAACATCATATATCTAGATATATATTTTCAGCGAAACTGAGTCGGGATCATTTCTTTCGTTCGAATTTGTAAACAATTGAACATTAGGACTGTTTAAATTGAATGCGAAGTCTATCATTCTGTTAATGTTGTACTTTTTTCGACGCCATTTATTTTTTCTCTCAAGAAAGAATTATACCGTTATTCATCAAACAAGCACTGCGTATATATAGGGTGCTTAAACGAAAACTAAACAGAGGCTATATCTACCAAGATATTCATTTCCGATCAAAACGCAAAAATAGTTCACTTTTTGTTTCAAGGGAGACATCATTTGGGGTACTAAACTTGCCTGAAATATCAACCCCCTAAGCGGGGGTTGCAATCCTTGAACATTTTGAAAATGGAAGCTGGGTCGAGTGATGACTCAGAAAAAAGGTGGTATCTGTGTTTATACTGCCTTGAACGACTATCCATTTTTAATTGAAAACTGTAAAAGATACAGGTTGAGCAACTGAAAGAAAGGAAAGACTATTTCCCTGAGACTAATCAAGTTTCAGTGAAATAAAATGTAACAGATCCATGCTTATCAATAGCAGTCATCATCTAGTACGATCTTAATCTCGAATCTAACCCCTAGAGCAGGTGTAACCACCCTTAAAAATTTGGAAGAGGGAAGATGGGTCGAGTGATATCTCGAAAGAAAGGTATTATCTTTGTCTGCATCCCCGTGAACGAATTTTCATTTTTGATTGAAAACTGTAGTAGATAGAGAGTGAGCTACTGAAAAATAGAGGAGACTATCTATTGCGTTGAGCTATTCAAGTATTAGTGCAAAAAATGGAACAGATTGATTTCAGATCAAATGCTGTCATCCTTGATCTGAATGAATCTACTCCAGTTTTTTGCACTAATACTCCAATAGTCTTGGGGCGATGGTCTTCTCTATTTTTCAGTGGCTCACTCTATATCTTCTACAGTTTTCAATCAAAAATAAAAATTCGTTCACGGGAATGCAGACAAAGATAATACCTTTCTTTCAGGTATCACTCGACCCATCTAACCTCTTCCAAATTTTTAAGGGATGTCACCCCTACTCCAGGAGTTGAAATTCGAGATCAGGATGGTACTTGATGATGACTGCCATAGATCACCATCGATCTGTTCCATTATACCTCACTGAAACTTGAATAGTCTCAGGGAAATAGTCTTCCCTATCTTTCAGTTGCCCACCCTGTATCTTTACACTCTTCAATTAAAAATGGAAATTCGTTCAAGGCAATGTAGACAAAGATACCACCTTTCTTTTGAGTTATCACTCGACCCGTCGTCCCTATTTAAAATGTTCAAGGATTGCAACCCTCGCTTAGGGGTTGATATTTTAGGCAAGTGTTGTACCTCGAAAGATGTCCCCCATGAAACAAAAATTGACCTGTTTTTGCGTTTTCATCAGAATATAGGTATAGCCTCTGTTTAGTTTTCGTTGAAGCACACTGTATAGAGAATAGTGGCTAATCTGGCAGATTTTGTCTTTGGCGCTTATAGTCATTTCTGTAGCAGGTATGGCGCTAGCGATGCCAATACGTATCTAAGAGGTGGTATTGTAGATTTGCGAGAATTCTATCCTCTGACGATAGGCGAATAATATTACTTCCTACCACTTTATTAGTAACCCGGACGGTTTAATCAAGGCAGTATATTTTTATAACTACAAAATATTGAAATGTTACAGTGTAACAACTTTCAAATTCTTCCATAATATTTCCTTTTATACCTTTCGAGTAGCTGGGCTGAGTAGTAGGTTGCTTTCTTCGATGAACTCCTTCAATGGAATGAGCAAGTACATTTCAGAAGGAAAAGAACAAGACAGTTGTGTCGTGTGAATGCTTAATGCACAAGGTCAAGAACCCAAGAAAGAAATATATCATTATTCATCAAATGAGTACTGCGTATATATAGAAAATAGTGGCGAATCTGGCAGATTTTGTATTTGGCGCTTACAGTAATTTTTGTAGTAGGTATGGCGTATGTTGACACCTGCGCTCGCGATGCTAATATGTATCTAAGACCTGGTATTGTAAAATGGCGAGAATTTTAACCTCTGACGATAGGCGAAACATCGGCATTACGCAATCGCTGTACACTAATGTCATGTCGGGTTGACGAAGGGTATCCAGACCTTATTCTGGTCTTACCCAGAAAACCCTGCACCTCTTTTTCTGCTTTGAAATAAGGATTGACATTACTTTCGAAATGCCTATTGAAGCATTGAACAGGTCTTCATTTACCCCAAAGAGAACTTGATTGCGTCACATTGATCTGACAAACCATCTTTGCGGCCATGTGACACAATATAACACAAAAAAACCTTATGATGATGCAGCCATGTCAAAATGTAAAGCTGTTTGGTAACTACGTTCATGGTCTCCTAAAACCAGTGAACTTTATCTACACTCAGCTGGAAAATCCCTACTCATCCAAGTTGATACTTTAACTGAATTCAAAATCAACTTGCAGTTAAGGATTCCCTAAGTGGAACTTCCAAGAAATTAAGATTGGTCAGTTTTGACGAAATTGAATTCCAATTTCTTCATGAACACAAAAGTACTGCTGATGGCATCAGAAGTTTGAATATGACAAAGATACTTGTTATGTATAACTTTCAATAGAACTAATGAGTACGCGAAATGGATAGCCTCACATATTGAGATATTTTGATAGAAGCTATTAACGAAATATTAAATTGTCGTTTGGAGAGATTATATGAATTAGAGAAGCCGAAAACAAACGATAGCATAATAGCACCCGTATCTTTTGTAGAACGAAATGGGTGCCAAGATCCAATGAGGAATATGTTGAAGAAGTATTTGTTTCAGAATTCAGAAACGTGAGTCAAGAAAATTAAAGTGTTTCCTGGTCCAACATATTAACTCGGATGAAAAAGAAGAAAAAGGATGCATATTATCATATGTTTCTTGGGGACTTTGATACTTTAGCAGCGATTAATATTACCAATACTGCAATAGATCTCGAATCGCTACACTATTCAACAAATGAAGGCAATACTTCAGAATCCCGAGAACAGGTATCCGAATATAGAAGAACTGTTTCTTATGTAAGACACTCTACTCAACAAGTTATGGACCTATTGAACGACTTATTGCATTTGTAGGAATGATTATGTATCATACCAAAACATAATTTTCAGTTCGCTATAATATAATAATGAGTTATATAGTATATGTCACTGTCGAATATGGTTAATTTTATCTTAACCACAAGAAAAGCGGTTCACCTAAATTGATGTAGTTCCATGTTGTGATATCTCGCAAAATATGTAGCCAAAATATCAAAATTTTTTTGCTATAAAGAATCATTTCCAGGATTTTTCCTCGTTTATTAATTTGACAGCTGAAAATTTCTAGCTGGCTCACAAAATGTACAGATCACTTCCTTCTTTCCATCCTAGGAAACAACAATTGTTTCATTCTTCTTGAATTTTTTTTCTTTCCAGAATTTCGTTCCAAAATTGATTCAAATCTGAAAAGTCAACATCTATTATCGATATTTTGAAATGGAACCACAGAAGATTCTATGGCATTCCCTCCATTAATGGAGCAACAATGTTAGTAACGATGAAATTAGAAAAAGGGTAACAATTTCAAACTCTCAACTAAAATATGTATCCAAAAAATGAGGAAACAACAATTTTGAAGCCTTATCACATACAAACTCAGGTCACATAAAATTAAAAAAGTAAAAACAAAGCAGCAACGCCAAACTAATAAATGTTACAAATTTATATCTTGTGCTTATTACTCTGGATATTATGACAGCCTGCATACGACCCGCCATACTCTCCATTATATTTCCAAAAGGTTCTTGAAGTCTATCAACCCACTTCCCCTACAAATGTTTGACCCAGAATTTGCAGGTTGTCCTGTATTCCTAGCCCTAGAACTCTCCTTCTTAGTTCATCCCAATTAGATTTAGATCCGGGCTTGTAGAAGGTCACATCACCCGTCCAATTCCTACTTTAACGAGGAACTGAGAAACACTGAAGTATATACAAAAGGTGGACTCATCTAAGAATAGAATACTCTTCGACATTCTCATGCCCTGCAGCAAACTCTAGTCGACCCACATGATGCGATAGAACTTTAGGTACTGTTGATAGCCTTCGGGATTGAAATCTGAAAGACATAAAATTTCTCCAAACGGTTTCACTGGAAACTATAGTAATTCTCACTAGTCGAAGGTGATCGCACCTATCTACTGATGTTTGCCTTCTATTTCTCAATGTTTGCAGATGAATAATGCTATGATCCTGCTGCTTGGTATTCCTAGAATGGTCCTAGCTGGCTTTTTGTCCACATTAACCTGTTTTGTGGTATTTTCAAGAGATTCTCCACAACGTGGTTAGTGGGAAGTGAAAGATTTCGGGACATATCTTTGAGAAACTTCGACGAGGTTCACTATTCTTGCAATTTTTCAGGTGCTATCTAAATAAAGAAAAAAATTATAAAAGATGGATCATTTGTTTTTCCCTAGAATGTAATTGGTACATTCGTGGGCCAGCTGAATATTGGCTGAAAGAAAGCATTGGTGGTTTATGCCTTGTGTCAAATGAATGAATGAACACTCCCGAATATTTCATCAAAAAAAAATGTTCATCAAAAAAAATGTTCATCGAAAAAAATTGAATGATTTTAGTTGAATGGTTAGTGAGATATCAGAAAATGGATATAAGCTGAATTTAAGGTGAAACGCTTTTTTTGTATTAAAGTTTACCTCCCCACTTCCCTCCTACTTGCTTCAGTAGCCAGCATCAAAACTTTATACAAACAAGCGAGTCAGCAAAGCAAACTCATAAAATTTCATCCATCCAAAAATCGTCCCACGCAGCACATATATTTGTGAAAGTGACCAAAGATTTCTTTGTACCGTAAAACCGGGTTACTACTCCTCAAGCTAGTATTCATTTATTTTTTCTTCTTTTTTCCATCTGGAGCATTGTTAGGTATTAGAAGAACAAAAGAGTCACTGAACTGCCAAGAAAATCATGAAATATATCTTGCATTTCTTCCTTGAGTTTGGACCCATATTGTTCTAAGGTAGGTTATACAGGGTATCCCAAGTTAGGTGGCCTGTTTTTTTTTATGAAGAACTAATGATATTATCGTTACAAAATTTAGATAATTCAGCTAGTCCGAAACTCTATTTCTATAATATTTTCACCTCTATACCACTTCCGGTTATACCGGAAGTGCATACAACTTTGTTATTCGATATAAAACACCTTGTATATTGATTACTGGTTCAATAACACTTGTTATATCAAATAAAATGTCACCCAACACATAAGTCTAGCTTGTTTCGTTTATGAAATATCTTAGTTTTATTTGAAAATTATCGATATTTTGCTTTTTGAAAAAATCGGTATGTCTCGAGAACGGCATGAGCTATCAAACTAGTGAAAGGTGTTTCGCAAACAAAAAACCATGCGGGACATAACTCATATCCTACTGAATCTCAGTCAGTATACAGAGTGTTCTTTTTCATTTCGAAACGAAGAAACGTCGAAAACTACGTTTTTTCAAATTGAAACCCATTTTTTTTTCAATTCATTAGATTTGCCATAAAAAACTGAACGAAGTTACCCATACGTACCCTGTACCTAAGATTTGAAGTTTGTTTTAAAGTTATGACGAAAAAACGAATTTAAGGTACCTGCCTAAAGTTGGCAAAGGAGGCTTAGATTTCTGCACGTGCATAGACATATCCCAGAGAATAGAGAGGCTCCTGAACATAGATAACAAACTATTATTGTTTGTATTGTCAATCGAAATAATTCGAACAGAATGACTAGATACACAGATGAGGAAATACTCATTTTATTTTTCATTCATGGGCATGATATACGGAATGTGAGTAGAAGTTGTAGGAGGTTTAACGAATTATATCCAAATTTCCTATGACAGCTGAACAATTCAGGAGCAGTTACAAATTTTCTTTCGGCTGGAACGTTCCAGAATAAGACATCATTTTCATCGCCTGTAGTCAACAATGAAGACAATGAAATTGCCGTTCTAGCTCATTTTGATGTTAATTCACGTTGATCATTGGCATGATCTGAATTTACGTCGTAGTAGAATTTACAGAATTCTAAAAAATCTGAACTGCTCACTTATAAATTTACATAGGTCCAAACTCTACAAGCTGCCGATCCATAGCTTTGAATAGAACTGTGTGTGATCCTTCTTCCCAGAACACAAGGGTATCCCGATTTTCTCATAAAGATTATCTGGGCGGATGGTGCCAAATTTTCTAACTAGGGGGTTTTTAACCAGGAAACTCACACGTTTGGGTCAACCAAAATCCTCATATTACGAGGGAAAGAAATCCTCAAATTGAATTTAGTTTTAATGTGTTTGCACTTTTGAAGGACAACAGATTTTCATATTTAGTTTATGATGAAAACTTTAATGGTAAACTTCATATGGAAATCTTGAGGCCGCTAGTGAGTGACTTCGTTGACAGTTAATCGGTATCTGAATCAAGACGTTTTTGGTTCTAACTCTATGGAGCGCCAGCTCATCGTACATATCAAAATTATCGAATTTTAACTGATATATTTGAAGATAGATGGATTGGAATGAACGTTCCGTCTTTGTGGCCTCCAATGTCACCTGACCAACTGCCAATGGATTTTCATCTTTAGGGAACGCTGAAAGATAAAATTTATTCTGAACCTGTCACTTCAAGATATGATCTGCATAATAGACTGCAAAATGCTTTCATGCAGTTATATGTGGAGGAACTGAGGCGAGCCACATCACAGGGTATTATGCGTCCAGAAGAACCATGTCTAGAAGTAAATGGTCATCACTTTGGACAAATATTATGAAATTGAGGAAAATAGACTTCAATTCGTTTGGATATTTTTTTAATTTGACTTTGGAAATTCGACAACCGCTACAGTTTCGAAAGTTTCTTTCTTAATTTATCAATTATCTAATGAAAAAACGACAGTTACTTGTTAATGCTCTGAAAACTGTTTATACACGTGCAGGAATCTAAGCCGCCTCTGCCAACATTAGGGAGGTACGTAACATTAGGTTTTTCACTATAACGTGAAAACTTGAAATCTCAGGTACAGGGTATGTATCGAAGTCTAATGAATTGGAGAAAAAATGGGTTACAATTCAAAAAAACGTATTTTTAGATGTTTCTTCGTTTCGAAATATAGGGCAGAAAAAAGAATATCTGTATACAGACTCCTATTCATTCGGATATGAGTTTTGCGAAACAACTTTCAATATTTTGGTAGCTCATGTCGTTCTCGAGATATATAATTTTTTCGAAAAGCAAAAATCAATTATTTTCAAGTAAAACTAGGATATTATATGAATGAAACAGTCTAGGTTTATGTGCTAGATATTTTTGTGATTGGAAAAACAAGTGATTTCTAACTTCTCATTACAAAAGGGGTGTTCTAAATTGAATAACAAAGTTGGTATGCACTTCCGATATAACCGGAAGTACCTCTGAGGTGAAAATATTATAGGCATAGGGTTTTAGACCCGCTGAATCAACTATCAAAGTTTCAGAACGATAGTGTTATTAGATCTACATAAACGTCTAATAGTTCACTGTACTTGGGATACCGTGTCTAAGCTTCTAGTGATGAGTGACAAGTTTCATGCTCAAAATGTCGGGGATTCATCTAATTTAAATTCGTTAATATTTCATTCATAAGGTATAAAATATTATATGAAGAGGGAACATTATTGTTAATTTCTAGGTTAACGAATCGTCCCTTTTTCATCAATATTGGTATGTTGTAGTAAGTGTAGAGTTCTTCATCTTTTATATCTGGCCATCTCCAGAACTTCGCTTCCCCTTGCATCATTTTTATATTTTGCAATAATTTTGCCTGTTTACCTGAATTACTCTATCTTAAAATGACATGATTGCTGATTTTGTATATTTCATTCGTCTCCTGAAACTGTTCCTCGAAACTAGGTCTCATGGTTATATTCAAACAAACATGACAAGATCAAATTTTTAGTTGATGATGCCAGACTGAATTTGGAACCGTTACACGATGACGAATTCTCAGCGCAAACCAACTTCTTCCTCCTTCAGATTCTTGCATTCTTCTGTCTCTTTTGTACTCTGCCTAATGGATCTGCTCGAGGAATATCAGCAACTGAAATGGGGTTCTCAGCTGATCATTGCGATCAAGATTTAAAAACCGGTTCTGTTTCGCCAACAACTGTAAAGGCTCATCTTCATTTTGTGGCATGATGCTTGTTGTTTTTAACCTATCAATCAAACTTGATTTGGTATGACTAAAAGGAACCAAGAGCTGTTTTAACAGACTAGGAAAAGTTCGTTCAGTGTTGTTATTTTTCTACCAACTTGACTTTCTTTCCAGGTCTGGCTTTAGAATATGGGTTGCATTTGGTGGAAAATAGATGCCACAAATGATATTCTTCCTGTGATGCCGAATTACCACCAATGATGACTGTCCGCACTAATTTTCCACACATAATTGGTAACATATGAAAAATCATCCAATATTCAAACAATTTCAATCTAACAAAATGTTTTCCTAGCGAGCTCCATCTGGTCCATTTTGCATCCATGAGGACTATAAATACTTCAACTTGTATCTTATATGAGAAGAATCAGTTTCCCCTGCTGCTTTCCCACAGATCATCACAGAAAAACTTATTTTTTTCGATTTCATTAGATGATCTGGATATTTGGTCACACGACAACAGATTATCTTATTTCTTACCAGAATAATCACACAAAACCGTCTCGTCAGAATTATGGACATTTTCGGCTGGAACTTTATACACTTCGTTGGCCATTAGTTCAGAATAGTTTGATTATAAATGTAATTAACAACTCTTTTGGAATATAATAGGCAAACTCTCTTGTCAATCCTCCATGTTGTCTCAAAAACATTTGCACCCCATTCGTTTCCATGAACTGCGCATATTTCGACTGAATTTGACTGTTTGGTTGTTGATTCGTAGGATTCATATTTTCTTGCTTCTTTTCAATACTTTTTTTTTAGATAATATTTGTTAACCTATCAGTATTTCACACATATCGAACAATCTGCAATGAATGAGTCACCTGACCAATGTGGCCTACTCCTGTTGTAGAGTAATGAATTCCTTTCGACTCAACGAACTTTGGTGTTGCAATTGCAGTTTCACAGATATGTGACGATCTTTCCACGTTCGTTTTTCATCAAACGGCCTAGCACTGAAGAACTTTCAGCTGAGTTTACAAGCAGACGCCTCCTTCACATGAGCATACCTTGTGGCAATATTTCATTGAATTTAAAAGCTTATTCAGGGGGGTTTCGGAAAATCAGTTTATATTGCTGTTGAATCTAATGCCTGGGTAAAATCCTCTGTTATCAAATAGCCTTGTGAAATTAACGTATACTTGTTTCATCCAAAACATTTATATGCAAAAATAATCAAACATGTGCTCCAACATCTTTGCCTATAAAGTGCCGTACAAGACGGCCTATTTATCGGTTTAGAGAGATGATAATTTAGATGTCGTTTAACAATAATATATTAAGAAATAATTATATTTTAGATAATATGTTAAATGAATGATATAGACAAAGCAGGATCAGCGTTTCAAAGTTAGTGAGGAATTTATCGAAAGCAGAAAAATAAAAATGTTGGAAACAATTTACCAAAACAAATTAGATATGATACTTCCGATCGCAAACCAGCAAAATCGCCGTCATTGAAATAAAGGCACCGCTCGTGATCTTTCGTTTTTGAAGAAACATTCACACACGAGAGAAGATCACCTGATCATAATTTACTACCACGAGAACGAGGTTACGGGTTCAGAATAACTACTTAGACGATCAAGTTTTGAGAAATATCACAGAACTATCGATAACTGAAGACGCGAAAAGAATTCTCTAGTTTCTTTCATCCATGAATCCTCTTGCGTGTGCGGATTGAATAGGTTATGTTGTTCACAATATCATATCATGCATAATCATCGCCATATATGACAACTTATGCATATAATATTGGAATGTATAAACTCTTTGCTGATCCATTAAATTGTCTTCAATCTATCGTTACCATGACTAAAATCAGTGAAATATTCCTAGCATTATCCCGATTGAATTATCTGACCAAGCAAATCAAACAATTCCTTCAATAAACAGTGTACCGCCTCAATTGCTGTTAATTCAATTCTAGCTAGCCAAATATTGATTTGAATAATTGAGTCGACAGAGTGGCAGTTTGATTCTGAACTCTGATGAATCTGGTCGAATACTTAGTTGTTAGATTTGTCCTGAAACTTTCCTCACAATAAAGTTTACACTGACGAAGAATATTGGAGTAACTGTTATGGATTGTTGATTTTCTTATTATAAAAGACAACAAACTCATGTCGAATGCTTGGAACTTATAAAAGAATTATTTTTGTTTCCATTCCCTTTTACAGGGAATTTATTTCAAAAACAAATCAGGAATTGCATTCAGTATTATGTGTTCCTGACATATAACTTTTTTGAGGAGGACATTATTTGATGAAAATTGACATAAATATTTAAATTATATAAAACTATGACACTTGTTGGCTTCAAGCGCCACACCACGGTACACTGTGTTGACCCACAGGCTGAACCAAGTGAGGGTAGCCAGATATGGTGAAACCGCAGCGTCTGACCCAGAGTGGGCGGCTGCAGACAGCGTCTGTTCTCCATGTTAGGAGCGGCTGAAATAAAACCAGAGAAGGCAACGGGAAACCACTCTGGTATTCCTTTCCCAAGAAAATCACAATGGGAATACAACAAAATTCAATGGCTCCTAGTCCCCGGCAGGACTTAAATGTCCAAGGGGTGCGAAGAATCCCCGGGTTGGCTACGTTAAAAACCTTACAAACAGAATTTAAGATGGCGACATGGAATGTAAGAACTCTATTTGAAGCAGAAAAATTAGCAAACGCATGTCACGAAATGGCATCCGAATACTCGGTTTGAGCGAGGTTAGATGGCCGGGCTCAGGAATAACCAGAGCAATGAATAAAACACTTTACTACTCTGGCAAAAATAACCCCAAACATCACAACGGAGTAGGATTTATTTTCGAGGAAGAATACAATCAGGCAGTTACCAATTTTCTACCGGTCTCTGACAGAAATCTACTAATTCAACTTTCGGGAAAACCAATGAACATAAATATAATACAGACATATGCTCCCACAGCTGATAAACCCGCAGATGAGCTTGAGGCCTGGTTCACAGAGTTATGGGAGCTAATAAAGATGACTAAGAAACAAGATCTCACAATTCTCATGGGCGACTTTAATGCCAAAATAGGCCAGGGGCAAGTGTCGGATCTGATTGGTGAGTTTGGATTGGGCGTCAGAAACGACAGAGGCGAAAGACTTATTGAATTTTGCCAACAACACAATATGGCTGTAACAAACACCTGGTTCAAACATCACCCTCGCAGATCTTACACATGGACATCACCACAAATGCCAGAATAGTCCGAAACCAGATCGATTTTATTATGATAAACAAAAGATTCCACAACTCAGTTCCTAATGTGAAAACCTATCCAGGAGCCGACATTGGCTCAGACCATAACCCTGTTATAGCTACAGTGAGACCGAGATGAAAAGTTACTAGAAAGCCAAAACCCCCAAGAAAACCAGAAGTGGGACTTTTGAGGGATGTCACAATAAAACAAACAGTAAGTCAAGAACTGAACGAGCACCTCGCAAATGTCTCTCGGGACTCTGCCCTTACCACTGATGTGGATAGCATGTGGAAAACTATAAAAGATATCTTGAATAGAACCGTAGAAGCAAATCTAAAACCAATTCCCAAAAGAAACAGGAGAGAATGGATGACAGAGGAAATCTTAAATCTGATGGACTCACGGAGAGAATACAAAGCTGCTGGTAACCTGAATAAATACAGACATCTTAACAGAATAATCCGCAACAAAATAAAACGTGCTAAGGAGAAATGGATAGAGGATAAATGCTCGGAAATAGAGGAACTACAACGACGCCATGACCATTTCAACCTACATAAGAAGGTGAAAGAATTTACAGCGACGAACAGGAAATTTGCAGTCCACAACATATTGGGCTCGGACGGAAAATTATTGGACTCCACAGAAGAAAAACTACAAGAATGAGAAAAATACATCAAGACTCTGTTTGAGAGCGCTAGAGCAGAGCCCTACCAAACAGACATTAATGTGGAAGAACCAAGTATTCTGAAATCCGAAGTAGAATATGCGATAAAACAACTCAAGGCAAACAAAAGCCCAGGGCCAGATGAAATTTATCCCGAAATCTTAAAACTAGTAAGCAAAGAAAACACCGACCTGCTTGTCGCTCTCTATAACCGTATTTACGAAACTGGCAGAATACCTCAAGAATGGTTAGAATCGATCTTCATACCATTGCCGAAGAAAACAAATCCAAAAGATTGCGGAG
The DNA here is from genome assembly GCA_013387265.2 of Cryptolaemus montrouzieri. Lineage (NCBI taxonomy): Eukaryota > Metazoa > Arthropoda > Insecta > Coleoptera > Coccinellidae > Cryptolaemus > Cryptolaemus montrouzieri. The sequence goes on along the minus strand of JABFTP020000124.1, from coordinate 42,449,239 downwards.
ACTTTCGTCTAATAAGTTTAATGAGCCACGCATTAAAGGTCCTACTCAAAATAATTCATAACCGCATTTCTAGCAAGTGCGAAGCGAACATTGGAGATGACCAGTTTGGCTTCAGGAGCGGAATGGGCACGAGAGAGGCTTTGTTCAGCTTACTGGTACTAGCGCAAAAATGCTATGATCAACAACGAGACATCTTCATCTGCTTTATAGACTTCGAAAAGCATTTGATAGAGTGAGACACGATCTGCTGATGGAGTCGCTTCGCGGCGTGGGCCTAGACGGGAAGGACATTACTCTGATACAGAACCTATATTGGAACCAGAGAGCTAGAATCAGAATAGAGGGATCCATATCCGAGCAAATCGGAATCGGCAGGGGAGTCAGGCAGGGCTGCGTCTTGTCCCCTTTGCTGTTCAATCTGTATTCAGAGCTAATATTTGACAGATCTTTAGCAGATATCTCAGAGGGAGTCAAAATTAACGGCGTAAACATAAACAGCATCAGATACGCTGACAATACTGTCTTGATCGCTGACTCGGATGAGGGTCTACAGCGACTCCTCAACAGCGTTAGCAATACCTGCAATGAGTTCGGTATGAAAATAAACGTGAATAAAACCAAGGTAATGATAATCAAAAAGTCAAAGAATGTTCCACAACCAATCCAAATAAACGGAAAGATATTAGAAGAAGTGGATAGGTTTCAATACTTGCGATGCTGGATAGACAACAAACTAGATCCAGACACAGAAATAAGATCGAGGATAGAACTAGCCAGAAACTGTTTTGTACGACTCAGAAAGCTCCTCTGCGACTCACGAATCAGTCTCGACCTGCGTTTAAGACTCTCAAAATGTTATGTATGGTCTACTCTCTTGTACGGAGTCGAAACATGGACCCTAAAAGCACAAACAATCAACAAACTAGAACTTTCGAGATGTGGACATATCGCAGAATTCTCACAATACCATGGACATCGCATACCACGAACGAAGAAGTCTTGCGCAGGATTGGAACAGAACGAGAACTATTCAAACTTGTAAAAGTCCGTAAAACTGCATACCTAAGTCACATCCTGAGAAACGACAAATACCGTTACGCACAGCTCATCATCAAGGGAAAGATCGAGGGCAAACGGGGTCTAGGACGGAAAAAACTGTCATGGCTGAGGAACATACGTCAGTGGACTGGCATGAACTTCGAAGAGCTCATCAGAACCGCTGAAGACAGAGAGAGATTTGCCGTTGTGATATCCAACCTTCATTGATGGAGATGGCACGTCGAGAAGAAGATGATATTCAAATTTTCACACTGTTTAGTGAAAACTTGAACATCATAGTTGTGAATTATAGAGTATGAAGATGTTTGATGGAAGCCAGTTCCAGAGAAAACTATCCCTGTGAACAAATGAATTTCTATAGAGAGGTACGCAACCTAGCTAGTTGGACCGTCTACTGATCAGAATTTTTGGCGAGCCTGATTTTTCTTTGGGACTGAATTCCTTTTGGAACCAAGTCATTCAGTTCTTCAGAGCATTTACCATGGAAGTACCCGTAGAAAAGCGAAATATCAGCAACCTAACACCTTTGAGCGAGAGACTGGATATCATGCGTGATCTCCAGGAGGTCGATGTGGCACACTACTCCCCTCTGAACACTATCCAGAAAATGTAATGAATGTTTAGGTGCGGAACCTCACACTCAGTAGTCCAGACCAGGTTGCACATGTTCTTGTTAAAACTATCAGCTGTGGTGGCGAGAAGTACTGCTAAGCCCTGAAGGGGAAACTGAGTTGAAAAGAAGCAGATTTGGCAATGACTTACACATGGTCATGCCAGCACACTACGACGTTGACTGTGACGTCGAGTAGATGCAAGTTCTTTTCTGAGGAAATGTCCTTGCATGATTAGAAAAGGTTCTCCAGTAGTGAATTTTCTGGAAAACGTTAATGATTGTGTTCAACAAGCACTAGCCTGATATATTATCTAAGTCTGAATTCAGTTATATGCCCTGTTTGCATATTTGTCAGTGTGATAGTTATAGGACGCTGAATAGAACTTGAGAACAGTCGTCCGCAAATGCAGAGTAGAGTAGAGTGAGATCATGAATACGGAACAAAAACAGAATTTGCGAGAGTATGGAGCCCTAGGGTAGAACTGCATTAACCTGAAAATCTTCACTTGTTACACCATCAACTACATCTGAGTCGATCTACTGAAGTGGAATCCACTAATCCAACCATGCAATTTTACGGAAAATTCATTTGCGATTAGTTTATTCATCAAAGCTGCCTTCCATACTCGTGCCTTTCGGATATCAAGAGCAATGGCTCTTTATTCGCCATACTTTTCGGGTATTGATGTCCATGATTGCGCAACGTATGCAAGGTGGTCACCAAATGATCGTTGTCTACAGAAATCGTATTTTCGATCACTGAAGATACCCTGTAATTCGAGATATTTTATGATTCGATTGGACGATAATTTTAGGGTGAGCATTTCTTACCCTTCTTTGAAAATGGCTGTACTCTCAAATCTTTTCAACATTTTGGAAATATGTAGCTCTCATACGAAATCTGAAACAAACGAATGCGGCACATTCCTTCAAAACAATTGATAGTATTCCATCAAGGCTCTTTACTTTATCTCAGTTCACTTGATGAAGAACGCGCTTTACCGTACACACCCTGAATTGCACTTCAGATATATTGGATAGAACTTGTAGAATACTTGGTGGCCCGCGTTTGATGTACCTCTAACAGAGTTCTGCGAAAATATGCTCGCAAAGAGATCCATCTTTGCTTTCGAATGGGTACTGAAACCATCTAGGGTAGTTTTATCGATCGAAAATCGATACAGGGAAATATGGTTGTTATATAAACAGATTTTTAACCATACCTGGTCATAAGAATCATCCTAAAATCCATCCTCTTTTTAGAATGCGACATCCGAACTGGCAAAAACACAAAGTCTTTCCATAAACCGAAGCCATAAGTGCAACTCTAGCCATTAAAACATACACAGGTGGTGTATGTTGTTGCCATTATTTGAGTTTCCGTTGGAGCTAGGAAATTATGTTGCGTGTCTTGTATTTGTCTTTTATCTCGTCAGCAAACATCATAAATTTGGAAAGTTTTTCATTGTATTTATTTTGTATGACATGTGTGTCGGGTATGGCAGTATAAATTATATATGTTTTTCTATTTTGTTTATCCGTAAGAATGATATTTGGCCTATTTTAATCTTTATAACAAATTATATATATTATACAAATTATATATATTATAAATTATATATGTTTTTCGATTTTGTTTATCCAAAGAATGAAATCTGGCCTATTGTGATTCATAGCCCTGTTGCTAAAAATTGTTTTATCAAAATAAAGTTTATATTTATTTTCACAAATAATCTCAGGTTCATATTAGTAATTTTTCCCTTGGGCATGAGGTTATGTTTTATTCCTAAATTAAAATCAATAATATTTGGGAAGGCGTTATGTCTTCCTAAATAATCTGTTGAGGCAAGTATTGAGCAAGATGATATATATGACAAACTGTTTCTGAAGAACAAAAACATCTACGGCAAGAATCATCTATATTATGCTAGATGATGTATTTTCACAATTTCTTGTGAAGACAACCTGATCTTGGATCGCAATTGCCAAGCCTTCTGTTTCTGCAAACGATTCTCCAGATACTATCTATTTGATGCGATTTCATCAATATAATCATTTTTTAATTCTTTAGGGTGCTTTCCGTGTAATTCCTTTTGCATCCAACTTTCTTTTTCAGATTTATTATCCAATATATCAAAATCTACCTTTTGCATTGTCCAGTTCAGAGGTGTAAGATTTTAATCTGCAAAAATATTGATGTTCTCTGTTTATCATAAAAATGGGAACGTAGAAAAAATCTGTTCATTATTAAGATTGTTCAAATCAGTTAGTCCACGATCTCTATGTAGTGTAACTCTTTGAATTGCGGACTTTGAGTGGTGCTTATGATATTTACAAAGCATTCCTCGTTTTATATTGTAATTCATTTAGATCAGTTTAAGACCATTATATAATTCGAAAAGAAGATGTAGTAATAGGAGTTGCATATGAGTTAATAGCTCTGAAAAGATTTCTACTTGTTAAATGACTCTTGATGATAATGTATGTGTTATAATATAAGACTCGAATAGTTTGTTTAATGCTGCTACGATTAATTCTCTTCTTTTGATCCATTCCTAGAACTTTATATGTATCTCATTGATAGATTGGCTCGATTTCTATATTGGAAATCTTTATATAATCAGAGGTGAACTTTCCATTTTCAAAAGAAAGATTTTTACATTTAGGAAGCCCAAATTTCATATTAATATCATTTGAATAGTTAAAAGTAATCTCAAGTAGACTTTTGAATTAAACCTAGTTCCGGAATATAATTTAATAACGTCTAAATAAATTAAGTGGGTTAAATTGAATTCAGTAGACAGACTCTTCAATTAAAATTGGAACTATATCATTCAATTCATAAGGTAAAGGATTAAGGAAAATTCCTCCTTTAACTGGAATTGACTTTGGATGTTAATGATTGATTTTAAATATTCAATAACATCAAAGATAGACTACTAAAACAACCCAAATGATTACAATCCTCCATTAATTATCATTAATCTAACCCCACTTCTTCATTTACCTAACCCGTTCTCGAAACAATTAAATATCACAGCTATTGTTACGTTCTACAATAAAGTACAAAATAATGCCATATATTAGAAAAGAATAAAATCAACGCAAAATGTAAAGAAAATATTCACTCTTGGTCAATAACAAAGGTCGACTTGATGAAGGGGAAAAAAACGATGTGTATAAATTATATTGTACTGACTCCTAGATTTTCATATGGGTCAAACTGGTTGTTTCATCAATATAAGAGTTGGCGAGCATAGGAGATTATTTATTTATAATGAATTAACAACTAATTTTAAGCACATTGTGAATACGCAAATCATGTAGCACACTCACAAAAACCTAAAAATTGCCATCAATTTAACAGAGGTAAGAGATTATATTTAGTAGAATTCATGTTATCGGTTCAAATACGTAATCTACTAATAATAAACGATCTGCTATATTTCCTTTCCTCCTAACTTCGCCCACCTGTGTCTTTGTTATAAATGATATTGTATTATTTTAGTTTCTTCTGTGTGTTTGAAAATGGTATAAAACAGGAAACATATGTCAAAGAAATTTTTATTCATTATAAAACTAGTGTTTTTCTTCATTTGTTCAATTATCGAGAGAATGTCTCCCCAAGTAATAAGCGAGACTTCTATATCTATAAACAAACAATATTTTCCAATCCTTCGCTATGTTGATGTAAATATCCATTTTTGATCTTGATGTCTTTTCATGATTGGGTAGAAAAAGAAGCTGAATTATGTTTGAAATCCACACTTTCCATATGTATTAATAATCTTAGAATACCGTTCCTGATATTATTGACATTGTTCTGTACTCGGTCAAGAATACCATGTATAATCTGTCTGTTTCATCAGAGTTGAGTTTACTTGACACCAATCCTGTAACAGATGCAATTAGCTTGTTTGGCATAATTTATACTATGTACATCAAAGGCCCAATTGATGATATCAATATAGATGTACTTTAACAGTTTACATTAAAACCAAATATGTAATCCAAATCTCGATATGATATTGAAACACGCTTACCTAATAAAATAGAGACGAAATTCTCACAAAAATATTGATCAAATGAGATCAGTTTTCTCAATTTCTGTGAAAAAAACACCTTATATCTTGGTGAAAATTGATATTATTGATAACACCAATTCATATTGTGTTTGCAACCGTTTGGAGTGCAAAACGATTTCTTTGTGGATACATTCAACGAATAAATTAAGGTTAAGTTAAGTCATTTCCTCTGGAATATATGAATAAAATATTTCGTACTGGCAGCGGCTTCGAGGGGAAAGCAGATTGGAACCGTAATCGAGTCGTGCGATTTACCTCTTGTGCCTGAAACATCATCTGGGAGACAAACAAGAAGCCTTTTGAAAGAGGTCATAAATGGAGCATTGCACTATCGTTATCTGTAAAAGACTCTGCTTCTGAGAATCGATGTCGAAATACACTAGAATTCATTTTCATATAAAATAAGTGTGTAAGTGTATTTTTCCCACAATGTTAAAATTAATATTAAAGACTAGTGGACCCAACAGACTTCGTTTTATCGAAAAGATTTGTAATGTGAGAGCGTCCTCAGCAGAAACGTCACCCTGGTGATAGGGCGTTGTGAATTAGAAATAATTGAATGAAAGTAAGTAATTGAATCATTGTTAATCATATGAATCATAATTATTAACAAAATTAATTTTTGTTCTTATTGTAGTGCTTCGTGATAAACAATGTTTTTGCTTGATTACCTGGCGCATAGATCTGATGTTTTTTCAACACCGGAGCAGGCAACATACAATTGACCATGTGAGAAACATGAGTTTTCCAGATTAATACCAAAAACACTTAATGATTGTCCCTGGGACTTGTTTAAGTTCATAGCCGCACTGAAAACTGTAGTCGTTTGAACTCAAATCGCACCTTAGTCGGAATCATCAGTGGTATGAGAACATCTTCTCCTTTGTACTTTCGTTTCAGTATAATTGCTTCCATCATGTTGTTTAGTAATTTTTTTATCGCTAACCGTATGCCGTTGCAAAGATGCGGTTGGTTGATATTTCGCAACATTATAACTACCGATCAAACCTTTAACCGAAGATTGTGAGATGACAATCCTGGCAAATCCAGCGAGTTTAAAAATTCCATTGGACAGTTGACAACATCATCTTCGTTAGTAACCAAATCAACTGATTTATACAGGGATTAAAAATCAAAACTAAAATATCAAGCTGAAATTTTATTCGCGCCCATAACTAGCAATTTCCAATTGAAGTGAAATATTTTCGAAGTGATACAATTTCCGGTTATACCGGAAGTGGGTCATCACTTTGTCATTTTAAATGGCAATCTACCTTTTTTATTATATATCTAGAACCGACATTTGAGCAAGGCATAAAATACTCAATTTGTTGGCACTTATCTGTCAAAACTTTTGACAGATTTAATAATTTTTGTTATAAACTCGATTCTTGAGGAACATTTAACAAAATAATAGCTTGTAGATCTTTTGCTCTACAGACACAATTTTTGCTTGGATGAATAGAAGAAGAATATCAATGAATTCTTTGAGCAATCTACACATGTTAAATGTTTATTGCGTTGTCTTGTATGTTTTTTTCAATTTGGCATTTTCCAAACTGCAATACCTCAATTTTTTCAAATTGCACGTGCCAATTTTTATATCGCCATCAGATGAAGCGTCAAATTTCAGATGGAATTGTATAGGCATGAACTATACCCATCTCTTAGAGTTCCGAAATAATTTGGGAATATATTGAATTTTGATGATTCTGCAAGAACTAACATAGAATGCTTTGAAATATTTGAATCAGGTAGCTGAACTGGCTATGCTCACCTGACAGGTGCCTAAAATTAATGTACTTGTCACTTCGTTCATTCGAATTTGATATTTCAACAACAATTGTCGTTATTTCAGAAAATACAACACATTTGGAATAAAACCACTAGTTATTCAAACGAAAATATATTTAATCTTTTTTAATTCAAATTAGAATGTCAAAAAGTAGTGAGTAGAAATTGCTGGCAATTCAATAACCAGTTTTCAAATTCACCGTCTGTGAGTAAAATAAAATTTCGAAGCATTAGAAGCAATTTTCTACAATTCGGACGAATAAAAATTGTAGGAACTAAGCGAAAACCAATCATCGAAGATAATTACATTAATACGAATAAATGATAGCAAACATCATAGGAGAAAACTAATTTACGATCTGAATAAATGTTCAATTTGGGCCCCATTTTGCTCCATACACTTGACAGCTCGTAAACGAATATGATGAGTTGCCCTCCTAGTTTCCTCAGGATCAATATTACGAAAAGCATTATGAATGCGCTCTAGTAACTCTTCTTTACTTCTTACAGAAATAAGATACACTTCACTCTTGATTTTGCCCTATAAATAAAAATCAAGTGTCGACAGGTCCGGACAACGCGGAGGCCATAAATTTGGTCATTGATTACCCCACCATCTATCCTCGAACATTTCTGTTAGCCGCCGATCTATAGCTCGTGTTTTATGTACTGGTGCACCATCCATTTGGTAATAGCAATCCCTCAGAATGATAAGGGGTAATACATCTAAGAAATTTGCTAATATTCCTGTCAAAATGTCCGAGTAACTTTGTCCATTAAGATTTTCCTCATAAATGGGATAAGCCCTTATATCATTCATTGAAATTGCAAAAACGTTCACGCTCAATTTATTTTGGAAATCAATAACCTCAATGAAATGTGGATTATCTGTGGCCCAAATATGTCGATCTCTCCTGTTGGTTATTCCACTTTCATTGAATTTGGCTTCATCAGACCATATAATTTCTTGCAGAATCGTCTCATCTTCTTGAAGCCGAATTAATAAATTTTCACAGAAATTTAGCCGCTTGGGAAGGTCAGTTGGTTTCAATTTTTGTAGTCTGATAAAATAATACGGGTGCATGTTATGTTTCTTGAGGATCCTCTGAATGGAAATATAACTCAATCCAATATCCATTGATGCTGACTTAATGGACGGATGTGGATTTGCACGAAAATACGCTAGCGTATTAATTTGATTATCGTCGTCCTCGAGAATTGGTTTTCTTTTAGTTTCTATGTATTTTAATCCTACAAATTTCGAAATTTTGTTGTACTTATAGACACCGAATTTGGAAATTGGTTATTGAATTGCCTGCAAGTTCTATCCACCACTTTTTGACATTCGCAATGAATTAAAAAGAAATTAAACATATCCTCGTTTGAATAATCAGCCATTTTATTATTAATCTGGTGTTTTTCAAAAATTTTCTTTTCTATTTACCAACAATTCTTGTTGAAATATCAAATTCTAATGAACGAAGTGACAAGTACATTAATTTTAGGCACCTGTCAGGTGAGCGTAGCCAGTTCAGCTACTTGATTCAAATATTTCAAAGCAATCTCTGTTCGTTTTTGCAAAATCATCAAAATTCAATATATTCCCAAATTGATTCGGAACTATGATAGATGGTATGGTACATCCTGATACAATTCCATCCGCAATTTGACGCTTCATCTGATGGCGATATAAAAATTGGCATGTGCTTTTTGAAACAATTGAGTTCTTGCTTTTTGAAAATGGCCAAATTGAAAAAAATCATACAAAAGAACGCAATGAATATTTGACATGTGCAAGCTGCTTAAAAACTTTCTTGATCCCTTTTTTATCCACCCAAGCAAAAATTGTGTCTGTAGTGCAAAAGATCCACGAGCTACAATTTTTTTAAATGTTCCTCAAAAATCGAGTTTATAGCAAAAATAATTAAATCTGTCAAAAATTTTGACAGATAAGTGCCAACAACTTGGGTATTTTATGCCTTGCTCAAATGTCGGTTCAAGATGTATAATAAAAAAGGTAGATAGCCATTTGAAATAACAAAGTGATGACCCACTTCCGGTATAACCGGAAATGGTATCACTTCGAAAACATTTCACTTCAATTGGAAATGGCTAGTTATGACCGCGTTTGAAATTTCAGCTTGACATTGTAATTGGAACTCAAAAAGTTTTTAACGGAAAGTCCCGGTTGATATCCCTGTATATCCTCGATTTACATGAAATTTGTTCTTGAATTTTGAAATTTAATTTATTTACATCTATGTTTTTTGCAGCCAAGATAGCTCTTTCCAGATTGTACATTTCGCATTTCGACACGCATATTCTTGCTTAAATGAAGTTCTTCGACATGTTTCCACAAATTGGAGGACTTTAGAGATGCATTGAATTTATCAGCTGGCGTTGATCGTGGAATCACAGGCAATGTTTGACGAAAATCCCCTGCTCATAAAATCATTGCACCACCAAATCGGTTATGATTTCTCTGTAGATCTTTTAAGGTTCTGTCTAAAGCCCCTAAAGATTTTTTATGTTCCATGGTGCATTCATTCCAGACAATCAATTTATATTGTTGTAAAACCTTTTCCGTTGCAGGGTTCTTCGATATGTAGCAGGTTGGAGTTTCATTGCTTTTCATATTTAATGGCAATTTAAGTGCTGTTCAACCACTTTCAAGCAAAGTTGCTGCGATTCCCGATGAAGCGAGTGCAAGTGCTATTTTATTTTGTGAGCGAATTTTAACTAATATTAATAAAAGCAAAAAAGTTTTTCCTGTACCACCAGGTGTATCTAAGAAATAAATCCCTTCAGTTTCATCATCTGTTACTTTCATAAGAGTATCAAATACATACTTGTGTTGTTCATTTAACAGTGGAAGATTTGTTTGAATTGACTCTTTCAAAGTGTTGAGATCACACAGTTTTTCCCGGTTGAGAGCATCATGCATTGGACGATTTGGCGTGTGATGATATTACAGCATCATTGAGAATTTGATCCCAATGAGCATCATTTTCTAGTAATTGCAAACGTTGACAGGCTTCTCTGTAGGACCACACGATTCACCGTCAACAGTTCGTAAATGTTGGAATGACGTAGGGCCACGTACATTGACTAGCAGCAGTCGTAAATAAAAACATTCATCATTGTTTGGATGTACTGAAGAAATTCAACTAATCGCATCGGTGGAATATACATCTGGGTATCCTGGAACTGGTTTTCCTTGTTTACGTCGCATAAATAACCTTGAGGATTGATTCCAAGTAAAATATTTTGGCCTTTCAGAATAAAACAATGTTTGTGTAAATGAATTTTATAAAATAGCAATAAAACTCAAATTGGCTTTACGTTTTAATTAGGAAACGTGTGTACGGCAAAAAGAAAAGGGCTGTTTTTAGGGGTTTTCCGGCAATTATTTGAATTTTTCTCGCTGTAAAAACTATTCTTGAACTTCCACGAACATATACAGAAATTGGCCAGGTTGTTGAGTTATGCGCTTACCAAGACATTTGGCGATTTATTTTCATATTATAGACTAGTCTATGTTCACAAATAAGCATTGGTTTTAGTCTCATCATGTAAGCAGGTCGCTTTTACATTTTTAAAGTTGAATATGATTATATTGTGCTGGATCAGACCCATTGATATATATTTTCAGTAGAATACGACATATTGGAACGTAATAATTTGTTTTCAAAATTGGAAACATATAATATTTATTTACTCAAGAATGATGGAATATAAAATTTAATGCAATATTAGTTAAAAACGACGAACTGAATAATGAATTACAGTTTCATTGGGGAGGTTCTGCATACACCTTTATTCATAGTATCCATAAGCCAGCTATGGATTTTCTATTATTCATGGAATCTTTTTGAATAAATTCACTTATGAGAAGGTGATCCTTGCAGACATAAGAATTTTCAACCTAACAATTTTGGGATTATAATTCTGTTAGATAAAATTTTTTGTGACGATTTAGTAAATAGTATTTGGGCAAGTGATTCAACGGTTGTTTTTCGGGTTTTATATTCTTTATTTTTCTTGATCAAGTTTTCTTTTTGAATACCAATTTGGTATAAAGCAATCTTCATCAATTTATTTTAGACTTTCAATAGATTTTATGTGTAGCCTCAAATTCTTTCCAGAAGTTTGTAGACTTGTTGAGAGCTGATCCAAGTTATATTGTCGTTATTTTTCCTATATCATTCATTATTATTGAATCTTTTCGTATTCGATACCAATCTTACCTACTGTTTCTTTATGACAGATATCATTTTCCCTATATTTTCTCAATATTGTTTGACGTATTTTTTCATTTGCATATCTTTCATTGCATATTTTCTGCCAACAACAATGTTATATAATTTAATGGCATTTACTGAGAATCTTTCTACATCTTTCGTTGTTATTTAATGTTTTAGCATAGTCTTTTTCTGATTTCCTGTACGATATTCATTGTAGAGTACCATTTTTAGGTTTTTCATTTCAGAGCTTAGGCTGCAGTTTCAACGTGATGCCCGATGTAATCGATCATTTCGATGTTCACTAATTTTATTTTGTATCCATTGTGGGTCTCCTTCAATAAATCTCCTTTTCATAGATTTGGAATCTAGTAGAAGTATATTTTGTATAGCGAGTGCAGTTGCATATGTAGGAATATTTTAAATTGTTATATTTTTAGAGATTGTCTAGCTCTATTTGCTGGTGTTGGTGAGTTCTATCAATTTAGCATTTGGTCAACTTTTCTTATTGGAGGCCTGTTAAATTTCATGAATTTTTAATTTTCTCTTAAATTTTATAAGATGATCGTTTTGATTCTGTCCAATCGCTTACCTTGGACTGTTTCTTTTTGGCGTAACTTTCACCTTATTTTTCATATTGGTAGATTGATTCATGTTGAGAGCTTTATTGGTGGATATTAATTCTTCATTATTTTCGTCCTCCTGTTCTTCTTCTGGACTATATGCTCTCTTGATTCTGTTGATTTATTTAATGTCTTTCTTTGGTTTTCTCAAAATATCTTCTAGTACTTGGCAGATTCTATAACCTGATGATCCTCTTCGAGTAAAACTGCATACTGATCTGCATAACAATAAAGCTTTGTATCGTCAGCATACCATATGATGTTCATTTTGAACACAGAACGCTAGAAGGAACCAGTGTCTGCCACATGCTGAGACCAAAGTCTATTGACTACGTAGATTTTATTTTTCAGAAAGCTCATCTACCCAATCTGAGAACAGTACCTCTAAGCCAAAATACTCAAAGTTGTAGAGAGATATTTTCATTGGTTCTGTATTAAAAGTCGTTTGGAAGAGAAGGTATACCACATCGACAGACTTTCGTCTGATATCCACTGCCTCAGTCAAATCATTAACACAACTTTCCAAGTTGTTACCAGTTAAACGTCCTTAATGAGAGTCTTCTCATTGATAATGATATTCATTTTATAAACAGATCGACTCTTGGGTGCTGAAGTTGGAAAATTTTTCATATATGATTCAACGTGCATTGACTAGAAGAGCTGCGTGAAAAGCTCTTATTTAGAAACATACAATCATATGAATAGTCCAGTCAAAATAGACATTTGACCTAGCCAAAATTCGCATAAAGCTGAAAATTTGCAGAGACGTTAAATACATCATTATAAATGAAATTTCAAAAATCCCCTTCGATCATACGTCTGCAAAAAATTTTATTGAAGGTCAAACATGCAAAATTTAGGTTTTTTCCATTTTTCTCCAAAACGGTAAGTTTTATCGTAAAAATGAATAAGACAAAAATTGTGGATCATATTATTCTCTACAGAAATGGAACAGTCACTTTTTCTCTCACAACTCATCATTCGTGAGATATCGCGGTTTTAACTATTAGAAAATTCATATTTTACATAATATGCACACGTTTCCGCACCACCTATGAGGTAATGTACTTGGCGCATTTTTGTTAACGTGGGTTCCCCAGAAGGTATACTCCACGATCTATTGTAATAAAAAAAGCTCGATCAGATCATACCCTATTGATTGAAAGAATGGTAATATTGCTAATAATTAAAGTGGAATAGGTTTTTTTTTCTAAATATTATTATATTAGATAACTGTCTAATTCTACGTCGACAATTATTTCTTCGTCTTCATCTACTTCTTGTAGAATTTCTATTCGCTCTTCTAAGAAAAGGGATGCTTCAACTGTCTCTTCTTCAATATCATAAATATTTTCATCTGTCATATTTTCTTCAATATTGGAGCAAGTCTGACCCTCACAGTTGATGCATACTGGCGAACTAAATAATCTCACTTTTCGACAGCCACAATTCTTACTACAATCCGTCTTGCAGTTACAAAAAATGGTATTAAGCAGTTTTTCTGGAGCAGGCGGGAGTAGAGTTTGAATTGGCTCCAAATAGTTGTCTGTTAATGTCCAACCCCATTCTTCTGGGTCCAGCTCATTGCCTAGCCACACTTGAACTTGATAATACACACGATACAAGTGTTGAAAGGCAGAAGCAGATGTTGCAGGCAGACAAGACAACTGTACTGTTTTATTGTTCCAAGCAGATTTTATAAACCTCAAATATCTTTATTTGTCTATGGAATCAATTTTTTTTGGAGCATCATACATTGAAAGAAGGAAACGAATTCCATTTGTAACGATGTCGTGTGGAGAAGAACCAATCTTTGTAAATACTTCTGCGCAATCAATTAAATCATTTCGTTTTTCAAACAATTTAAATACTGCTATTTTACCTCTTTTAAAAATTGCTGATGTAGTATCGCAACCAGTTATTGCATGTAAAAATAAAATATGAGCTTGACATTTCGGATATGCAGTCAGACTTTGAGATGAATATATTGTTGATTGTACTTGAGCTTTCCTAGGTTTCAAAAAGTAAATAATTTTATCATTTGGAGTCCGTGCAGTCAGTAATATCAACAAATCAACATCTTCTTCAACAACGACTGTTGTATTTGAACCTTTCCATTGTTTATTGCTGTCTCAATTATAAGGACATCAGCATCTTTATCAGCTTATTTTATTGGAATACCAGCATCTGTAAATTCTTCACATAACATTGAAATGAAGCGAGACTTATTGTGAGTATTTGCAAGAAATTGTTGTTGGTTTGTTGGAACTTTCATAGATCGATCAAAAACGATATCAACAGATGATGATATTTTTGTAGTCCGGAGACGTTGTTCTGCAGCTTTAATATTTTCCTTTGAATTCAAGTGTAGATACATTATATATTTTACGACGAACATTCTGCGCTTTCTTTTTTTCATTTTCTTCATTTGCTTCATCTCTGCAAAATAAACAATATCTTTTGAAGTTGAAAACTGGCTCATTTACTCGTATTCTAGTATGAGGCGGACTTATCGAGGATGTACTACCTTGTTCTATCTCATGTTGTCTTTAAGCTGCAACAATACTACTCTTTTGAGTGTACATTTTACGACAATGCACGTGGACTGTCACAGATTGCTTGTCTTTCAAGTATTCAAAAAACATATCATTTCTTTCAACACTTGCATCAATCAGTCTTCATTCCACGATCAACAACAACAACTTCACTTCCTTTCAAAGGTTTATCACAAATAAAACAAACTTCTGACATCTTGTTGAAATTATTTAACAGCACAAATTGAAATTGAAAATATTACAAATAAGTGCGTCTGCTCACTGCAAAGTAATTTTCGAAACTAACAGTATATACTAAGAGACTACAGGCCCGTGTCAAAAAAATTATGGGTCATTTGAACCACCAGGTGACCTATTTAGAACGATATAAGAGCATAATATAATAATATTCAGCACAATGCCGTCACTTGTAAGCTGTCCAAGGTGAGAATTCAAAAGTACAGGTCGAGTGAGTACATTTTGGTCATATATTTTTGTACGGCATTCTTGCCATCGATAGATTCATAAAAAAATAATAAGAAAACGCCCAGTGCCGTAAAAAAATGGTACACCACAAAGTCGGAATTTTTTTTTGATTTTCCGACAATTTCCAGGGTAAATTTGGTCATTTGATTCTGTACGGCATCAATTTCATACTATTTCTAATCAATTATTTCGCAACCCAGAAAAAGAAAAAATCAAAAAGAAAAAATCCACATAACCATATAAGTAATCCGATACAGATATTCTCGTAATATTATTAGCTAATATGAAACAAATCATAGTTAATGTGGGCGAGAATCAGTTCAATGTCGATCGCAAAATATGGATGCAACTTGGAACCGGTAACCACGTGAAAAAAATTGACGTTTGTGCTGTGTACAGAGACTTGGGTGAAAATCTCTGTTCTTCGTTTGCTGCATTCCATGCTTTTACGGGATGCGACTTCAATCCCGCATTTTATAGGAAGGGCAAAACCAGACCATTTAAAATATTGGAGAAATCAGGGAAGTTCCAAGACGCATTTATTAAAATGGGGCATAATACGTTTATTGCAGATCCACTACTCATGGAACAAACTTTCAATGTTCTGCAAGAATATGTATGCGTTTTATACAATGTAAAAGCAAGAAAAACAGTCAAGAAGCAAGCTGTATCATATTTGATAGAATTTATACACCGAAAAGCAGTAATGAAGCTTTCAAAAAGACAACTATGAAATTGGAAGCAACGTCGTTTCCCCCTTGTTTCCGGGAGTTAAAACAACATATGAAGAGAAATACCTACATAGCACAGATTTGGTGTAATGCCTACAAACAAATACCGTCGACCTTGTTACCAATAAGCTATGGATGGATTCTCAATGACGGTCGGTACGATTTCGACTGGTTCCACGGCGAGGAATGCCCCCAAAAAGTCTGTGACATAACGGCACCGGATGATGATTCAGGCGAAGAAGATGATGACGTCATAGGTAAATAAATAAATCTTTACATCTTTAATCTGTACGTAAAACTTTGATTTTGATAAAAAAATATTTATGTTTCAGAAAATGATAGAGAAGATAATTCGGACGTCGATGAAGACATTGATTCCGACAACAACTCAGCAGCTGATTCTGATACCGAATAATTTGAAGAAAACCCATATTTTTTATTATCATCAATTTTTCTAAAATTGATTGTTTTATTTATTCACATCATTACCATTACCATTAAATCAATTATATATATGTATCAATAATGTTTGAAGTATATATTAAACCAAGAAGTATACAAAACTGTTGATACTGAGATTGACAGTTTCAATTCTTGGATATAATTTACACACCGTTTCAGTTCTGTTAGACGTCATAGTGATTTCATCATATTATCAATTGTTCTCTTCAAAAATATATTAATGCCGGACTGTATCAGATGGCCATAAAGTACCCTTAAAATAGTAGCGTCATTTTCATCAGCCTAAAAGATGTGGTCTGCATTAAGATGTACGGCATCATTTTTTCCTAATTTATGTAATTAATACTATATTTCATTAATCCATGATATTTAAACGTTTGCAATAATTTGCAAAATTTCAGTTTTGTATTTCTCTATAATGTCTTTTAGAATAGTTTCTTTTGAATGGCAATACTGTATAACAATTGTATTTCACTATATCATGTTAAAAAAAGTTCCCGTACAGGATCAAATAATTTTACAGCTTTATAAATCAAGGATACGATGAAATTAAGATAATTATTGATATACATTCAAATGAACAATCATTTTTGACGGCATTATTTTTAATAGTACTTTTGAGTGCTACATAATGTTTTGGAACCGAAGCCGTACTTTTTTAAATCACCCCCTAGATCACGGACAGAGAGGGGGTTGCAACCCTCGATTTTTTTCCCTTGTCACATGATTTTTGTACGGCGTTGCGAAATAATTGATTAGAAATAGTATTGAAATAGTATGAAATTGATGCCATACAGAATCAAATGACCAAATTTACCCTGGAAATTGTCAGAAAATCAAAAAAAAATTCTTTGTGTTGTACCATTTTTTTTCGGCACTGCGCGTTTTCTTATTATTTTTTATGAATCTATCGATGGTAAGAATGCCGTACAAAAATATATGACCAAAATGTACTCATTCTACCTGTACTTTTGAATTCTCACCTGCACTCAGTTGGACAGCTTACAAGTGACGGCATAGTGCTGAATCTTATTATATTATGCTCTTATATCGTTCTAAATAGGTCACCTGGTGGTTCAAATGACCCATAATTTTTTTGACACGGGCCTGTAGTCTATAAGTTATTTCGTTTACTTCCTTCAAAAATAGGCAGGTATACGACCCTTCACACTCGGACAATGACGTAGCTAGCAGATGTTGCTCAAGGTTACCGCCGAAGGGAATTAGGGACTAACAGTATAGTCTCTTATATTAAAATACTCATTCAACTTATACAAGTTTTATTGTGTAAGTAACACAAACCAATAGTTTCGTATTTTCATTTGTATTGAACGTCCGGTGACGTCTATAGGCTGCATTGAAGTGCATATTATGTAAAATATGAATTTTCTAATAGTTAAGACCGCGATATCTCACGAATGGTGAGTTGTAAGAGAAAAAGTGACTGAACCATTTTTGTAGAAAATAATATGAACTACAATTTTTGTCTGATTTATTTTCACCATAGAACTTACCGTTTTGGAGAAAAATGGAAAAACCTAAATTTTGCATGTTTAACCTTCAATAAAATTTTTTGCAGAAATAGGATCGAAAGGGATTTTTGACATTTCATTTATAATGGATGTTTTTAACGTCTCTGCAAATTTTCAGCTCTATGCGAATTTTGGCTAACTTATGACTTTTTTTGTCTATTTTGACTGGACTATGAAAACTTCGGTCGCCCTGCTCAAGAACACTTGGATCGTATCTCTGATTGGCCGTCAAGATTTGACGTCGCAGATAGTCATTTTGCGTGCGATAGGAGTTGTCATCTGGTATCCATTGTCTGATATATTTGGCTGAAAGTGCCCCTGTTGATCGATATCTTCGAATAACTTCTTGTCGATTTTATTGATTTTCATGTGTATTAATTGAATGCAATTAGCGATCCTTCCTCACATCGAACTTGGTATTCTCCAGAGTTAAAAAGGATAAATTCTCTGTCAGATATTAATTTATCCGTGCATAATCTGTGTTATGGAAATCCCTTTTATATGTGCAGTTTATTTCTCTCTCGCTTTTTAAGCAACCTTTATTGTGGCCTTCACCAGCCTTTAATACCTCAGACCCAGAGGTGAGTTAGTGAGAACCTAATACACCAATCTTTCATCTCACAGCAATAACAGATCCAACAGCGATACGGAACTCCCCGTAAGCCTAGTACTGGGTATCATCTAATGACTACCCCATTGTGCAAAATCAGATAAACAAACTTGAGCCGCGACGCTGTGTCGCCTAATAATGAGCTGGAAGCAACCAATCCCACGGTTGTCTCTTTTCTGTAAATTGTATGAACTGAGCAACGAGAAAGAAAGTCTGTAATATATTAATTCAACCATATTTCGGTCATAAATTATGTAATATTTTTTCCTCGAATTAATCGTATTGCAATTGATATTTTATGGATAGATAAAGGTGAATTCATTCAAATGATTTTGTAAAATCTCCTTCGAATTTACCCCTCGCTCAACATCACAAACAATTATTTATACACCGAAGGTACTCTCTAGTTGAATTTTTATATGCTAATATAATTACAATTATGGTGCGCCTTTAAAACACACGAACTCACTGATACTCATCATATCTATTAGTGGGATCTCCGGTATCGCATTTGTCGAGCACCATTTTGTTTACTACTAACAAGAACACAAACTAATTCCCAAAGCTTTATCCTCAACAATACAAGTCACGCGACTCTACACATATGGTAATTCGCCACTTCATCAACTGACTTATTCGTTAATGGAAATAAAATCGAAGGATACCTTCCTAAACGGATTAAATTTTGATCAACCTAATGGCCACCAACTTGAGTTAACACGATGATGGAATAAACCGTTCTAGTTAATGTGAAAACTCACTAGATTCAATCCTGTAATCAAATAAAGTTTGTTCTACGTTGTTTTTAGCGCTGCTTCAAATTCACAAAATATATGGTTTCAGACTCGGTAGTTTATTCCTGTAGGGAATCTACCCGATGTGACTTATTATGGCCATCAATAACTAAAGAAAAATTCGATTCCATTCTGTTGCTGTAACGACTAATGGAATCATATTTTATAGGATAGTTGATGAACATTCTCGATTTTGGAAGTAAATAGTGTTCACTTCAAGTATATTGTATCTAATTTGTTGACAATGTCAATGCTGGAACAACCTCAATAAAATGAATCGAAATCATCCTACAATATTTTTTCCTGATAGAAATGTTCTTTTTCATTCTGTTTGGGAGAGTGAAAATTTTCGTTTATCAAAGGTTTCCAGTCTATTCTTCAGAATACGAAATGCATGGCATATTGTATATTTGGAAACATTTTCAAATGTTCAAAAAAGCCTGAAAAGTAATAGAGTAATAAACCATGGTCCCTAAGACATACATCATTTAACGAAAATCAATGAAGAAATCTTTGGATGCGTTCTGCAAATATTTAGAATTCTTAACTTTTGGATGATTTTCGTATCAAGAATGTCAGGTAAATTGCATTGCTTAACAAAAATAAGAAACTTAATAGATTTAAATGTGTCCTAGTTTTTTGAAAGAATTACGAGTAGAAAGGTACCCTGAAGCAAAAATAGAATGATAGATTTATTACCTAAGACTCAAGCTCAAGGAATTTGATGATTTATATCTGTGTCCATTCAGTATGTGTTGGATAGCTCTGAAATTGTACAGGGTAAACTGATTGCGACCATTTAGTACTATAGGTATGTGGAATATTGTGAATAGAGAAAGAGATCTCCCCTCCTTTTCGTGTTTGTTTTCGGTGAGGAATTCATTTCAATAAACAGATTTAAGTAAGCTTCTTAAGTTTTTAAGTTATTTGGATATTATGAAAATCGGAATCAGTTAAGTGCCAGTATCTAGGTTGTTTTTGAAGTTATGTTGAATAGTATCGACATTCAACATTTAATTTTTACAAAACATTAACCATAGGCAACTTTGATTTCGTTGAATAAAGTTATTTTTTACTTTCCAAAAATATATCTGTCGTGCTCTCAATTGTTCTTTTCAGAAAGCATTTTCATGAAAAAGCAAAGATTGTTTAACTTTGCCCTTATTTGATCTTGTACCTCTATGTCCATTCAAAGAATTCACACGATATGATTGAAATCGTTCCAAAATTAATTCCTGCACAACAACCCAGTCAAACGTTTCAATAATTTTTTTACGAATTAGTACTATTGTGTGAATAAAGTATCGTTTTTGATAACCAAATGACTATGCCATACCAAAATTTCGAAAAAATCATTGAATTTTATATTCAAAATAATGATAATGACAATGCAGCAGAAGCTACTTCTTTGAAACGTTTTCTCTAGAAGTGACGATCTCTTGAAACAATATTCCATAAATTAGGGGAAATCTGAAACTTGGTTCATTCAACGTACCAAGAAAAATGGAATATGAAGTAGTATTGGAGAAAATGAAACAATTGATGTAATAGCCATCGAGTTCGAGCAGGCAAATTGATCGGGATATAGAAATATCTAAGAGATGAGAGCTGAATATTCTAAAAAAAAAGGAAATATAAATTTATAATATGCGAATATTCCAATAAGTGCACCCAAGAGAAGATATCCAAAGGATGACTCGATTCTTGCACATAATTTCTGCAGAAATCTTAAGAAAATCAACATTTTTTCAGAGAAATAATTTGCACTTATGAAGTTCTTCTCATTAGTGAGGGAATATTAAATCGTGGTCGGATGTATGCCCACATCGTCATATTGATATTCAACGTCAAGGGCGATATATGTTAGATGTTTGGTGTGCATTGAAGGATAATCGCGTATAAGAGTAAGTTATTTCTCATGAAAACCTTCGTAGTGAATCATATCATGAAATAATGAATACCAACTACATCGATAGTAATTTTGATGAACCTTGATGGAAAAAGAAATATCTTGTTTCAATATGATGGGGGTCCTCTTCATCAAAATATGGTCGTACTTGATTCATTGACCTGAATTTTGGCAATAATTGGATGGAAAATAGAGGACCGTTAAGTTGATAGACTTATTCCTTAGATTCGTCACCGCTGGATCTTTTTCCTTTCGGGATATATATCAAGGATCAGTTATGTAGAAGAACTAGTCGAAATATTGAAGAGGTGAAGCGAAATTTCAGATATTGTTTTCTTTCGGTTACTGATATTCAAATTTCCATTGCTTGCGGTAAAGCGTTGTTTATTTTGCATATAGTAAGAGAATTCCGAATTGGTTCAAAAATTTGTATCGGCGTCATATCAGAGGAACGACTAGATAGATCAGGGATAGGGGGGTTAATCTGCAACACAAGATTCAAGCATGGGTCTGTGTTTGGATTCGTAAAGTTGAGATGTACCCCTGTTAAGAAGATCAATTACCCCTATTTACCTTTGGTATATGAAACTTATAAGATATATTTTAACACATTGCGTACCAAGACTATATAAGGAAACTAGCCTGAGGAGCCATACCTTTTCTATGTGTCATTCATATGTATTTTATATCGAAATGAAAGTACTTTGGTCTCTTCAGTGTTCTTATTTTGTTTTTATTCATTTTGAATTTTTGTTTGAGTCTCTCATATGTGAGCGACTCATCACTGCAGGAACGACAAATTCATTTTCTTTTGTTTAAGTTCAAAATTTGATGTTCGAAGAGCAGAGTTACAAAGAAACAGGAATGACTCAGGCAGAATTGAAAAGATTTTTGATGATTTGTGCGACGAGGAAGGCGATTATCAGAGCGATTCAGATGACTCAATGAAGGATCCTGATTTTTCCATCAAGGAAAGAGCACCTGGATTCCAATGGATGGATCAGACTAATTATGAATCATTTGGAGGATGAAGATGATGAAAAAACCCAGGATGTTCAAGAGGTTATACATGAATTGGTTCAGGATGAAGCTCTATAAGAAGGAAACGATGAGAATCGTGAACAATACGAAATTCCTGACTAAGACGTCATTTGGAGTAAATATGTAGGGCGCCATAAGAATCACATAGTCGTGGAAATAGATAGGTTTGCAGCGCAAACGTTGGCATCAAAAAGTGCTAAAATATATTCCCGAATCTGAAAATAGTCACCGACAAGACAATAATAGATGAAAAAGTTTTTAGGACTGACCATGTGGATGGAAGTCGTGCAAGTGAGTGCCCTATCAGATTATTGGACGACCAAGAGAATCTACCGACTAGAACTTTTACATGATGAAGTAATTCGACCAATTCCTATGAGAAAAAGACACTTCGCAAGACAAAAGAGCAGCCTACAATAAACGAAAATCTGGAATTGATTTGTCAGACCAAATGACTTCTTACGCAATCACTTTACGAAAAGGCGTGTGGTATAGAAACGGGGGATTGAGCTACTTTTTGGTGTCGCAGTCGTCATTGTGTTGGTTGTCCACAAGCTAGCAACTAATTATAAAAAAACACCGAAATCTAAGACTCCTAAAGCGTCTACATTATCGTATCATCATTTGGCTACAAGAGTTGATAAAAATGGTAAGAAAATAGCCAATCCTGCTATGCTAAGTCGGTACAGCAAATTGGTCGTGGGCTGCAAAATCATAGGCAAAAATGATCTATAATTATTGTAATAAGTGCCCCGGACAACCACATACCTTTTTGCCTGGCTTCAATGAAAATCATTAATTTTCATATAACCGTTTATTCGCTTATTTTTTATAATTTTTCTGTGTATTTATTGACTGCTCAAGTACGTTTCATATATTTTTGAATCTTTTATATAAACTCAAATAGAAACCATTTTTCAACCAAAGTATAGGTGCCCCAGAGAAATCCGGATAATTTTTTTTCATCAAAATTTTCGGAATTTTAGAGCCAGATCATTCGTTCTGTCTTCATTGGAACGCCAAAGGACTAGGTTTTCCAGAAATTGTAACGAAATTTCACTCCCGGTGAAATCCAATATGGCTGACTCATTCGAATATAATCGATATTTCAAGATCGCTGGAACGTTTTTGTTTCACTAAAAAATTCGAATGGGGCATTCAGTCCTTTCTGAAGAATTTGACGTATTGATCTTAAATATATCCCAAGAATTGGTCAAAAAGTAGCGCGAAGAATTTTTTCAATTTGATTTTCAGCTGAAATAGAAATATTTTTTTCACCTTATGGCGTTGGCTTTCCTGAAGTTGTTCATGGATGTTCTAGGAAGACAAAGAACAGTTTTTTAATGAAACCACCCTAAAATTTGGTTTCGTTCGAATTCAAAATATCCGTCTTCCTCAAATGTTAACAATTTTCCCCGTTCATTGAAAAATTTTTCGCGGTAGTGATGAATCAACTGCGTGATTCAATCAGAACATTGAACCTTTCCCATCATTTTGAGGGGTTGAACTCGAATATTGATTCAGAATTGTGCCAATTGTCCTCAATAATGTTTCTGTACTTCACCATCATATGCACCTCCCGTTGTGAAACCTCTGAACATAGACTGCATGCATTAACTCTATGACAATCAAAGAATAATGAAATGTCATCGAGTTTTAGACGACATGCGGTTCGAACTCGAACCAAGGTAAAAACCTTGGTGTTGCTTGTTTTCGACGTTTGAAATTGTTAACAATGGTTTCAAAAAATGAGGATAAGAAGCGTTTCATTGAATGTTTATTTGGGCGTGACTATACTGCTAGGCAAATATTACGCCAATTTCCAGCCCCTAATTACAAAAGAGGTACAATCTATGAGCTTGATGAAAAATTTCGGACAACAGGGTCATTAGAAAGAAAATCAGGATTCTGTTTTCCAAATATCTTAGAGATGCCAACTATTGAGAATATGTGCGAGAATAATAAAATGACATGCTTTTGTTGAACAAATTACATGAGTTTAAATATTCAACAGAAAGAATTAAGTACTTAGAATGGAATATGACCTCCATTGGCATCCACAATCATCTGCACCTGTTTTTTCCAGCTCTCTATGGATCTAGAAATTACTTCTTCATCAAGATTATTCCAACATTCTTGAATTTTTTGCCTCAGTTCCTCACAGTAATTGAAAATAATACCATTTTCATACACCATTTTTTCCAAATTACCCCACAAAAAATAGTCGCACTGATCAAGATCGGGACTATTTGGGGGACATTGTTCTGGTTCCATGATATTGTCTACGCGTTGTCTTAGATAATCCTTATTATAGTGACTAGTATGACATCTGGCACCATCCTAAAATAAATTAAAATAGATTGCATATGGATATATCTAATATGGGACACCCTGTACACTGACGCCAGTTGAGAGTAAGTATCGTTTCTTTATGATATAGTACTGGTTGTTCATTTCTTTGACGAACGTTGTCAGAAGAATATGGAAAAAATTTTAGAATTCTTAAGAAGATTTGAACCAATACAAATCATCCAAAAAGCTACTCAAATTCTCAACCGTTCATTTCCAGCTGGTGGCAACAGTACTAATTCATGTCATACAAAAAACAGCAATCATTCACCAGCATGAAAATAAACTGAGCAGTTGAAGCCTCAATAGTTGGTAACATATGATCCAGAAGTATGTGGCAATAATTTTCCGAATCTAATCTTATGCCTTGTTCTATAAGAATGATATTTGTTTCAAAGTTCCTCTAAATGTCGGCAGAGACCATCAGAAGCCTGGAAAAATTTTGTCTTTCCCTCTGCAAATGTATTAAAGACACATTCCTCTTGATTTCATTGGTTATTCTGGCTGTTTTTTGGTGAGGCAACACTGAAATTTTTTTTGTCCGTGAACCAGATATTTTCGATTTGTCTACGTGTTCTAAATATATTTAATAAATTTCTGCATCGCTCGAATCTGCGCTCTTTGACAGCTTGAGTCAATTGAAAATTAAAGGGGCTCCGAAAAAACTTAAGACCCAAATCGTGTCTTATTATTTTTCTCACAGAGGTTTTTGAGATTTGGCATCTCCGAGACATTTGGGAAACAGTCAAGCTAGTTTCTGGAGTTCTGATAGGGGTGACTGCTAATGCAGATATCCGCTGAATGTTATCCTGAAATTATCAATTTTGTTTGTGTTTTTTGCAAAACAATGTAGAGTTGATTCTTGAAACAGATTATGAAAAAGGTGAGTACCTATGTTCTAACAGTTCTAGCTGAACCAGTACCTGGTCTCCTTCCTAATTACCCTGTTGTCCGAAATTTCTCATAAGAAAAGTTCATAGATTGTACTTCTTTTGTAATTAGGGGCTGGAAATTGGCGTAACATTTGCCTAGCAGTAAAGCCACGCACAAATAAACATTAAATGAAACGCTTATCCCTATTTGTTTAAATTATTGTTAACAATTTCGAACGTCAAAAACAAGCAACACCAAGATAAAATTCGTGTTCGAACCAGATGTCGTCTAGAACTAGATGGCATTTCATTATTTTTTGTTTATCATAGAGTTAATGCATGCAGTCTAAGTTCAGAGGTTTCACAACGGGAGGTGCATATGATGATGAAGAAGAGAAATATTATTGGCACAATTCTGAATCAATATTCGAGTTTGACTCCTCAAAATGATGGGAAAGATTCAATCTAGTGATTGAATAACGCACTTGATTCATTACGACCGCGAAAACTATTTTCATGTGCGAGAAAATTGTTAATATTTGAGAAAGTCATCATTTTGAATTCGAACGGAAATCAAATTTTAGGTCGGATTTAGTAAAAAATGGTTCTTTGTCTTCCTCGAGCATCCATGAAAAACACAACGTCAGGAGTGCCAACGCCAAGAGGCGAAAAAATATTTCGATTTCAGCTGAAAATCAGAATGAAAAGAATTCTTCACTCTATTTTTTTTAGCAAATCTTGGAATATTCTTGAAATAAATATGTCAATTGTTCAGAAAATACTGAATTATCGACTGATTGTCCCATTCGAAATTTTTAGTAAAATAAATCGTTCCAGGGATCTTGAATTATTGTTCATTTTCGAATGAGTCAGCCATATTTGATTTTACCGGAAATGAAATTTCGATACAATTTCTGAAAAACCTGGTTCCAATGAAACAAGAACGAATGATAGAGCTCCAAAATTGCGAAAGTTATAACGGAAAAAAAATTGTTCGGTTTTCTCTGGCGCACCAATTTTTCGTCAAGAAATCTTTCTTTTCTCAATTTTCCTTGGACAATTCTTTCAATTTCGTTAGCAAGAACTCTTTTTCATGTTCTTTCAGTAGCTTTCTAAGTACATTTTATACATCTCTTGATTATGTGCATTCGAATAAGGACCATTTTCTGAGCAAAATATATAATCTTCGAATTTCTTGTCATAAAATCTTAATTTTTCAATTTTCCTCAAACCACGATGCGCTTCATATTCGCCAGGGGCCACATTCCCTATTTGAAAGTACATCATGTGATTCATTATTGAGAGACGGTCACTTTTAGTGCGAAACGTGCGTGTCTCATATATGAGTGACGCGGCCCCCTAAGAAGAGATCAGTGTGGCACGCATGGTGTTAGAAGAAAATGTTCCCATTTATTGAATTTTCCTTTTTTTATTGAATTATATCTTGTTGAATTTCAACAGCTTTTAGCACAAATCGTTCCAATGACCATGAATTTAAATGTGCTAATCTTGTAATCTCGTCTTGACTATTAGGTTGAATAGTGGAGCTCAAGTATTGATCCTCTCCCTGAAAAATTTCTTTAGATCAGATATCAGTATTTTTCACATATCGATCATTCTACATAAACTCAGTTCCTGATCACCTGGTCAATATAATTTACTTGTATTGTAGAATAATAAATTCCTTTCGAGTTGTAGGTTCACAGACATTGAGACAATTTTTTCATGTTCGAATCGTTAACCAGTGGTGGCGTGGAAGAACTTTGAGCTGAAATGCTCAATTTATGGCTTCTCTACATTAGTATTGCTGGTGACAGATACTCATTTGCTAGAAAAGCTCATCGAAACCCAAGAGAATTCAGAAATATAATCTCTTTTCATTTTTTTTTGGTAAATCTGGCGCCGGGGTTGAACCCTCCGTGTTATAGTTATAGTAACTGAGAGTCGAAATCAGTCCCACATGGTATCGCAAAAGAGTGAAGGCAAGCTAGTTACATGCTGTTGTGTTTGAGAGGTTTATATCAACTTAATGCCTTTTTTGAATGAAATGCTCTATTCCTTACTTCATTTGTTATTTCAAAAACTGAAATAAGGCTTATTAAATTTTTTTATACTAAATCCCAATGAATTGTCCGAGATTTTTTTTAAATTAAATCTATCCTGACATAATCTTCTAGCAAACTCTGTACTCTTCAGAATTGGAAGATAATTTACACCGGAACACTAAAACTTTCCGCACAGAGCTTCATTAGTGAAAAGCAAAGCGGATAATAACAAAATTATACAGGTTGTTTATTTTGCGTTTTTTCAATACGGAATTAAATTACTCAATCTGAATAAGAATTTCAATACCTATCGAATAGTGCATGGGTTGCAGTATCTAGTTTCCAATTTCTAATTCGTTGTGTCAACACTGTACAAACTTGTTCCGCGCATCGTGGCACATTTTGGTGATTTTTTGAATGATCAAATAGACGAAAATAATGATATTGTTTATATTGAAGTCTAAAGCTTCTTCTCATGGACTTGAAGACTTTCTGTTATGAATAAATAAATCAATGCCCGACTACTTCAAGAAGGACGATAAAGCTCAGACAGTGTGCATGCCACATAAAGCAATCAGTACAAAATGTAGTTTGCATAAATTGTTTTAAAATTTACCATAGTAGTTGTTTTCGTAAC
Organism: Cryptolaemus montrouzieri; assembly: GCA_013387265.2. Taxonomy (NCBI): domain Eukaryota; kingdom Metazoa; phylum Arthropoda; class Insecta; order Coleoptera; family Coccinellidae; genus Cryptolaemus; species Cryptolaemus montrouzieri. Next base: position 42,420,822 of record JABFTP020000124.1, on the reverse strand, counting down.
GTCCTAAATGAGATGATGGAAGGTCACAAAAAAGAATGCTGCAATTCAAATGATAACCAGCAATAACTATTGCCAGAAAATTAATCCCTAAAAAAGAAACTGGAAGATACAACAGAAACTTTGACTGACTCATCGGAACAGCTTATTCAAGAGTTAAGATTAGAAAATGACAATCTATGTGAACAAGTTCGAGAGCTAACAAAAGGAAACTCGTCACTTAGGCTTCTTTTTGAGGAAAGTATTGATGACGAATACCTCTCCCTAATTGAGAAAAACTCCAAACTACAACTAGATAATAAGGACCTAAATGACGAACTTCAAGAGGTAAGAGATCAGATTGAAATAAAAGTAGATGTGATAAGGAAATTGAAACGAGAAGCTCTTGAAAACGAAAATAGACTTTCTACGTGATAAAAACGTGGAAAATCAAACACTTTCTTCAAAATTTGATAGTTTGAAGAAAAATCCCTGCGAACAGGTGTGCAGGTTCTCGAAAGTAATGGTTCATGAGGTTATACAGGTGAAGAGTCTAGACGCTGAGGAAAAACATAACCTCACGTTGAGAGAAGAACTGGCGACAACTATAAAAGAGAGAGATGAACTGAAACAAGAACTCTGCACTTCTCAAAACAAACAGAGAGTACTTCAGCAGGAAGTTATAGAGCTAAAGGAATTTCAGAAAGAAATGCTTATTTCAATTGAGGTTCTAAATGAAGAAAGTAGAGCAAATTCTAGTGAACTTGAATGAATGATAGGTGATAATATAAGACTCAAAAACACCATTTTAGTCTCAGAATCAATTTCCGAAAAAGAAACAGTATCAAACTGAAGATGTTGGGCTAACAGAAAAAGTTCATAAGGCCCTGGATGATATGGAATGTAGATTATATTTAAAACTACTTGATGCCCTCAGAAATGTGGAATTCAACCGACATCCTCCCTCCAAAGACAAAAGAAGTTCCCAACAGATTGATCAAGGTCTCTTGCCGCTACCTTGAGCCTCTTTTTCGGCTGAATCGAAAAAAATGAACAAAAATGGTAAAAACCCCAACAACAATTAGCTACACAAGGAAAAAGACAGAACAACCTCACTCCTATTTTCACAAGAGGTAGACCGGTACCGAACCAGAAAGAGTTTTAGAATTTCGTATTCAGAAAAGAAATATGCTGCAGGTCCTCCAAGAGCTGACACTACAGAGAAAGAACTCAGTGCACATGTACACACAAAAACCCTCTCTAACACAGACTATGGTGATAAGGCGACAAAATCCCATAACTCTTGGAAAAAATACGGTACTCAAAGTCGATTTTTCCACAATAAAAGAAAAGATGGTATGTACGAGAATGAAAATGGTAGAGGTCGCGTCACATATTTGGGTGAAGATGATACTGAGGATATGAAGGAAAACTCTGATTCGAGAAATAATGTTATATATGGTACAATAGATAGGCCTAGCCTGCTTGAGACCTATATGATAATGTCGGAGATCCTGGTAACAAAGGTTCAACTCAGACATAGCTGAAAAGATGTAGCTGAATTTGTACAACAAAAACTCAGTCAAGCTAGTTTCTGGAGTTCTGATAGGGGTGACTGCTAATGCAGATATCCGCTGAAATTATCAATTTTGTTTGTGTTTTTTGCAAAACAATGTAGAGTTGATTCTTGAAACAGATTATGAAAAAGGCGAGTACCTGTGTTTTAACAGTGCTAGCTGCACCAGTACCTGGTCTTCTTCCTAATGACACTGTTGTGCGAAATTTTTTCTCAAGTTCGTAGATTGTACTTCTTTTGTAATAAAGGGCTGGAAATTGGCGTAACATTTGCCTAGCAGTAGAGCCACGCACAAATAAACATTAAATGAAACGCTTATCCCTATTTGTTTAAATTATTGTTAACAATTTCGAACGTCAAAAACAAGCAACACCAGGATAAAATTCGTGTTCGAACCAGATGTCGTCTAGAACTAGATGGCATTTCATTATTTTTTGTTTATCATAGAGTTAATGCATGCAGTCTAAGTTCAGAGGTTTCACAACGGGAGGTGCATATGATGATGAAGAAGAGAAACATTATTGGCACAATTCTGAATCAATATTCGAGTTTGACTCCTCAAAATGATGGGAAAGATTCAATCTAGTGATTGAATTACGCACTTGATTCATTACGACCGCGAAAACTATTTTCATGTGCGAGAAAATTGTTAATATTTGAGAAAGTCGTCAAGTCCCAGAAGCAGACATCCATTGTGAGGAGCTGACAGTAAAATCAGGCGAGTACAAAAATTTAAAAGTAGCAGTCCAGGCTTATCTGAGCTTGAAATTACTGAGACGTGATTTTTGGCCAAAAGGCATCGTAGTTAAGAAATTTCTCGCCTATGAACATCAAAATTTTTGGAGGGTAAGGAAAAACCCCAGAAATGCATAACAGGCACTGACAATCCATTGAATAATAAACTTGGTGAATGCCCTTTCCAGATAGCAGAAGAAGAAGTTTCTGAAAATGAAAACACAAAAGCAATAGAACTTAACTCAAAAAATCAATATAAGAAGGTCAAGCCAAAATTATCGACATTTTTTCACCATAATATACAATGTCTGAGGAACAAACTTTTGGACATTGAATGTTTCATTAATAGTATGAAGGAAAAGTCGCAAATTATGTGTATAACAGAAACATGTTGTACCAAGGAAGAACTCACATCCATGCACATTGTGGGGTACCAACTAGTAGTTAACTTCAGAGCACCTTACAACATGGGGGGTGCTGTATTTTTGGCCTTGAAACAGTTGCCCTTCAGGATTGTAAATTAATGCTATGGAGGGACATTTTCAATTCCCCTGTGCTGTGAATAGGTTAGAGAGATATATGGTGTTAGCGTCGTATCGAACACGTGCAGGTAATCTAGACATTTTCCTGAATACATTTGAACTGTTACTACATGAATGCACAAGTAAATAGGATAAATACGACGTGTTACGATGCGGAGACTTCAACATATGTCTACTGAAAAAGAATAAAATTTTGGCTAGATTCATTGAGTTGCTTCAGAGTTTCAATCTACACAGCACAATCCACCAACCAACCAGAGTAACGCAAATATCCAAGTCGCATATTTGTCAATGATAATAATATAGTTGGTAGAGTGGTTTGTCTCAGGACTTTCAGCTCATTATGGCCAAATCGTAGAAATCCCTTAAAATGAAGAAATGCCAAAAAAATATCCTTGTCGTAAACTATTTTCTGCAAGCAAACAATTTCGCTGAAACAATAGATTGGGTGGATTGGAAGAGGCGAATTCTCTCTTGGAACGATGGATATGATATATTGTCTATGATTTTGACAGACTTGCTGGAATATTGTATTTCCAAAGAAAAAGCTTTGCCCGAATGTTGGATAAATGAGCTAGATTACAGAATGAATCAGAGTGTCATGTAGAACTAAACGCAAACTGTTTGAAGACAAAATAATGGGTTTTGTATCTGACGACGATTTTAATAAGTAATGCTATGTCCTGAAAAAAGTCATCATTGCAGCAAAACAGCAAAACAATCTAGAATATGTAATAAAGGCAAATAATTCAAATGAAACCACTTGGAATCCCATTATTAAGTATTCAGGTAAAAGGACTACTATTGATCACAACCTATTTGAGAATTTCAAAAACAAACAAAGAAAAATCCTTAGTGAATAATTTCAACAATTTCGTCGCAGCGTCCGTAGCTTATGATATCTGTGCTGAAAAAAATGACATACCAGCCATACCTGAAGGATTCCCAGCCAGCATATTTGTGGAACTCACAGATGAGAGTGAGGTGTATCAAATAATGAAAAATTTGAAGAACACTTACTCTGTTGGAAGGGACGAGATACCTATAAAACAACTAAAGCACATAGCGCCCAAAAGTGCAATGCCATTATCTTACTTGGTGAATCTGACTCTTAGTACTGGAGTTTTTCCCAGTAAGTTGAAGATAGCGAGAATGAAACCTATATTTTCAAAAAAAAGGTGATCCAACGAGCCTCTTTAGTTACCAACCAATAGCTATAGTACCAAACATAAGTAAAATATATGAGCATGTCTTTCTCAACAGAATGGTTAACTACTTGGATACCTTAGCTCTGCTGAGAACTTGTCAGTATGGCTTTAGGAAACACAGATCCACAGTCGATGCAATATACTCGGTAATAAATAAGATAGTTAAATCTTTGAAGGATGGATAATGTACACTTGCTATAATCTTGGATCTGAGCAAGGCCTTTGAAAGTGTCAACCATAAAAGGCTCTTAGAGAAGCTGCAAAGATACGGTTTTCGTAGGGTGGCTCTGGGACTTATCAGATCATACCTATCTGACCGCAAACAGTATGTGGCCGAAATATACCTTGAAGGTGACGTAATTGAAACAGAGAATGCTAGGGTGTGTACTGAGGTACATCAGGGTTCCATAATGGGGCCTCTACTCTACATTTTTTAAACTAATGATCTACTTGAAGGACTCCAGGATAACATACAACAATACGCTGATGATACCTCACTTATGTTGTCTGAGCATAGCATCGAAGCCCTCAAGGAAAACACACAATAGAAAGTTACTTCACCCATAACCATCTCAAACTGAACACAGCTAATACTCAGAAAATTTATTTTGGACATAGAAGAGCATCTAAACAGCTCAGCATTGAATATAATATAAAGGACACACTAAAAACTGAAGACATAATTAATTATTTTCTTTGGAGTTAGGATCGACTCGAGAATGGACTGGACATACCAGGTTGAACATGCTATCAAAGATAGTAAATAAAACGGCAGCACTATTATCTCACCATACAAATGTGGAATCTTACCTCATATATGATGTTATTTTTTGGGGAAATCAATCATGAGCGAGAGAGCCTTCATACTGCAAAAACGTAGCATCAGAAACCTGTATGGATTGAGCATGAGGGAGAGTTTTTTATTTCTGGGAGAATACTTACTCTTCAGAACCTTTTTATTTTAGAATGCTGCTGATATGTAAAAAAGAACCTCAACTCATTTCATACTTGTGGTACAGAACATAATTATCCCACAAGGCACAGAGACAATCTCATTACTCTTAGACACAACTATACCTATTTGCAAAGAAAAAACGTAGTATCTGGATTCAACTCTATAACAGAATACCCTTAGACACACGATCCTTGCCAATTATGGTATTCAAACGAAGAATGAAGAACTACTTGCTATAAAGAGCATACTATGATATCCAGGATTTTTTCGACGATAATTTTGTGTAGATATCATTTTCGTATTTTGTTTTGTAGAATATTCAATTTTATTGTTACATATTTTGTTTTTATATTGAGATGCTTCACTGTTCTGATATTCTTAACTATCAATGTATTTTGACATGTTCACTGTACCCAAGTGTACCATACTGAACTTATAAAATTTCTATCTATCAATCTATCTTCAACGGTTCTCGAATTGAAAAGCATTTTAAAGTTTTCCTGACATTACTCACATGGGCTTCAAATTCTAATATTATCAAAACATTCATTTTCAATTTGTAATGAATGCTTAAAATGATTACTTTCTCATAGAACACACTTTTCAAGTTGATAAATTAAGTTATTTCGAACATTATCCAGAACTACAGGAGTTATTTTCCGGAAAGCTTTATGAATCATTTGTGTTATATCGTCAATTATGATGCGAATAATTTTGAAACCTTCCGATTTCACCGCCCCCCATAAAAATAAGCCCATTGATGAAAAATCTGAAGATCTAGGAGGCCAATGGAGTAACATTCCTCGTGCAATCCACCTGTCCTGATACGTCACTTTTACTTCTTGAGGAACTTCAAGAAAAACGTGAAGGAGCTCTATCTGATTCCCATTTTGCTTTCTCGGATTTTAATGCTTTTGCAGGCTATTGACTCCCAGACCCTGCAAATTCGGATTAAAGTCTTTTCTTCAATTTTTCGCAGAATTTTTACTCTGCGGAATTTGTGCATGTCAACGCAAAATTATTCCCCTCTTTGAGTTGGCTAAATAAACCTGTACAATAACTTTGAATGAATCCAGAGAATAAATTCACAAATATACAAACTTAAGAAGAGCAAAAATATTCAGTGAATCGTAGATTATCGAAGAACGTTCCGAGAAAACTAGTTCTCACACGTGCTCATCAAGCATATTGCCAACAATTACCTCAATTGCACTGGTATAATTAAGATGTGAGTATATGTCAAGTAACTGAGCATAAAGTTGTAGTAAACCATTCAACTAAGTCAATTATTCGAAGATTTGTAATATAACTTGCAAATGAAAGATTATTTTGTTTTATATTGCACTCTACCACTGTTAATTAAATTTGTTGAGAAATATATTGTTAATATATTGAGCTTATCTTCAAAGTCATTATGGCAAGATGATATATATTGCTTCGTCTGTGGAATCGAAGAGATTTCACTTATCTAGCAGACGAAAGTGGATGTTCAGGTCTTAAGATGTACTGCGTTGACGTAGAACGTGTCAAGAAATCATCTTAATTAATTTCACTTTGTCGTTGGTGTTCTGAGTGAACACAACCTGACTATCTTCCTATATATATCATATATATGAGCCCAGAAAATATACGAGTATTACAGTAATGAAATGTTCAGATACTGATATTCCAACTGAACCATATTGCTTTGACATGCTTTGTATCAACAAGAGAAAATTGGCCTGATATTAATTCGCAATTTGGATATTTTTGTTACTTCATTTATTGATTAAAAAGGTTGGTATCAGTTTCCTAGCTCCTGTACTTGATGATTGAAAAATAATGAATTGGCAATAGCATATCCTTTATCCCAACAATGGGCTCCTTTTGACCCCACGTTAGTGCCTAATGCCACTGTTGATTTATTCAGACGTTTGCGCAGCTTATCTTATTAGTAGCTCCTGATAAGACATACTAAGTTGTTATAGTAAATTTGGCGAACTCAAATCTATTTTAATCATTTGGGGTTCGAACCCCACCTCTTTTCCACACTATTTTGCTTCTATGAAAACGAACAGAAACGACATTTACAACTTTGGAATCAATTCAATAAACAAGAAGATTTCATTGAGTTCGAAAGGTTATTCGAGACCTCGAAGAGGGGCAAGTACAAATAAGTAACGAGGCAGTGGTAGATAAAGAAGAAGAAGATTATGAAAACGATGAAGCGAAGGTAAGTTGTCAGGATAAAATTGGTGGATGAGTGTGATATAGTTCAAAAGAAAGGATTCCACAAAATGGTTGAAGAATTGCTCTAATATTTAAATCTGAAAATGGACTGAAAAAACTATAGATTATTTGCCTGGAGACAAGCGAAATGCACGCGATTATAAAACCTCTTTTGATTGCTGGCCAATGAAAATTGGACAAAAAGCTGAAAGGTATGAAAAAAATGTAAATTTTTTCCACATTGTGATATGAATATATGAATAATTCATAGGTTCTATCTACTACAGCTTCTATAATTGCTAATCAACTTCAATAAAGAAATAATTGAAAGACATCTTGAATGATATGTCAACAGCCTAAAATTTGTTTTCGTTAGTCTTTCACTTCTGGAAATACAGGCTTTTGACCTGAACTTTTTGGATAATAACCCCAATTTCTATCACTTGTTCGATTACTCATTCAATTTTTATCTGCTTTAGCAAGGAAAGTTTCATAGAAAAGGCTATATTTTCCGAGACAATTTCATGTCCTAGAAAGTGTTTTGATCAATATTAATTATTATTATTGATTAGTAGGATGGGTGACTGTTTGAGTTCGTGATAACTTTTCTTCTATCCTAGAAATTGTTTTGGTCATAATTTCAGTTCGGATAACTCATATTATTTTCTATTTGGGCGAACAATTACTCGAAACGTAGTAGAAGATTTTTGTGATTCGCGGCGAAATACCGTTGACAACCACAGTAGCATCTGCATAGAATTATAATGGATGCCATTTCCAATTATTGACAAGAAATCATGATAAATTTGGTATCTACCCGCTGATTTCCGTTATTGTTTTGTTTTCAGTTTTTTTCATGAAAAATTAATGAGTATTATAGACGAATATAGACGCAGTTTGTTTTCAATCAAACAAAAATAGTACTGAAACATTTCGACTCTATCGCAGACGATTTCCAGATCGTCATGGACCAGAGCCCTGCCAGTTTACTAAACTCGAAAAAACCCAAGAAAACGGAGACATTTTCATCCATGCAGTTGGACACCCAAATGGGATAACCTGAACACGAAATGTGTTGCATCCAGAACGGCATCATGTGGAATGTCCAGACAGACAGTTCTTATTCTTTCTCTTTCAACTTCAAATTTTTTGGTTGCGTTTTGAAGACAAGCTTTGTCTTGTTGGAAGATGATTTTTCTTCGTTCTTCTGCAGGAAGGCCATGGGAAAATCTTACAATGCTCAAATAGGAATACCGTTATTATTGCTCTGATTCAAGTTTCCTTCAATGGGAACTGATCCTATCAAGTTATTTGAATAAATGGCGCACCAGACATTCACACCGACTAAGGTTTTGTTCAATATGCTATGTGGATTCTGCTGGATTCAATGTCAAGACTTTTTTCTTTTCAAATGACGATTGTTGAAGAAAAGACTCATTAGACCTATTCTGGTTTTGAAAAGAAAATAACCTCAATGCATCTAATCAGTAGAAATATTCGAAAAACGCTTCTCAAGAGCTCGAACATTTTGTTTGTGTAAAACGGATTGAACACTCATCGCTGACGACCCTACTCTGTAGAAATTTAACAGATTTTTAACAGATGTTTTTGGGTTTACTTCTTCATTCAACCAAACATTCAATTCTGTTTCTTTAGATATCTGCCTTTCTAGGGTTTTCTGTATTAAAATGAACCGTATTGCAAAAGTTTACTTCGAGTCTAGGAAACTTGCACCGCAATGCTTAATCGCGATGTAGAAATCGTTCTCGATAGGGTCAAAATGCTCGTTTATTCTCTGTAAAAATGAGTCAAAATTGAATAAAAACAAGAATGTTATAGCGTCTCCTTATTAATTGCGAATAAAATCCATTATAATTCCTAGGAGATCGCTCTGAGATTTTCGAACATATTTCACCAAAGAAGTTACTTCACGTTTGATTTGAATGTTCAGTAAAATTTTTACTACTTTTCCACCCAAAAAACGAGATAATGTGGGGTAACTGGAATGAAATTATGATCAAAACTCTTTCTAAGATAGAAAAGAATTTCATCACAAACTAAAACATTGCTCATTCTGCTGCTTTCAGTATAAATGGGAATTGTGAGTTTTTTTGCGATTATTTCTTTTTTCTCGAAAGATACATCGTTCTGAATGATACTTTTTGTAACAGAGGGTACGCAAAATTGAATGAGTAATCGGAAGAAAAATTATGAAAATATGGGGTTACCATTTAGAAAGGCGAAGTAGAAGGTAACCTCAAGTGTTTCCAAGAATAAAATTCAATGAAAATTTTCATACTGTTAGGATAAAATCAATGAGCAATCCACGTTCTGTTTCATAGAAATCAATCATTTCTGTTGGAGCCATAGCTCGGTGCGTTTTTTACGTTACATCCAATATACAGATTCCATTAAAATTCAATGAGTTGCAACATGTTGAAATGCTCTTGGTTTCAAATAGTGTAATTGCACAAATTTGTAACAGTCCGATTTCTTGAATTAATCATTTATATCTTTCAAACTCAGATTTCATAATTTTCTCAATAATTAAATCTCATATCATCAAGTTAAATATTCAAACAGTTTGAAATTCGAATCAAGAATCTACAGGTAATGATACCCAATGAAAATTATAGTTATATCTGTAAGGTGTCGCTGGTATTGATCTGGGCTGTTCACCGGTTAATTGTAAATCAGTATTTGAAAGAAGATCGTTTTCTCTTTTCTGTGGGAGAACGGAAAGTAGTACTCATTCTATGTTTCATTTCCACTTAATTGTTGTTGAGAAAATAATTCCTCTTTTTCATTAGCTTTATTGAAAATAAATAGTTTTTCATAGAACCGAGTCTATTTAAGTTCGGAATTTATCAGATTCGCTCTCTTTCCATTTAGAAATTTTCGGAATCGTTTGTGATTTTATTGGAGCTGTGTTGAAGCGATTGGAGTGAAAAATTTTCAGTAAAAGTAATTAAGTATTCTTTTGATTTTCTGGATGAATTCCAATCGTCTGAGGCGTTATAAGTAACCGGTAATTTTGCCGGATTTCTTCGACAACGAATTCAATTAGAGAGTGGAGAGATTTCCAATTTTTTCTCGTTATATTAAGATCGATATCTGCTACTCCAAGGATTTTTTTTTCACCGACGAGATATTTTACGAGATTTCATCTTTATGCCAAACCTTGATATTTCACGACTGGGGTAACCACGTCTTCAGGGAACTAGTCTTTCCACCTAGACAGTCTTCTGAAAACCATATTCAGCCAATCAAGTAACCTGTAAGTTTTAAGATACAGGAATACCAGAAAACCGATGTAAAACACTATCCAATCATCCTGGAAATTAATCTCATTCCTAAAAAGTTAAATGCTCTGTTGTACGCTCCGTTTCTTCTCTGCTATCTTCGTTAATTGTTGACTAAGCTCTATCATTGAGTTTCATCTTATTGAAAAGCTCAGATTGTTCTAAATTAAAAATTTGTACTTATGTAGTTTGAATTAATTTCGTCTGAGACTCCTTTATTGTGTTGGGTCAAACTTTGTAGTTAATTTTTTTTGCATTGCATCAGTTACCTTGATTATAGTTAGTAATTCATTAGTCAGTTACTGTGACTTTGATAAGTATCCTGTAATAAAGCTAGTAGAATGAAGTGATGAGTATCATTCCTAAGGCTATATCTAGGACGGAGGTTCTAGATGAATATCTCACACACTGAGATGAAGAGACTCTGATCTAGCTCGGCATAAAAAATTCATAAGTAGTTTCAATTGTAATTTTATTTCAACTAGCCTTGTTATAATTTAATGTCATTCAACTTCATTATTTAAAATTCTTATTTCGAGTAGAATTGAAATATTTCTCCAATTTCAGATATTCTTGAAACGAAACCATCACAATTATCACTCTACTTTTGCCATGATTTTGCACATTTTTGCAGTATGATATCGAGGCTAGGAAAATGTCACGCCTCGAACTGATTCTAATGAAGGGAGCATTTTCTGAGTTAGTTATAGAAACCTTTTGCTACATTGACCGTTGCCTTCTGCAATTATCATTTTTATACGTATAACTATTTTATACTTTATTTGTGTAAAATATTTCAATATTTATATTTTTTTTAAACTGGAAAATGAGCAACTTTCTGTATTTCATACTGTTGAGAATGATAATAAATAATATCAACATGTACAAAACCCATAGAAAGTATCAAATCTGTTATTCGAATATTCTTAAAAGACGGTTTTTGCACCTCTTATTTGGAGACTTCGTTATTTTCTGCGCCTGCGATCTTCAATAATAGTACCCAAAAATTTTAATAACGATAAAAAATTGCCGTTATAACGGCAGAATGAAAGCTGGTAATAATTCTCAGTTACCGTGTGCAACCTAACCTAACAAAAACAAATCGGTCGTAGTAAATTGACAAGTGACATTTTTTATGGTGACAAACTATCAATTGAGTAAGGTTGCAAAAACTCTATTTGAAGTGAGCGTTATTATCGCTCATATATCGCTTTATAACGGTAAAATTAACGAAATCGTCTTAGTTGCAAAAACTCTCTATTGTTAGTTCGATATCTTTATTGTACCCTTTCCTAGAAAAGCTGTAAACAGTTGTTTAGGTTTTACCTAAAATAAGAACTGAGGAGTCATAATAATAACTTGAAATTCCTAATATTCGAGGTATTAGAAAACCCACATATATATTGCCATAAATTTACTACCGGATGTAAAGATATTCTTCCCTAGTCGGTAAAATTTTAGTAATATAACTACCTAATCCAACTAACTAATCTAACATAACCTAACCAATCCTAATATTCTTGGTATTATAAAAGCCCACATAGTATATTGCCATAAATTTATTACAGGATGTAAAGATGTTCTTCCCTAGTAGGTAAGATTTTACTGTATATATGTTTTACGTTAGTTTTGTCCTAGCAGTATTAGAGTATCAGAGTAACTTTCTCTGATTTTAGTACTCATGAACATAGTAATTTTTCATACAGAAAATTCAAATTCATTTTTGTATATAGCCATCATCCAAGCAATTGAGGCTTTCATTCATAGGTGCGTATACTGCTTTTTCAACAATATATTCTCTACTGGTCCTTCGAGCTTTATTTTTATCCATTAACTTCTTGTTGGGAAAATCACTCAACATACACAGAAATGAAAAACAAAAATACCAGGAATATTATAGTGGAAAAGTTTCATCATTATATTGTGAATTCAAATATATTCGTATTACCAACAAACTCATTTCCACTGATGATGTCATCCGAGCAATGAAAAAAAACCGTATACTTTAATACATGGCTTTTCGTGTTCCATTTTCAACGAGCTACGTGTACCGCTTTTGTTCGTTTTCTCAATCCTCTAGAATCTGAAGGAGTATTTCGCTAAATGAATTAAAGAAAACTCGACACGCTGCAATTAATTAAAGTGAAATAAGTGCCATGGATCTTCGTAACGACGACACAGCCAGATTCGTCTTTTGTTATGCTGGGAACTAGTAACGTAATCGCTGCAGATAGTAGAATGTGATTGTGGAATTTCAGTCTTCATTATTTTTTCACTGAATATTGTACGTGAATTTTAGGATTTTCAAATTATCTTTCATTTATGTATAATTTACTGTTTCGTGTTTGGAAAATCAGAACATATCTTTATTTTAATTTCAATTCTTTTAAAATGAAAAGTTAAACTACCAAAGTAGTGAAACTTTCATCTCAGACTGTGTGTGCATAATGCAAAGTTTTTCGTTCGTTCATTATTCTCAATCGATCAGAAAATTACAATACAATCAAAACGAAAATAGAAAAATATATGATGTATAACAAAAAATCAATATGAAAATTTCATCATTCAAAAGGCCAAAATTCATGATATACCCCGCAAAACCGGTAACCTTTACAATATTCTCAGTCATTCCAGAGTTGGCCATTCAATAAATTTCTTATGCGTCAGATTCTGACAGTTTTTTGTGTATTTTAAAATATTTTATAATTCGCCCACAAGAGGATTTTACTGAAAAAGCTATAGCATCAAAAGGAATATATGTCCTGTAAACTCGAATTATTGGACGAAAGAGAATTTTATCTACCTGGAGTATACTTAGAAGGAAAACTGATTTCGTCGTTCAGAAAAGAGATTCTAGGAGAAAGTATAGAAGTTCAATTATTTGGCAAAGAATATGTTAATGTGAAAACAACACATGGAACTTTGTTTAATTTGGATCAGCAAGTATGTTTCGTTGAAAGTGTTCTCCTAAAAAATTCGCCAATACCTTCTGGAAAACATGAGTATAACTTCAAGATTAAAATACCCCATCACATACCTTCTACTCACAAAGGTGAGTCTTTGAAAACGTTTCCACCATTCAATTTATGTTACGTTATTATAAGCTCATTGGTGAAGCTAAATTACTCATTTCTTCAGCTCCCGCGTAACTGTAATGAGACTAGGTTCGTTACAGTAGAAGTGAATCAATTTCTGCCGATAATCTTAAGATCCTACAGTACGATGTCGTCTCGAAGAATGACCATCACTATCATAGAATATCATTCATACAACATTCCATTGTCTGAAAATAATAAGCTCGTCTTAACTTGGCTTAGAAATTTTCAACCAAGATTGTTTTTATCCTCTTGTACCGAACTCTCAGAAAACTAAAATGCAAAGAATCTACTAAATATATTTTGATCTATCAGAAATTTCCCGAAAGTGCTTTGTTTTTTTTTCAGAAATGATCGAAATTTTATATACTGGGCGCTCCAATGATTATCCCTCTAATTCATGACAAGGCGATGTTAGCGGAAAACGCTGAAACAGGTTGATAGTTGTTTCGAGTGACGCCATTGTTTATGCCAACTTGAGCATATCAGATCAACCTACTATCTCCATTTTCTACTCACAAAACAATATGTAAATGATATAGATGGAGTGGTACATCATAAGAATGGTAAATCGATTATGTATATGAATTGATTAATTTTTCTAATTAATTTATTGGTACAGGATGTTCCAATCCCAAAAACATATGAGCATGTAACATTTGGTAACGATAATTGTTGAATGAATGCTCTACAGATTAATATGATTATTGAAGGGGGTGTTCAAGTATTTTAATTGAGTATAGCCATCAATCCCTACAATCAACTTCCCCAGACTCGAGAATTTCAATCGCAAAGAGTATCATATGCCATTTAATTGGAATCAAAAGTCTGTGCAAGAGGTTTCTGTAAGTTGTTCAAACCGAAAAGTAGGAGAAGAAGTACAATTAATTTTCAAAATAACTGTTGTGCCTAAAGAACGTCAGAAATACTCAACACAAATCATTCAAACAAACGAATGGGTCTGAAATATGTTAAAATTTTGCAACAAGGAGTGAAGTAATTGAGGTAAATGGTACTCAAGAAGTCGTTGAAAATGGCCTCCTCTCACCTCCACTCAATGGTAAAAGAGTTCAAAAGTTCTCAAGAAGATCTGACGACCTTCAGATTAATATACATATAAACATATATATATATATAGATTTTGGGTCTGAAGAAAAATTTGTTTGAACAGTTACAAAAGATAACAGTCATCAAATCTTGTAATATTCTTCGTAGGTTTCTTTCCGAAAATAATAATGAGGTAGAGTCATAGGTTTTCTCTTTAGTTTATACTGCTCAGAATCTCATTTCATATTTTATTTATTTGTTTATATAAATGTAATATAATTAACTGACAATTTTGTCATATTTATATTCAGAGCAGTATTCTATTCGATCGTTCACCACTTCACACAAAGGAAACTATTAATGAGTAACATTCAGTGTTACTTGACTAAGGTCCGTACACTGGATTTTTCCGGGGAGAAAGCCTCTGACACTACTCGTTGGTACATTGATATCATTGTCTGATGATGCTACAGTATGTATATATTCTGGTAGATTGATATATTCTCATAACATTTAACGTTTTCCTAATATATGATTACTCCAGGATATGTTTTAATTATAATCATTGCCTGGCAATGGTATTAATTACCGGGTGGTGGATTTATATTTTTCATGAAATCAGTTTGATTGCATGAACAGATATATGGGCAACTCGTCGGGGTAAAACCTATATATATATATATATATATATATATATATATATATATATATATATATATATATATATATATATATATATATATATATATATATATATATATATATATATATATATATATATATATATATATATATATATATATATATATATATATATATATATATATATATATATATAACACGTGTAGATATCACGCCCATCAGGTATTTTCTACTCCGCGCACTAGTCACCATCCACCCCTGTTGAACCGGAGATCTCAGGAAGAAAATTGGTTTTACACATACACATCTTAATAGAAAAAATCTCTAGAGCAAATTCATACAGTCTCACAATGACGTTTCAAGTCCAGGTACATCAAGAACAAGGAGAAAGATGAAATAATCTCGGACAAAAGGACCAAATTCAATTGAAAATCAAAAAAAACCAAATGAAGAGATGAAGCGAAAGAGTCAAAATATCAGAAACTATTTTTCAGAAGCCTGTAGGAAGAGGCACTATCAGAGATTATACTACCCGATGAGTAAGCTATGGAGGAAAAATTAGAATAAATTTGGCCTAGCAAGGTACTCCATAACGAGAACGATTTTTAGTTGAAGGACATCGAGCGTTAGACCTCAAAGAACAAGATGGGGGAAATTGGAATAAGGTACAGCATAAAGTGCAGGTCTTGAAAAGAGCAAATAACTTGGCTGCTTCAGGGCCAGAAAGAACACATAATGACAGGTGGAAGTCTTTCAACAGTCTGCACTCTCATCTTCCAAACCTCTTCCAATAGGGCTTATACTATCGTTTCGTCATACCTGCGTACTTTACTTTAGTAACAACCTATATGCTACCCAGTGAAGGAGACACCCAAAACTGGAAAAGCTATAGGCCAATCACCTGCTTGCCTATTATCTAATTCTCAGAGAGGCACTAGTTCCCCACCTCAACAAACATCTGAAGACTCATTATATTCTATCTCATGAGTGAAACGTGAGTAGCAACGGCAGCAAAGGCTGCAAAAATATATGATATATTAAATTACATCGTTGGATCAGTTCATGAGCTTTTGACGCACGTCAATGAAAGTTCGGGCCAAGGGAGCGATCGAAACGGACGAGATGAGTATTATGAAGAGAATTTTTCAGAGTAATACTCTTAGTCCCGTCTTGTATGATGTGGACATGAATAACTATGTTATTATTATTATCAAATCATTATACACCAGCATCTACCTCTTCAACCCAGCTGTAAGGAGAATAGAAAACGAAGGAGCTCCACGGCAAGTCTCTGAGCCAGCTTTAAAGCACCAAGCACAAAAGAGAATCCATTACTTACTAGCGTGCACGATACATCTACTTGGAAACAATAGGGAGGCTATTATCTATCCAAGATCAGGTTGTCCCCACGAGCGGTTACCAGAAAGTCATCACCCAGAGAAACCTGCACTCAGATAGAACCCGGAAATGCTTGAAGGCTCTAGACTCGATACGAACAGATCTCATCTGGAGAGTACCTTGAAAGGCATAACGCGATGGCAAAAATTCACAAAGGATCGCAACCAGCCGAGGTCCTATATAGAGGAGTGTTAAACAACATAGTTACTGACCAGAAAATATTTTGGAGATTGAGAAATTCAAACCCATCATGGATATATCAGTGCCACATAACAAACCAGACATTGCGCCATTCAATAATGAAGAGAAAGCGGCATTTCTTTTTGACGTGACAATTCCAGATAACGATAATGTCTTCAGAGCATATACAGAGGAAATAACAAAATATCACGACATTGTTTATGTACAGAAAATGCACAGATTGAGACTATTCAAGTTTCAGTGAAGTAAAATGAAACAGATCCATACTGATCAATGGCAGTCATCACCAAGTACCATCCTCATCTCCAATTTCAACCCCTGAAGCAGGGGTGATCACCTTTGAAAAATTTAGAAGAGGGTTGATGGGTCGAATGACACCTTGAAGGAAAGGTATTATTTTTGTCTGCTTCCCCGTTAACGAATTTTCATTTTTGATTGAAAACTGTAGAAGATACACAGTGAGCTACAGAAAAATAGAGGAAACTATCTATTGCCCTGACTTATTCGAGTATTAGTGAAAATAAATGGAACAGATTTATTCCAGATCAAAGGCTGTCATCTTTGTTCTGAATGAATCTATTCCAGTTTTCCGCACTAATACGCCAATAGTCTTGGGGCGATAGTCTTCTTTATTTTTCAGTGACTCACTCTGTATCTTCTACAGCTTACAATCAAAAATGAAAATTCTTTCACAGGAATGCAGACACAGATAATACCGTTCTTTCGAGTTATTACTCGACCCATCTACCCTCTTCCAAATTTTCAATAGTTGTCACCCCTGCTCCAAGGGTTGAAATTCGAGATGAGGATGATACTTAATGACGACTGCCATTGATCAGCATGGATCTGTTCCATTTTGCCTCATTGAAACTTGACTAGTCTGAGGGAAATAGTTTTCCCTATCTTTCAGTTGCTCACCCTGTATATTTTACAGTTTTCAATTAAAAATTGAAAATCCGTTCAAGGCAATGTAGCCAAAGATACCACCTTTCTTTTGAGTCATCACTCGACCCATCTTCCTTATTCAAAATGTTCAAGCAACCCCCGCTTAGGGGGTTGACATTTCAGGCAAGTATTGTACCCCAAAAGATGTACCTCTTGAAACAAAAATTGACCTGTCTTTGCTTTTTGATCAGAAATGAATAGCTTGGTAGATATTGCCTATGTTTAGTTTTCGTTGAAGCACCCTGTATACATACAACAAACGCAACAGAAAACCATAATTACAATCAGAACGTCTACAAAGTGTATCGCTTCAGCGAAAAGAATGTTTCGCGCTATATGAACAACTCGGTATAACAAAAATTCGTTCAATTAGATATTTTTTATGTCGCATTTGAGAGGACAGAGATTCATGGGATGATTTACATGTATTCTTGAGAACAAATCCACGGCATTTATTGTAATGGCTTATTTTCATGATGAAATGAAAAAACATATCCATATTCTTTCAAGGAGGGCATAACCCAATGAACTATGTAATGGGAAAAAATAATAGTGTTCCTGAAATTAGGCAAAAACATGTGTTTTTCTTCAATTTACTGTTGGTTGGAATAAAATACAACATATTACACCCTAAATTAAGTATATTACATAGTGCACTCAATTTTGTATTTGAAGAGACCCTTTCGAATATTAGGGTCCTAATTAAATATATTTTTCATTTTTATGAATAATTGCATATCGTGCTTTACAGGTGAATATGGTCAAATTACGTACAACTTAGGGGGCATTATCAACACAGTAAGAGCAAGGATCAAGTCGATCACTATTCCAATTAATATTTTCTCACCTCTGGATCTGATGAATTATCCACAATATCTTCATAAAGCATCTAGTGTTTCAGAACGGAAGATCATGATGGGTTTCTGTGGAAAGAATGGTTCTATAACATCAACTATCCAGATGGAAAAGAGGGTTTTTTTATGTGGTGAAACGATGAATTTGACAGTTACCATCAACAACTCATCAGGTACATAATATTTCCTGCTATGATGGATATCTCGAAAATATTTATTTCAGAATTCAACTTCAAATATACTGTTGATTTCGATTTGAGAAAGCATTGGTAATTAAGGTAGGTACCTTTACCCGTATCTGGTTTTGTTGAGTCTGATTTTCTCTGAGTCACCTGACTTTCAAAAAGTGCATGAGTTCAGACATTTTTCTGATCTCAGTTCCAAGATATCTTGCAACAGGATACATTCAACTTATTAGGACTTAGTACTTTATCCATCCATAGTATTGCTCTCGTTCAATATATTAGAGGAAACTGAAATAAGTTTGACGATAATATACTCCAAATACTAAAATAATTTTAATATACTCCAAATACTAAAATAATTTATAGATAAATGGCATGTTTGATGACTGAGATTCCTATCAAATCTGGTTTTTTAAATAAGACGCTCTGTGTTCCCCATCATTCTTCACGTGTTAGTTCGAAATGATCAGTATGCCCTCTACTGAATTTCGAATTAATTGATAATTTGTGAAAACGTATGTTTTCTCTTGCGTCTTCTGTAAGCCTCTCAGAATCACAATTCAAGTACTTAATCCAGCTCATACACCAAAATACCCATGAACAATATAAAATTGTTGAGATAACTACACTGGCTGTTTTGTGATAGATGTCAAATTTTGTGTAGGTTGAAGCCTCATCATTTTCTTTTGTTTCAGAAAAAACACCATTTAATCATAAACTGCGAATGAGAGACACATCCAATACCTATTTCGATAGATTTAGAGTTATAGAGGCCACCAGAATAATGTTATGGAATACTCTGCATCTTATCATGTTTTTGAATTCAATTCGGTAAATTTTAGTGTTTACTGTTCCCTATAAGGGGAGTCAGTCAAAGAATGTTACATCTGGAGACCTTGAAGGCCACTGAACATTACTTACCTGATCTATTCTTTCGAATGGAATTACCTTATTTAATTGGTTTCGTACATAAATAAAATAATGTGCAGATACTTTATCTGATGATATCCTCATTCAACTATGCAAAGAATTGGAGAGACGACCCATCATTACTAGTAATTTCTTCCCTAAGAAATCGAAGAAATTCTACGCCAATCAGTGACTTACTGCATTAAGACACCATTAATGTTGAGAATAATTCAGTTGTGGAATTTTCCGACTGTAGAAATTGAAGTTGTGTCTATTTACAGAGTCATTCTTATGCAATAAGCATTAATTAGCATAAACATATATCTCAAAAAATTTTTATTCAATGTCAGTTCATGTTGGATCTATTCAGGAAACCCAATTCTTTTGTCAGAATCTACCTGAATTATTTCTTGTAGTTGAATGCGGAAGATAGTTTTCGTTCGAGTTGTTGCCTCGCAAACAACACTTCCTATTTGCTCAAACCACTTCATTCGAGGATGTCTTTTTTACAGATAATTCTCCGCATGATTTCTTGATGTCCACAACAATTCCGATGGCTTTTCAACAGTATCGTTCATTGTATTCGAAAAAATAGTGGAAAATCCTTAAAAATTAATCAAAAAACTCTGAATGAGCAATTTACTTTGAAAAAAGAAATACTCGACATGTACAGAATGGAAATAAAACATTGTAATATTCCAGAGCTAAAAATCACACGTAAACACACGAAAAAATCGAAGAGATAATTATGGATTTTTAGCTATTTTATGAATATATTATGAACTTATATGCATACCTGAATCCTGAATAAATTGAAAGTAGGCGTGGTAACACCTTATATATTTCTAAAGATATTGGAATTATCTTGCATTTGCAGGTGTTATATTTGAAAATGTGAAAAATCTTTAGGTTTGAACCAAATTCCACATCCATCACTGCACACCCTGTATTACTCTATCTATCAGCACTAAAAAATAAGTCCATTTATCCACACAAACTAAATACAGGTTATACAAACAAATCTGCAATACACAGCAGCTCAAAAAATGTCTGATCAGACAAACTGTGGAATTTGAAAAAGGAGGTACAAGGAACAAAAGAGGCGAAACCCCTCAAACTATCAAATGTTTGAAAGGTTATTTAAAACCAGCAACATCAACAGAGAACAAATAAAGCATCCCCTACACCGGGTCTACCGATGCCCACAAGGACAATACAAAAGGAGAACTACCAGCAAACCGCTATCAGTTACGCTCCAGATAACGTTCACTGAACGCCTGAAGATGACATCAATTCACACAATGAATGTCATAAAATTTGCTGAAAATTTTTTTCATCTATATTCTGAGCGGTTGTTCGATCGTTTATCATTTTACAGAGAAATATAATATTATAGCATTCAGTATTACTAGACTAAGGTCCGTACACTGGATTTTCCCGAGGAGAAAGCATCCAACACTACTCGTTGGTACATTGATAACATTGGCTGATAATGCTATAGTTTGTATATATTCTGGTAGATTGATTCATTTTCACAACATTCAACGTTATCTCAATACATAATAATTCCAGGATATGTCTTGATTATAATCATTGTCAGGTCATGGTATTAATGACCACGTGGTGGATTTATATTTTTCATGAAATCGGTTCGATTGCATGAACAGATGTATGGGCAACTCGTTAGTTACTATATGCGAGATTTCGCAATGTGTAGACACATCGAAGAAAATTATTTTTCAAGGGACGATATTCAACCTTCCGTAGAATGTTAAATCTCTTCCCTTGAAGGAGCTAGTTTTCCGATCTTTTCTTCATAATCACCGTTAACCGGGGCAACAGGGAAGTGGTACAGCACGGTCAGATGTCACGAATAGGAACAATGGACTGCAGATTCGGTCTCGTTTGACCTCGTCAGCATTGTCTATCCATATAGTGACAAAAAAATGTGAAAAAATAACACCCTGTATGTCTATTTATTTTTAGATTCAGAAAAAAGAACTTTTTAAGAAACAATCAACAAAAAACATTACCTTTCAATGTCGAGTTCATAAAAAATTATATCACCTAAATCAAATTACTTCTGCATCAATAATCAACAAGACAGGTTGACAAATAATGTCAAATATTTGTTGAAGTTTAGATTTCTGCACTTCAATTCCTAATAATGGTATTGAAACTCAGTGATGCAGAACGGATCGATGTTTTGATGATGCGCGAATATGATGACAGACAAAGATCATATTGAGAAATTCGCAGTCTGTTCAGCACTGTTCACCCAGATCATGAAATTAGTAGATCTACAGTATGCAGAACTATTCAGCGATATGAAGCATGTCGGCAAGTGAGAGATATTCCCAGAGCAGGGCGCCCTGAGCCTGTCTCTGGCAAAGAAACTAAGTTGGACATTTTACTGGAGATTGAGGAGAATCCTCAGATTTCTACAAATACACAAGCTTTTGAATCATGATATTTCTCAGAGGTTAGTTTGTAGGATACTGAAAACAGAAAAAAACTGAACCATATAAAATGGATTTCGTCCATGAGCTTACTGAAGACGATCCTTACCGTAGAGTACAATTTTCAGAGACCATCATGGAAATGATTATGGCGAATCCAAATTTTTTGAATATAATCGTATTCTCAGATGAAGCTACGTTCTGCCTCAACGGTTCAGTAAATATGCATAATGGCCGTATTTGGTCGAGAGACAACCCACATTTGATTAGAAAGGTTCATACACAACATCCACAAAAATTGAATGTTTGGGCCGATATTATCGGTGACCACATAATTGGTGCATTTTTTATAGAAGGGAATTTAAATGGAGAAAGATATTTGAAATTATTTAGAAATTAAATTGAGCCAGCCATAACAGGTTTATGTCCAAATTTGAATAATCCGTTAACCTCAGTTTATATTGTATGGTTCCAAGATGGAGGTCTCCCACACTTTGCGGTAGATGTTCGAAATTATCTGGATGAAGTTTTTCAAGAAAGATGGATCGGTAGAAGAGGTCTTCTCGAGTGGATCCCGCGGTCACCTGATTATCACCTCTGAACTTCTTTCTATGGGGTCATAGAATGCCAAGTTTGTAGTGAATGACTTGTCAATCTAGATGAGCTAATGCGTCGCATATAAGAAGAAATCCATTTGATACCCCCATAATTTCTGCAAAATTCTCTTAGAAATTTCAGTGATCGGTAAGGTTATTGTCAGGAGGTGAATGGAACTCATTTTCAACACTTGCTTTAGTTTCAACTGGTGTGCCCATCAAGATTGCCTTTTATATCTAAATAGCCAATATATTAAACGCGTAATATACTGAACGCCTTTCTATATCCAACTCTATCTATACTGAACGCCTTAATATTTTCACTTCATTATTCATATATTTACTCAATAGTTCCTTATGTTACATGGAAATCTCTCATATATTACCTCAGTCATCCTTAGGGTAACGCAGCTTCCAGTATTGTTTTATGGATATCATCAACCACACAAATTTCAACACTATCACTACTATCCCAATTCAAAGGGATACATTGAATTTGAAAATCTCAACTTTCGCCAATTGAGCTAGCATAAGATAAAATTAAAAACATTTCAACATTGATTCAAAAAACCGAATTGTTCAATCACCCTTTAGGCATAGAAATTCAATCATCAACAACTCTAATATTAATTCACAATATTCCAAATTTCTAGTTCCAAAAGTATTAAATATATACTTCAGAAATATCAATATAAGCAGATCTATAGTTTCAAATTTTTAATTTTTACTCAATAGTTTTGATTTGTATTAGATCAGATAGGAATCCAATAAGATTCATGAATTATAATAAACAACAAATATGAGCTTGAAACAGCAAGATAGAAGAATGACTTCTCAAGTATATTTATGAAATACAAAATGAAAGTTCTTCTCAAATTGAAATTTGGGTGTTCACTACTGAACACATAGAAATTTCACCTTATGTGATTGCCCTATACGTCACTATTTTGTATAAATTTAAATTGTCCAAAATTCACACAATTTGCCTACCAGAAAGAACATACATCTTCTAAATTGAAGAGATCTTATGGAAAGCAGAAATGAGATCCACAAATTTGTAAATTACATTATGGACCCTCATATACAATACAATGATATTAACTATATATCAGTTTCACTGTTTCTTGTAACTGTCAATTTCCTAGATCCTTAACTGTTGAATTGGCAGTTGGTTTCGAGCAGTCAGCTTCTTGTAAACTTGCTCTCTAATAATTGAAATTTCTATTCTTCAATATTACTTCTCTTCAATTCATTTTCTTGTGAATCTTTATAATATACTATGAAATGAAAATGAAAGGAAACAATTGCATTAAAACAAACTCATATTTCCATATTACGTGATAAGCATACTCATTTTACACAATTATATGAAATACCTATAGTACAACTACCCATAACAAAAATTGTCAAATTGCTTAGCATTCTCCAAGTAGTAGTTGAATTTTTTCCAAAATACGAGTCGCATAAGTAGCAGCATGTTTCCTGTGACTTTCATGAATCTTGGATTGAAAGTTGTAGTTGTACAAAATAAAACTTCATATGCTACTTCTACAATTTTGAACATCATGTTTCCCACTATCAGACACCTATAACAGAGAAACTTTCAACTTCAAATCAATGAGGAATTCCTGTCATTCATTCAACAACCTTGATAAAATTTCCTGAGAAACAGTAACTATGAGTTATGAATGGAAGGAACTCACAATAATTACCTTTTGTGCAAATTTGAGATCTTATTTTCTTTGGTTCAAAGTTGAACATTGTCAAACACATTGAATGTCATTAACTTTTACATTGGAATAATTGTAAAATAGAAACTTACTTCCACTAGAATAAACTGAAACGAAAATTCAATTTGAAATGGCACGTTCATATTGACATCCAGCTTGAAATATTTTAATACACATATAGCCTTAAGTGGATAGCTTTCAATATTCATATGATACATACTCTAAATGACCTAATGATAACTTCATCGAGTTCCTTCCAGAAAAATATTATTATATAAAAGTGCTCAATACCTATTATAGCAACTCGAAGGATATCTCCCATCATTTTGTAAGATCCTCGAATTGATTCGTTGAAAAATCCTAGTAATTCCAGGATATTTTTCAATGCATAGAGGTTAAAATAAGCATGAAAGAAAAATTAAATATGTGAATTCTGAGTACATTTCTTGAGCATGCCTAAAAATATACATTAAATTACATGAATAAACCTCAAATTACATTCACTTACCTTTCAAACATTATTGTAAGTCTCCTTAATTCCTTTGTTTGATAACATTTCGTTTGAATCATATTATTTAGTTTAGAATAACCACAGAATGTTGAATTTAGGAATTTTGAAAGTCTATCGTTTCTTTCCTTAAACAAATTATACATTAACATGGATAAAATAAACATCAAACTATGATCACTTATCTAGTTAATTTCAAGTTTCGTCAAACTTTTCATACAAATAAAATTCGGAATCACTTGTTTTGACAGACCGAATATAAGACTAATTGAAATAAGGTTAGATTCGATTGCCACTCAGAAGAAAGACAGCACTATATTCTCGATGTTGTTAGTACCGAAATTATGTTGGTGAAAATCAACGTTACTAACTATTTCCATCTCACTATTTTCGTTCAGAAGAGAGAGAGAGAGAGCATTAAATTTTACACGTAGGTAACGCTCTCTTCCGACATTGAATAGCGATATAAGGAGCAGAAGGAGCGGTGACTGGCTCCACCCCCGTGTTTCCGTTCTATTCTTCGAAAATGTAGGTCTCAAAAACCGTCTCAATTTCGAAAATTAAGTCGTGAAATGACGTTTTTTCGTCGGGGACCCGATCTCGAGATATGTAGGAATCGTTCGAAGGTCGAATCCTTTCTCCCGGTGACCCCGTTTAAGTAGGATGGTTAAAACCAAAACCCGTATTTTGACAGCTCGAGGTTTGTCTATTTCGCGAATTTCTGGCCGTCGGAGATTTTCGGAATATGGAAAGTAGAGCGAAAATTTGCGAAAGTCGGCTGATAGCCCTCTGTTCGATGGAAGATTTTTCCGTTTTCCCGTGGTTTTATGATGTGTTTTGTTCATTCGTCATGGTCATAATTTTTTATTTTTTTTTATAGTTTGTAATGGGAGGGGGGTTTTCACATTGTGATTATGATTGAGTGAATAAAAATTATTATTATTATTAATCTAACTATGGCGGCGCAAAATGCGAAACTCGAGGCTTTTTCGTCGTCCAGGGTTCGTAGCTATCGAAGGCGATAGAAATATTTTGTATAGCTGCAAAAGTCCATAGAAATTATCCCCTCCATCCCGGAGATTTCGGAGACGTTTTTTATTTTCGCGTTTTCGGAACTTTTTCCCGGAATTTTCGCCCGATCGACCTCTCCGATCGCCCTCCGAAGATCCGAGTTATCGATTCCGAAGAAATCTCGTCGTTTCGACGTTCCGTTCGCCCGGGGCGACATTTCGGCGAAAATTTTCGAAAAAGCGTTGCGCCTCTGTTGTTCAAGCTAGGGACTCCGAATTTCGCTCGGATCTTCCACGGACGTTTCTCTACCGGAAAAAAATTATTCACGGGGGCCTACGGACCCCTCTTTTCCGCGCCGACCCTTTCTTCCCGCCCGGTTCAAACTCCAACCGTCCCCTCCACTTTCCTCGAAATAAGGCTTACTGCTTTAGTATTATATGGATAAAAAATTTCTCTCGTTCGTGCAAAAATCGAAACTTCATCAAATACTTGACAATAATTGTCAACCTGTCACTTTATAATGAATTCGAGAGTAATTTGATTTAGGTGATAAGTTTGTCATTTTCATTTTTGTTTGGACACGACATTGGAGGAAAAGCATTTTTCTTGATTGTTTCTAAGGAAGTTTTTCCTCTGAATCTAAAAATAAATAAATATATAGGGTGTTATGTTTGAGATTCTCATGTTGTAGTAATATCCGGCTACACCGGAAACACTATTGAGCACAATATTGAATTATTTATGCTTGTAGGAATACCAATTTTCAAACAAATCGCTCGGTGGATAATTGAGATGAGATCAGGCGTTTCAGTACTTTTGCCTAGAATTTTATATTGATACATAGATTATATAAGTTCAAGATGCACGAGAGCAAACTATATTCAACGGAATAAAAATGGTTCGTATTTTGAAAAAAAGTTATTACTGGAAAACCCTGAATAATCGTCAAAAAAGAAGACAAATTTAATGTGTTGACACTCTACTGACTCATAATTTCTGTTGCAAATATCTAGATGTTACAACGGATTCCACATTAACCTTCCAATCACATATCAAAAAAGTAATCAAATGCGTTCTACAGAAACTTGCTGGGACTACTTGGGGTGCCAATTATATTACACTTCGAACTGCTACTCTTGCACTGTTTTTTCCTTCATATTAGCAGTGTTATTCGGTCAGAGTAAATAGACCCATGTAAATAAAATTGTTTCCAATTGTATACTGCTGTGAATGTTATAATTGTTACCATAAACACAACACCTGGTTCCTGGCAACATAACTGGAGCAATATATTTCCAACTCATATCTGCAGATAATCTACATTGATATAACTTTGGGACTAGTACAACTGTCTCCCAGAAGTTTTTCTATTATTCCACTAAGTTCGTAAGACACTTATTCCGAGATTAAAATCCCTGATTCCGATTTGATCTTTTAATTTTTGTGCATTCCTTCCGATGCGTTAGCATTTGGGAATAGCGAATGAAATGTCGTCGATGTTTTCAATAAGTTTCTCATGCAAGATCGTACTCAGAAGTTAGCTGGTTTTGATTTCCATAGGAAGATTTACTTTGCCTCAAACCGTTCGAAAACAGATCACGGGTGATGTAATAGTACGCTTTGCAAGTGAGTCTAAGGATACATTAAGTCATGTAGCCTTGTAGAGTTATATACCTCGATATTCACCTGGTTTCCAACATTTGCATATGGTACAAGAATCTCTACTTACTTGCATCAAGGAATTATAATCCATTTAGTCTTACTTGAATTTTTTTATGACGCATGAAACTCCTGATGAAACTTTGCATCTTTTCCCTTCAACATCTATCTAAAAATTGCCTAGTTTCACTTTTTCTTCGTTCTGAAAGATTGGAAACAATATGCAATCCTTCACATATAAGAAAACTGTTCTCTTTCTCAGGTTTCCACATATGATTCTATGCAAAAATTGTATTTTAATTCATCTACCATTATCTGATAACAAGAATGTTGAAGAACCCCTTACTGAAGGAACTGGTTCTCTGATACAATTTCCATTATCAGCGTCAACTAGGGCTACCATAAAAGAATTATAATCTAGTCGGTTGTCATAAATAGGAACAACAGACAGTTTCGTTCTCGTTTGAGCTCGTCAATGTTGCATACATATTCACAACATTAGATCTGACTGCCAACAATGCGTAACAATTCGTTGGAATGTATCAAATCAAGTTTGGCTTTACATATATATACATATATATATATATATATATATATATATATATATATATATATATATATATATATATATATATATATATATATATATATAGCATAGGTCGTGCAACGAACCAACTCACAAGACAACCAGGGCCTCCGGTAAACGAAGAAGACAAAGAACACATAGGAATAAGTATAAATTAAAGTGTTCAACATGTTCACACATAAGGGGAAAATAGGATATTGAGATTTGATATACATCTAGTTCAATAGCTAGTCAAGTACTGAGGTGTCAGTGGATTTTGGCTCCTGCATCGAGCAGGCACACTGTGCAGCGTAGCGGTAAAAAATTAAATTAGTCTGGCTTTATGAAGTTCTTTTCATTTGGTGTTTTTTTCCGGTAGCTGTGGTGGTCTTTTGAGTCGATTTGCTGAGGGTTATCACCCTCAGTTAGGTTCCCCTCTTATATCAATGAAAAAAATAATAGTTATTAAAAATTGCGAGTTTATTGGTTGTTACAAAACAAAAGAGTTACATATGGTGTTGAACTTAACTGAGGAGTGACTCTGGATATTGAACCGCGGCACTGCATGTCCTCTGCATACTTTTCATCATATGATACGTAGCCGTTGAGTGCTAATCGCAAGCATGAATACAATATTCGGACTCAATTATCTTGATTTCAGATATTGCACACTCGCACAAACAAGTTGACCCAAACATTGCCGTCAGTTGAAGGGCGATTTGCCTCAGATTCGGATATTTATCTTCAGATATAAAACACCAGAAATGTGTATCAGATGCTTTTCCGTTGAGATGTATATCTAATATAATCTGCACCAACACATTTTCAACAGAACATGAGTTCATATCGAATTGACTTGCTATTCCAGTAACTTATTCCTCAATGTTTTACATGTAAGAGGATAACTCATAAATAAAACTATATTTGCCAATATACTGCAATGATAAAATGCATTTCAAATTGTCCCAAATTATTTTATAATTCAGCCTCACACGTATCATAATTCAACTAGGGAATTCCTGCTTTCAAAGATAGATAATATTTCATATCCTTTCTTTTCAGTTGATCTATCATAAGTTGTAATCTTAAAACTTAAACTTTTGAATGCGTTTACTGCGCTAATCATCTCAGTAATAGTTTTTCCTTTACCGTGGAGCTCCAAGTTAATGATGTTCAAGTGCATTGTGATGTCAGTCAAAAATGCCAAATCAGTCATCTTTCGTTTCTCATTATCTGAGTGTCATCACCTCTATCGTCTAGAAAAGCTTCCATTTCCGGAAAGAATTCTTGAAACCTTTCTAGGATTTTTCCGCGACTCAACCACCTGAGGTCCGTGTGAAGAACTGAATCACTATGTTCAGGTGACTCTCTATCTTCCTACTGCAACTTAAAAATTCTCCGTTGCAAGCTACTTGCACGAATGGAATTCACAGTTTTTGTTACAATGCCCATAATTTCGTCCGTGTTTAAAACTGCAATGCAATGAAAAAAACTGAAGGGAAATTCATTAGCTCGACACAATGCCACAAAACCGTTTCTGTTCCCAGTCATTGCTGGTGCTCCATTGGTTGTAATGCACACTAATTTGTATATTGGTAGCTTGTTGGTTTTTACAAAATTGAAGAAAACGTCATATAAATCTTCGCCACGAGTCTTCTCCTTCAGAGGAATGATTGTCAAATATTCTTCCTTAGCCAACATGTCATTGAATACCATCCGAATGAAAATACACAGCTGGGCAGTGTCTGCCATATCAGTGGATTCGTCGAACTGTAAAGAAAAGTATATACATTTCATGATATCATGTCTAAGTTTATCTGCCATGTCCTGACTCATGACTTCAATAAGCTTTGTGACAGTTGGACGAGATAACTAAAGTTCTCCAATAGCAGACATGATTTCTGTTTTATTTTTAAAATCTCCAAATAAAGTCTCACCCCATTCAATAAATGGTTCTTTTACAACCGATCCATCCTCGAATGGTTTCTTGTATTTCACCAATATATGAGATATTTTAAATGACGCGATCTTAGCAGCTTTTGATTGTTTGGCTGGTGTTGTGAACATGGTTTGTTCTTTTTTCAAACAAGATTTCAAATCTCCACCTTCTCGTTTTCTTAATTCACTCTGTGGCGGAAAATCTTATTTATAGTTGATATGAACCGTTTAATGATGCCTCTCTGAGTTACCACTCTTAGGTATTGCAACTGATGCTCGACGAATAAGACAAATGCACTTATCCTTCACCATACTACAGAAAAATTCTTCCTCCAATCGTTATTAAAATGATACCTTTTACATTTCTTCGCTGCATTCATTTTGTACTATTGAAAAATAAACTTTGTATCGACGTAGTATTGCCTTCAAGTTACAATTCAGAATGACTCCAATTCCCACATGCGCAACATATATATCAGCGTGAACGAAAGTCTCGAATGTTCCCGTCAGACGCGCCACCCAAGATTGCTAGAAAAGCAGCAAGACTAAAATACGTAGCTATTCTTTATAAAGTACCGCTCGTTCCTTTGATAAAGCCGCCTTTTGCCGCTGGCCGAGTGTTATTTCATTACGTGATAAATTTTTGTAGTTTAGTTACCCACTTATTTAAATTTTTTTTCTTCTCGAGATCTACTAAAAAAGCATTCACGATCGACCAGTCTATCACGATTTACCGTTTGATTACCACTGATCTAGATTTTGGTCCAAATAAGTATTGATTTATTTTGATCTCTGTATTGGGCAGGCATAATGTGCAGTATTGCAGTAGGAGATCATACTAGTTTGGTTCGTAGAAGTAATCTTGATTTATTATTATTATTCAGTTTCATAAAGAGTTGAGATTTTGGAATCTATAAACTCAAATAGTACAATAAATATTCAATGACAAAATAAAAGTGAAATAACGAAATGAAACCAATACTCAGAGATAACTAAAATCTAAAAGCTAAAGAAAATAATCTGAAATAGTTATTGGCCGATTTGGAATAAACTAAGCAACTCTATTATTAGTGAACCAATTGCATTTTTACACTTTCTATTTGGTGACCATTAACGAAATATACCCAATAAGGATTATTTTTGCCCAAGTGGAGAACCTTACACTTTTCGGTATTTAGTGGCAGGAGCCAGTCTTCGCACCAACGATAAATAATGTTCAAGTCATTCTGTAGGGTGATGTGATGCAAGATGGGTGAATTGAAAAGTTTTGTATCATCAGCATATGAGAAGTAGGCGCATTTCAAAGAAGAAGGCAAATCAGAAATGTAGACCAGAAATAGTAGGGGGCCCAGCACAGAGCCTTGGGGGATCTCACTTTCTACAGAAGCAAATAAGATCTTTCAACACCAACCTTAATAGAAAACTCTCTTCTTGAGAGAAATCCTTTTCCTCGGATTAAACAACTTGCTGAAGTTTGTGGAGAAGTACTCTTAGAGGAACACGATCAAAGGCTCTAGAGAAGTCCAAGTAGAGTTTGTCCACTGGATCACTTCTATCCAGAGACCTCGTCCACTGGTCAGTACATTGAAGCAGACACGTCATGACAGACCTTCCTGGAATGAAGCCATGCTGCTCTTTGGGGACGATATTATTACTCATAAGAAACGGCAGCAGAGTGTTGACAATTATCCAATTCATAATTTTGACAGCAACAGAAGGCATTGAAATTGGTCTATAATTGTCTGAGGAGCATTTGTCGCCTTTTTTGAATACTGGAGTTACAGATGCCTTCGTCTAACAACTTGGAAGTGAATGTGTTCCAAGCGATGTTGACATTATCTTGGATAAGGGACCTATCAGCGAACTGCTACAAGATTTATACAATTTGACGGATATTCCATCTAGTCCAGGAGACATATTTGATTTCAGTCCCTTGATGGCCACTTCCACAAGTTCTGGAGATATGGTTACATCACTTATATTATTTTGGTTTCTTCTGGTGGAGATCCTTGGCAGAGGGCTTGCAAGTTTTTTAGAGAAAGCTTCGGAGAAAGTATAAAGGAAAATACTGGCAGATGTCTTATTATCATTGTATAAATTCCCAACGTTGTTTCGAACTGAAGGAATAGATACTTTGGTATTTGGGAGTGCTACGAATGTACTTAAAAAATGCCTTATCCTCACTGGAAGAGATGTTTTTTTCATAATTCTTCTTATCAAGGGATATACAGACTGACAGACGATTAGAAAATTATCGATGATCCTGAAAATCAGTATCCCGCCTATTTCTGATATATCTTTGCCACAGAGACTTTCATAGCGAATCATTCGGATGATGCCATCATCAATCCAGGGTTTGATAGGACTCTGACGCATAAATCTTGAACATGTGTTTTGGGAAACATGAAATATGGCAGTAGCACAAAATTTGTCTCACATGTCGTTGACATCGTCTGGATTCCACAGCTCATTCCAATCCACCAACTGTAAAGCCCCACTGACTCTCTGATAATTAGTAATTTCTATCTTTTTTACATTATTTGAGCAGTTAGGGGTTTCATGAAACTGAATCTTCATATTGAGAACTACATGATCCCATTCTCTCACTGGTGGCTGATATTCTAGTGAAGAAAACAAGTTTTTATCATTGACAAGGATAATATCCAAAAATATTGGGATTTGTTCGAGTCGTATCCAGTAAGTTTATCTATTAATTGTTGGAGGTTGCAGTTATTCAGCATGTTCAAAAATTCAGTGGAAGGCGGTACAACTGAGGAACGAAGAGTAACATGCCACTTGAGATTACTTAAGTTAAAGTCACCAGCGAATAGAACAGTTTGCTTAGAATTAGATACATTTTCGAGGTGATCGAAGAGTAATGAATCATGGACGCAGGCACGGGGTCGATAAATACACTCTACGCAAATAGAGAATGTTGGAGACTCTATGTCCAAGAAAATATTATCATTGCCGAGGATCGCTATGGAGTGAGAACCAACAGTATGATTCTCCATAACCAATTCACTAATGAATATACAACAGCCTGCATAGCCAGGAGTGGTGGTACTATCACATCGATAAAAGAGGTAGCCGGGAATATTACATACATAATCAGGCATATCTGGATGTAACCATATTTTGGTTATTAGAATTATGTTGGGTTTGTAGAAGTGAACAAGAACAAGAAATTCATTCATCTTAGCCGAAAAAGACGAAAGGTTGGTGTAAATGATAGGCCACTCACTCGGGACACTATTTAGTTTTTTTGAATTGGTCTACTTTCGTTAGCTGGCACACATACTATCACCGGCTCTCCATGAACGTACTTGGTTATGTTTTTCTCTGCTTTGGCCTGTTAACCCCTCAACTTATACCGCAGCTCGTTCAACCGTTGCAATGGAGATTGAGAATAATCTTCAGAAAAGGAATTTATTTTGAATACAGAATGTGAACTAAGCAGATATTTTTTCCTCAAAACAGTAGATGGAGTATTTATGTTGTCGAAGACAATATTCAAAGGTCTTGGATGTGGCCGAGCACGTGATTGAGATCGAAGCTTCATGTGAATACGCCATTTCATCAATTATCTTCAAAACATCTTCCACAACCTTAACATCAGTTGCCTGATCACTTTCTAGAACATTTCGGATCAATATATTGTACGACTTCCTAACTCGTTCCATTATTTCTCTTGCGTCAATCGAAGAGCCACGAGACACATTGTTACCATCAACTCCAGGCGAACCAATTTGCTCATCCATTGTCTGTAGTTTTGATTTCAACATCTGCACTTCATACGTGATTAAATCCTCAATGTCTTCCTGACAACCCGAAATCTGCTCTCCTTGATTTTTTAAATTGAGTAGAATGGAGTTCGAGTTTCTCAGTGCATTTCTCAACCTGTGCCGCTAAGCTTTTCTGGAACTTTTTTATCGACGCTATGTCATCCGCTATGGTGTCGAGTTTAGTCAGCTTTTCTATAATCGAGGCAAGTGCACTATTCGTATCAAGCATACTAGGTTAAGAGTTACTATGGTTACTGGCGTTACTGCTAGTGCTGTTGTTTCGAAGTAATCTATAAATGCTCTGACATGAAGTGCATGTGAACTTCTCTGTAGATTTTTCCAAATATTGAACGTCTGAAGCACTCAAATAAACGCATGCAGCGATTTGATCTATCCTTACTTCACTTCAATTGCAGATGGGCCTAGTGGTCGTTAGTGTTGGTTTATTGAATTGCGTCACGTAAATATAAACATATTCGATAGGTTTTAACGAATACGTACGGCTAAGTAGCAGTCTGGCTTCATGTTGGAAATCAGTATGCAACACTGACAAATCTAAACGAGAACATAACGGCAGTCTGTTTCTCCCATTCATGATTTCCGACTTTATTTTACCACTTCTATTGTGGATGATGAATACAATTAGTAGATTAGGGAACCAACTCCTTCAGTGAGGAATATTTATCATTATATGAAAGATAGAATATTGGTTCCTGAATTAAAGTCTTAAATACGTCCACATAGTAGTTACTTGGCTTTGTACGACTTTATTTTTATTTGGTTCAAAATAAATCCCTAAAATGCAACATAATATAATTCGAGAACAAGTCTTGCGGCTCTAGTGCATTCTTGTCTTGTTCCAATTATCATCTCAATATTAGAGCATACTCGAATGATTAAATTTGTTGACTCTGTTCTTTCTCAGAAGTAGATATTTCCAAGTTTCATGAGACCACCAAGATAGAGCACTCAGATATTTCGGATTATTACTACAATCTTTACATGAAAATTTCTCCAGCACAAACTGATAAAAGTCTGAACTATCAAGAACAAGCTAATGAATCTATGGATGCTCATACAGAACGTTCGCAAGAAATTCTGAAATATCTCCAAAACATAAACATCTTTTTTATCAATTTATCTATCGAATCACAAAAATTGTAGATTTCACTGAAAAATTCAGAAGCCTAACACTGATACTGAGTAACCCCACTCACGTTAGGCTCTTCGTACGAAAAAGCGTTGAGAACTCCGATCCTGAATGACTGTTGTATCCCAAAAGTTCTCAATCCAATGATTATCTCATATCCACAATGATCCAATTTATAAAGAAGTAATTTCCAAGCTATCTGATCGAAAGCCTTCGGTAATTTAACGTTGATGTAATTGAATTCAATCGTTAAAGCACAGCAGCTAATTTGTGAAGGTGGATTTACCTAAGACGAAACGACGTTCCTCTTTTTGGATTATGTCAGGAATTTGATCTAATATTTCCGTACATTTGATTCTTCAACCTTGAATACTATTGATACCAAACTTATAGGCAGGTAATTCTTACTTCAGTTTCTCTTCGTTTCCTTAGATAGCTGTGATCGGCAGGCAGAAGCTAATTTATGGATAGTGAAGCTTTTTTTTCTAATTTCCCCGTGAAGGTATTTTACAACTAATTCCGGTGTGAAGTCGATATGCTCGATACTGTTTTGTTTTCTGAAGGAGAGTATATTAAATGTCAGATTAGTCAGCATACAAGTAAAGACTGATATTAAAACCTTAGAACAGTTGTAGTATTCATTTTCGACTTGCAAAGATCTATATTCGGTCTTTTAAGAAGTGGTATTCTTATAGTACTATTTTTGGTTCTACAAACATATTTCAAAAACTTCTCTTTGTTACTAGAACCAGGGTACAACTCACATATTGTGCTCTGGTGTTACTGATCCATTTTGTCACTTACTTGAATTCATTATTATCCTTTGCCCAACCAGAACTGTAATATTCCGACCCTAAACTATTGTTGGTTCTTAACTCTCCGAAAATCTATCCTTGCCTCCACGTTTTTGTTAATGTTATACTTCACTACTCTAGATGATATATGTTTGGATATGGTATGTCAGTAGCGTTAGGAAAAGCGTCACACATTAAATTAGAGTCACTTCAGAAAAAATGTTTGACAAAATTGAACTGCTCAAATCTGTTCGGGGAGGATAGACATTATAATTTCTATCAGTGTAAGGTTCAGTGCTAAAGTAGAACTCAATACGCAGTGATTTGACTATATATAAATATATATATATATATATATATATATATATATATATATATATATATATATATATATATATATATATATATATATATATATATATATATATATATATATATATATATATATATATATATATATATATATATATATATATATATATATATATATATATATATATATATATATATATATATATATATATATATAGGGGTTTCACCCGACAAGTTGCCCATATATTTGTTCATACAATCAAACTGATTACATGAAAAATATAAATCCACCACCGATAATTAATACCATTGCCAGGCAATGATTGCAATCAGAACATATCGTGGAATAATTATATATTAGGATAACGTTGAATGTTATATATACATACTATAGCATCATCAGACAATGATATCAATGTACCAACGAGTAGTGTCAGAGCCTTTCTCCCCGAAAAAATCCAGTGTAAGGACTTTAGTCAAGCAACACTGAATGTTACTCATTAATAGTTTCCTTTGTGTGAAGTGGTGAACGATCGAATAGAATAGTGCTCAGAATATAAATATGACAAAATTGTCAATTAATTATATTACATTTATATAAACAAATAAATAAAATATGAAATGAGATTCTGAGCAGTATACACTAAAGAGAAAACCTAT
The DNA here is from genome assembly GCA_013387265.2 of Cryptolaemus montrouzieri. Taxonomy (NCBI): domain Eukaryota; kingdom Metazoa; phylum Arthropoda; class Insecta; order Coleoptera; family Coccinellidae; genus Cryptolaemus; species Cryptolaemus montrouzieri. The sequence continues at coordinate 42,383,877 of JABFTP020000124.1, read as the reverse complement.
GACTCTACCTCATTATTTTTTCGGAAAGAAACCTACGAAGAATATTACAAGATTTATAGATTGTTATCTTTTGTAACTGTTCAAACAAATTTTTCTTCAGACCCAAAGTCTCAATACTTTTGTGAAGATTCCTAGGAATAACAACTGTTGTGGAAATATTAATCGGTAAAATAAAATATTTTTTCATTTCCCACATTTCTTCAATCTCGTCGCCAAGCATCATATATTTAGAAATTTTTGCATTGTATTTATTTTGTATATTATGTGTGTCAGGTATAGCAATATCAATTATACATGTTATTTGATTCTGTTTATCAGTAAGAATGATATCTGGTCTATTGTGTTTTACAGCTCTGTTGCAAAGAAATGTTTTATCAAAATAAAGTTTATATTTGTTATTTTCACAAATAATCTTAGGTTCATATTTGTAAAATTTTTTCTTTTGGGAATTAGGTCATGTTTAATTCCTAGATTGAAATGAATAATATTAGCGACGGCATTATGTCTTTCTAAATAATCTGTTGAAGCAAGGACTGAGCAAGATGATAATATATGAAAAACTGTTTCTGAAGAACAGAAACATCTACGGCAAGAATAATCTATATTTTGTTTGATGATATGTTTTCTATAATTCCTCGTGAAAACAACCTGATCCTGGATCGCAATTGCCAAGCCTTCTGTTTAAGCAAACAATTTTCCAGAAATCTAACCATTTATTCGATGCGATTTCTTCAATATAATCATTTTTCAATTCTTTAGGGTGCTTTCCGTGTAATTCTTTCTGCATCCAACTTTCTCTTTTAGAATTATCATCAAATATATCTATATATATATATATATATATATATATATATATATATATATATATATATATATATATATATATATATATTGTATATATATTGTTGGCAACCCTTATTCAGCAGATATTCATTTTTATCTATAATCAACCTACGCAATTATGACGTAAATGCATTCACCTATAAATATGTGCAGCAATTCCACTGCGAATTAAGTTCATTTCTATATTCCAAACAAGCAACATCTCCAGTGTATAAATATAAATAGTGCCATAAGTTAAGTTAATTATAAACAACGTTTATCTACGATTGTAACCAAAGTGTACTTTCATCTAATTTACATAATAAAACAAACATATTCAAGTTCCAAGTTTTATTCCAAGTGTCTGATTCCTGACAAGTTCTCAAATCTCAAATAAAGCCCTAGTGTGCCGGTAAAAGCGCCACATCCTACAAGTTTCGTGCCTTTCCTTCCTGAAAGCGTCACTGGTGTCAGAAGTCCTGCAGTCCTGCTACTTCCCCCTTGACTGTCGCTCCCAACCGGGAATACGACATAAAAATTGGTGTCAGAAGTGGGATAGAAAAAAAAAAAATTTGGTATCACACAGAAGTGATATAGAAACAAAAGTTGGTATCACATCGTGGGATAACGAAGTATTTGGAAAACTAGCAAGTTTCTTTGGGTAGAAAACCATTGATTCGTCTACTTCCAAATCATTCCGAGCAAAGGAGATCTTCAGGTAGAATACTGTACGATCGTCGATATTGCTAGAGGAGCACCTCGTCGGAAGACCTTCCTGCCTTGCATCGCCATCGAAAATCAGATACTCATCTACAGATCATCAAGAAACAAGAAGAATCTTCAACTGGAACTACAAGTAAGCAAATATTATTGCATATTCTAGTGCATTTCTCAATTTTAAATTAAAATTTGTATTGTCAATTGAACAAACAAATATTCTCTTATATAACTATGGCTCAAAAATCAAATCATGCCTCACCAAACCCGAGTGTGGACGGCAATGAATCAGATGCGAGTGAAAATATCGAAATATTACCTCTATCTGTTCTTTTAAAATCATTAAGCCTTTCACTGGAGATAGAAACGAACTTCACACATTTATAACTAACGTTAATTCAGCATTTTCATTAGCACAAATGAACCAAAACCAAGTCTTTTCTTATTCGTGGTATCACAACTATCTACAAATGTAATTAACGAAATCGATATTCAAGACATTGACAGTTGGTATTCTTTAAAAACCAGACTAAAACTTTATTACAGTCAAACAAAACATGTCGCACAAGCTCATGAAGAACTTAAAAATTTTTTCAAACGAGTTGAAAAAACAAAAAACGAATGTATCCAAGCTGAACTTCTAAATTCCGAAGCAAACGAATTCGCCGGACAGAAAATAGCGATTCAAAGAACCACACTACGAAGATTTATAATTCACTGCAGACCCGAAATAAGTCAAATGCTTAGGGCACGAGAGATAAAAACTCTTAACGAAGCTTACGATTTAGCTCTTCAAGAAGAAAAAATTTTAAATTACGTGAAACCTCACAAATCAACCAATTTATATTGTTCAATTTGCAAGATGACAAATCATCCAACACAAAATTGCAAAAAGAAAAATATACAAACTCAAATCAAAATACTAATCCAAGTACAAGCAAGAAAACAAATGATTCCCAGAAATCAAAATATTTCTGCTCTTTCTGTGAAATACCAGGTCACTCTATAGAATATTGTAGAAAAAAAAATTCAAATCCTAGAGTGAACCATTTAAACGAATCAGGTCAATCTCCGATGGATGTCCCAGAGATCCAAGACCAATTACAAGAGACATTCAACGACAAGAATCAGAATCACGTCGAACATCAACAAATGTTCAAACAAATATAAAAATATTCAAATACACGAAATTCCTTATGAACGGATAAGTCAAACAATAATTGCAAATAATCTCGAAATATTGACTTTTTACTTAGAAAATTCGCCAAATAAAAAATAAAATTTCTTATTGATAGCGGAGCATCTATCACAATTATCAAAAATACGGCATTAATTCCAAGCGAAACAATATTAAATACTAAAGAATTAATTCAAGTTCGAGGAATTCATCCAAAAACAAGTATCGTTTCATTAGGTACAACAGTACTATCATTGTGTCTACCAAACGCAACAATTACGCAAAAAGCACACGTTGTTTACGAAAAGAAATACGATTAGACGGCTATGACGGAATATTAGGCACAGATTTTATGAAAGATCACCATTCAGTTATTGATTACAATAACAATACAATAAAATAGATCATATCATATTACCATTCAAAGAAGATTGTATTCAAAACAATATTGAATACGCAAATAAAATTATATTATCTGCAAGAAGTGAAACTATAGCAGAAGTTAAATTATCTAATTGTTTACCATTAGGAATTATAATCAATAAAGAAATACAAAGAGACGTACTCATTCCTAATACCTTAGTAAACAATAATAATCAAAAAGCTTATATACCTATTTTAAATTTATCACACAATGAAATCATTATTGATAAACCAACATTTGAGTTAGCTGAAATTATTCCTGAAGAAATTGTTAACTTAACACAAATCCAGCCAACGAAGCGTGGAACCTTACTCAACAATAATTTGAGACTTAATCATTTAAACAAAGAAGAAAAAGAATCTATTATTCAAATTTGTCAACACTACTATGATTTATTTTATCTACCAGGTGATATTCTTACTACGACAGATACAATTAAACATTCAATTACTACGTCGTCAAATGCACCTGTTAACGCAAAATATTATAGGTATCCAAAATTTATGAGGAAGAAGTTAAAACTCAAATTAATGATATGCTAAAACAAGATATCATTAGACCCTCATATTCTCCTTATTCAAGTCCTGTTTGGGTAGTTATGAAAAAACAACAACCCCATAGCAAAAAGAAAAATTACAGATTAGTCATGGACTATCGTAAACTAAATGAAGTTACAATAGGGGATAGTTACCCTTTACCAAATATTGAACACATACTAGACCAACTTGGAAACTCAATTTATTTTACAACACTAGACTTAGCGTCAGGTTTTCATCAAATCGAAGTCAAAGAAGAAGACAAATATAAGACAGCTTTTAGCACCCCTACTGGTCATTTCGAATTTAATAGAATGCCATTTGGATTAAAAAATAGCCCTGCTACATTTGTCAGACTAATGCAAATAGTATTGTCAGGATTACTAGGCATTTCATGTTTTTGTTATTTAGACGATATTGTTGTCTATGGTTCATCATTACAAGACCAAAACAATTGGGACGAATTTATGAATCTTGCTACTTATTGCTATAACACAAATACTCAAAAAAGCACTCAATGCACTCCATACGAATTAGTATTCGGACAAAAAGCAAGAATTCCAAATATTATAACAAATCCTACCGAAAAAGCAAATTACTCTGAATTAGCGAATGACATCGCGAAAAAATTGAAATCATCACGAGCCACAGCTGTTGAAAATCAAATAAATTCTAAAGAAAAATCGAAAGCTCATTATGATAAAACGCATCATAGAACTTATACATTCAAAGAAAATGATAAAGTAATTCTCTGCGACTCTCACGCAAAAAACACGTCTAAAAGACTCTGCAAAAATTTCAAAGAACCTTATAAAATAATTCAAATACATAATAATCAAACTGCTACTTTAGAGATAGGAAATAAATTGAAAACCTATCATTTTAATCAACTGAAACCATTTTATGAACTTTCAGATAATGCAAACGAACAAAATGACTCCGATATGGACATTGATTACGATCCTTCACTGGACGTCCCAGGTCCTAGCAACCGCCAATGATTTTAAGATTACTGCGATAAACGAATCGTCAGGCATATTATTTCAAGACCTAGGACAAGTTAAACTATCAAACGAAGTTTACACTCTATTAACCTTTATTAATCTTACGCATATCAATGAAAAGATTACTATTTTGAATAATTATTATAGCATATCTAAAGATATTTGCAACTTAGCAAGGTCGAGTCACATAAGCAACGATTGTTACAATCAGCTGAAATATATCAGAACAAAACTCAACTCAATTCAATCTTTATTCAATATTGTCGCTCATAAAATCGACACATACACTACTCGACACAAACGAGGCCTAATAAACGGCATTTCTTACGCAACAAAATGGCTCTTTGGAATACCAAACTCAGACGACGCAGATTTCTATTCAGACTCAATAAATCAATTGATAAATAATCAAAACAAACAGATGTTTTAATGCAACAACAAGTTTCCATCATATCTGGAACAATTACTAATTTTAATAATTCCCTAGGATGAACGAAAACGTAATTACTTTGAATAAAAATTTGAAAAATTTCAATAAATTCCAAAATGATGTCTCACAAGTTATAAACGAAGTTAATACTGAGATTCAAATATCAAATCATTTAATACTTTTAATAGAAATGTCAGACGAACTTTCCTCTTTACTGAATCAATACGTCAACGACATATCCCTAATATCCAACGGTATCATTAATTACAACATATTGCAACCAGAAACGTTGTATAACGAATTACAAAAAGTCTCTACCAAACACTCGTTACCAATTCCTTTAACAATCGAAAATATTTTCATGTATTATAAAATTATTGAATTAAAATCATTCATAAGAAATGATATATTGGTAACTTCTTTTAAAATACCCTCATAAACGGCGACAAATATGAGCTCTACGAGATGTTTCCTTTGCCAGTCCTCATACTGAAGACACAACATTATTTTCTTATATAGAACCAGATAAGCCATATATTATTATTTCTAATAACAAATATTACTATGATTACTTAGACCATTTGGACAACTGTCTTGAATTTACCCCTGCTAAATGGTTATGCAAGAGAATATCTACTATTAAGAAAATAACTTTAGATATTGAAAATTGTGAAGTACAATTGTTAAATAATAATCATATGAAAAATTTACCTAAATCATGTAAAACAAAAAACTTTATTGCTGAGTTAGAAATATGGCATAAACTCAAATTTAACAAGTGGTTCTATAGTGTGACTTTTCCTACGCAACTCTCAATAGTGTGTCAAGATAAATCCACAGTGACGGAGAGAATTGATAAATTAGGAATTTTAGAATTACAGCCAAATTGTAAGGCTTTTACAAGTAATGTTATCTTAGAAATAGAAACTTATATTGGTACTGATGAATTATCAAATGTTTTACCTTTAACAAACATTAACCAAGAAGATTGTTGTAAACACTTGAAGAAAAATATTTCGCTAAATGGCATAAAATTAGAGCCAATCAAATTAGCAAATCTTGACTTAAAAGAATTAAAATATGCACAGCATAAACTCAGTGAATTTGATGAGCAATTACAAGCTCAACTAAACAAACCTTTTATTATAAAACGATCTTCATGGTTCATATCCATTCTGTATATTATTTTAAGTATTATAATCTTAATAATTATTTTAAGAATACTTAAATGGTTTGGAATTATCAGTCTTATGAAAAGTTTATGTTGCTTTTCACCAAAAGAATCAAAAATGTACAAGGATGTTTACCTTGTTTTCAAATATTCAATCAATGCAATCAGAAGCAAGAATCTCAACCATTTAAAGTAACATATCATAGGAAACAATACCCTTAGAATATTTAACAAATTTGTCAGAACAAAAGGAGTCTCCTCCTCAATCATTAAGAAGGTCAAAACGACTAAGTAATAACTTCAAAATTCAATCTACTTAATAATGTTGAATTATTCTCCAAATTTTTGTTCTGATTAATAACTAACAAAATTTTAATTAACCCCGAGATGTTGGCAACCCTTATTCAGCAGATATTCATTTTTATCTATAATCAACCTACGCAATTATGACGTAAATGCATTCACCTATAAATATGTGCAGCAATTCCACTGCGAATTAAGTTCATTTCTATATTCCAAACAAGCAACATCTCCAGTGTATAAATATAAATAGTGCCATAAGTTAAGTTAATTATAAACAACGTTTATCTACGATTGTAACCAAAGTGTACTTTCATCTAATTTACATAATAAAACAAACATATTCAAGTTCCAAGTTTTATTCCAAGTGTCTGATTCCTGACAAGTTCTCAAATCTCAAATAAAGCCCTAGTGTGCCGGTAAAAGTGCCTCATATCAAATAAAGTCCTAGTGTGCCGGTAAAAGCGCCACATCCTACAAGTTTCGTGCCTTTCCTTCCTGAAAGCGTCACTGGTGTCAGAAGTCCTGCAGTCCTGCTACTTCCCCCTTGACTGTCGCTCCCAACCGGGAATACGACAATATATATATATACACTGGATTTTTCCGGAGAGAAAGCCTCTGGCACTACTCGTTGGTACATTGATATCATTGTCTGATGATGCTATAGTATGTATATATTCTGGTAGATTGATATATTCTCATAACATTTAACGTTATCCTAATATATAATTACTCCAGGATAGGTTTTCATTATAATCATTGCCTGGCAATGGTATTAATTACTGGGTGGTGGATTTATATTTTATATATATATATATATATATATATATATATATATATATATATATATATATATATATATATATATATATATATATATATATATATATATATATTTAGGTAATTCTTCGATAGCTATTAAAGACAAAGATGCAGGTAATTCTTCGATAGCTATTAAAGACAAAGATGCAGGTAGCATGGCGCATAAAAATCTCCAGGACGTTAAAAAAGCATTCAAATACAACAAATTCATTCCTAAGCATATGGTTATACCACAAAAAACGATATCGTGTCAACATAAACTAGGGAATGCATTTGTTGTATCTAAATGCTGAGTAATATCTTGCATGAGGAATTTATTGAAAACATTGACGTCATTTCACTATTCCAAGGGGCTAACGCATCGAAAGGAATGCGTGAAATCAAATCGGAATTAGGGATTTCAATCTCAAAATAGGTAGATCCCAAAATTCGTGTATTGTTGAAATAAATTCTAGAGGAGAGTTATACTTGTCTCAAATGTTTATCTAAATGGTGATTGTCTGCGGATATGAGGAAAATATATGGAAACAATTTATTTACATGAAATTATATAGCCTGACCGAATAACACTGATCATAAGTAGGAAAAACCAGCACCAGAGTAGCAGTTTAAAGTGTTTTAAACATCGACACCCGAAGTAATCCCATCTAGTTTCTATAACATGTTATTCTATGTTGTCGTCATATGTGAATTAAAGGTTAATAAATACTCTTGTAACATCCAGATATTTGTACTAGAAATTTTGAGACAGTACAGAGTCCTTAAAAATTTCACTCAATTGTCTATTTTTTCGCTGATAATTCAGATGAATATTTATGTGTAATTCAATTATTACTCGAAGACATCGGAGTTATTGCAAATAATGAAACTTCACAGAACTTCTGAATAAAAAGCAGTGTGGGTAACATTAGTCATTGGCAGTCAACGTTTGGAAAAAAAAGTATGTTTGCATTGAAACTCCATGAGCACGTCTTCCACATTTTCTACAGCATTCATTTCTTCTCAAGAAAGTGCTTCAAGAATTTCAGACACATTTATATGTTAATTTGATAGTTATCGAGATATTTTCGAATGAAGATTTTCCCAAATTCAGAGAATTTTTTAATTATTCCAAAGGAGAGACAGTATGGTATTTATCGCTGAACTGGTTCTGGGAAATTATATTGAAAGAATCTCTGTACTCCAGCTTTAATATCTCACCTAGCTGACATACTAAACATCGAGATTTGCCCACTCTATCTTTATATACTAATAGTATTATATTATTCCATGAATAACAGCAAGTATTTAGTCAATTTCATAAATAAGAGTTGGTCCTTTCAAGAACTGATGTGAGGAGTTAACAGTTTTAGAAAGTTTCACAGAAACATAGACACTAAGCGTAATGCATACATTATCATAATACTTATTCAAACAATTTATTCGAAAGGCTCAATATAATTAAGCAAACCACGATCTATGAAATGGCTCTGGTATTATGATTGCTCGGTTTCCTTTTCAGACATGCAATCCAAACTTCCGAATATGAGAAAAACCAACCTAAAACCCAAGTTATTTAAAACCTAAAGACTTTCCCACATTTTATAAGCTCACAACAGCTTTTGATATGAATGACTATCTAGGCAAGTATATCAAAATCACCCACTCGAACATCAATATTAAATTATCAAAGAACAAATGGAGTTTAGACGAACAAGAATCGCCAAATCGTTCACTAAAAGAAAGCTTTATTTCACTTAAATGCAGCATATCTGATGGTTCTGCTTTTATGAGGCTCTGGATTTAATTTCTACAGTATATATAATTTTAGGGTCATTGTTTCATTCCAGAAATTTTTTTTCAGGTACTTGCGTGACTAAAATAGATGTAGAACTGATGAAATCTGCTTCCTGTAAGATCTCTGAAAATGAATATGCTATAAGCAAGAAACAACTCATTTCGAAAAGGAAATTCCCAGCAGATGTTAGAAAACACGAAGAAAAAACTGTTCCAGTTGACATGAAAATACCTGAAAATCTCCTTTTGCCAAGCCTCAATCACAGCAAACTTTTCAAGATTAAATACTGGACATATATAAATATACATTTTTCAAGTATATGCTATAGACCAATCGAAATATTTTTCAAAGTTTATCTAGGCCATATTCCAACAAATGTTTGACACAAATATCTTCCTGTACAGATAAGATGTTTGAAGAAACATTATTTTGCATAATAATGTTTAATTTTTCGTAAATTAGCTGAATTTAAGTTAACTCATTTAATCTATTTAGACGCTATTAAATTTTGATTTGGAACTAGATCCCATTTAAAGAGTCTCCTTAAGGTAACTTGGAACTCTTCCATAGAAATACATATGGAATTTGGTCTTTTAAGAAAAAAATTTGATTCAAAATGGGAAGATCACCTCTGATTATAAAAAGATAGTCGATGTCGAAATTGAGCCAATCTGTCAAGCTGATACATGTAAATATTTAGAATTTTGCAAGCAAAGACAATTATTCACTGCTGAATTGAAGAAAATATTCAGAAGTGTATATTATAATAGACTGAGAATTATGACCAAGAGTCACCTAACTGAAAGAAACCTTTTCATGGCTATCGTTTTCTACGCGGTTCCTATTCTAGCATAGTATTATAGAATTCCTAAATGAATTTCGATGCAGAACAAGGAAAATACTTCGTAAATGTCATAAGCAATTAACAGAGTTAAACTATCTAGCCACCTTGAAAGTAGTGGACTAACTGTTTGAATAATCTTCATAGTAAAGAGATTTTTCTTCTACGTTCTCATGTTTATATTTATCAAATATTTGAATTGCATGATATTATTGTTGCATTACATTATAATCTTATATCTTTGAATTGGATAATGCAACAGGGTGAATTTAATGTATTGGATGATGAATCGTAAAAGATAGTTGGATGCAAAAGAAATTACACCCTACATAATTATGAAATGATTATAATGAAGAAATCGCTTCCAATAGATGGTTTGTGTTTGTTTTTCCATTAACGTGCTCTATTTCTGCCTTTTCGGCTAATGACACGCCGGTGGATTCTGTCACCTCACTAACCCGGGAATTTTGCCGAACCTCTCTCATGTCGAGGGAAGGGATCTTCAATTTCCAAAAGATCCCTGTTAGACAGGACCGACAGCTTTACATCTCCTCCGAAAGATGGACACTCAAGCGATTCTCAGAATCCGAAAAACCGCACCGACTTTGTGAGGATTGAACCTAGGTAACTCTGTGCAGGAGACGAGAATCTATGCCACTGAGCCGGCTTAATAGATGGTTAATATCTGAAAAATTATTTGCTGAAAGAGATGGCTTGGCAATTTTGATCCAAGATCCATCACATCTTCAAACAAACCATAGATGATTATTGCTGTAGATGATCTTCTTCAGAAACAGTTTTCATATATTACTAACTCGGTCAATGCTTGCCCCAATAGATTAGTTGGAAAGACATAATGCCGTTGCTATTATTCAACTCAATTTAGCAATGAAGTATGATCTCATTCCTAAATGAAAGAAATATCACAAATATGAATCTGACATTATTTGTGTAAATATAAACACATTCGAACTAGCATCAAAACTAAAGCGTCGACTTCCTTATTACGCCGCTCTGACGGAACTCTTTGTTCAGCAGACGATGAATCAGCAGAAGCAGTCGCTGAGGCTTTTACTGTTGAGCCCACCGATGGAGATCTCCCTCAATTGCTCTCACCAAGAGCAGAAGAAAGTAAATCACATATATCATTCACGCCTATGAAGGTTAAAGAATATGTCTCCAGACTTAAGAGCTCTCAATTTCCTGGCATGGATGGATTAACAACAATTCTCCTTAAAAAGAATACTGATGTCTTGTGTTACCCGTTGTCTGAGATAATGACCTCTTTCTTAGAAAATTCCTGTTTACCGACTTCATGGAAAACCGCTTCAATTAGACCTGATTTTAAAAAGGGAGATGAATTGTCCAATGTATATGACTCAAAAATGAAAATAATAACAGGTAAGACATGTACCTTATGTTTCTGTTCTGTACATCCATGATTCGTTTTTCTGAATAATTTGTGTAGAATATTCTTGCCATTATTTTGGCAAAACTGTTATCTTGAAAATGAATAGTAGAAATTTCTTCTTTCTCATATGTTAATCTTCGAATTCTTTTTGCATCGAATACAATATTTGAATTCAAACTAATCGACTGAATTAACCCAGCTAGTTTACGGATTGAATTCCTCAGTTTGAAGACACTGCTGCACAAACCAGTTATACTAAGTGCTAGCCAAGTTCGTTACCAATATCAAGAGATATTTCCATAGAGGTGTCACATAATGCTATTCACGATAGAAATTCTCGAGTTTGGGAATGCTGATTTCAGATGGTTGTTCTCTACACTTTCAAACTACCTGATGAAATATATATATATATATATATATATATATATATATATATATATATATATATATATATATATATATATATATATATATATATATATATATATATATATATATATATATATATATATATATATATATATATATATATATATATATATATATATATATATATATATCCTATATATATAAATAATAATTATATTATAGGTATGTGATGGTAGGTTAATCTAATAATCTAACATGTTCAAAGTTGGCATGAAGAGTGGTCCACTTCGAAACACAAATCGACTAGCTTCAGCTTCAGTTTATTTTCATAATTGACTATGTAGTGTATTCGTTGGGGCACTTGATGAACCCCAGACATGACAGTTGTATGTTGTACATAAGTTCAATCCTACTGTCACTTTTTGAAGATAAATTCAAAGTTCCCTCATATTATGCACAGGGTGATGTTTTCTGAAATTAACATGAAAATAAATTTTTCCATACCTTCTTTTTTCATTAGAAGCAGTTCATCCATTCATGATTCATAGCTATTATCAGATTTCTGTGAATCACTTGTGAGTCACTCTGTATATTACTGCGACAAATGAAATAGTCGAATCCAACCTAGTGAGGTACACGATCAAATAAGGCCTGAAATTTCAACTGAGTGCACAGAATAAATAGAGTAACCACAAGAATACTTAAAAGATTTCTGCAACAGATATGATGTCTATCCTATTCTGCTATCTTGAAACGTATTTGAGCGCCAACAGAAGAAACATTTCTTTGAATGCTAATTTGACAAATTTCTTCCAATTTGGGTAGCAAAACGTGAGAAGTTGTTTGAGGAGGTCTAGACAAAATTACTATTACCAATTTGTAGGTTCAACAGGATAACCGTAATTTTGTCTTCTTACTTCTTCTTTTGAATTCCATGACTTTTGATTTCGCCCTTAAACCTTCTATATTAGGTATTTTAGGGAGAAGAAAATAATTCTGAGCAACTAATGCTCAGAAACTCCAGCTGAAGGCAAGAAAAAGATGAGTACCGGGTGGTGGATCTATATTCCTATTCAAAAATATTATAGACGACTCTTAATTATATTTACTATCCTGAAAACTTCAGTTAAATTGCAGAGCTTTGCAAGAAATAGTACTTCATTTATTTTTAACAATGGATAGCCATATCAGGTTCACGTTCTTCTAGTTCTTTCGCTATATGCTTTCTACTTGATGCATACCTGCCAAAAGCTTCAGATTGTATTCGTGTATTGGACTGATACAAATTGGTTATGTAATATGATACTTCCACAGAACGATCATTTCGACCCTTTTTAGAATAACCTGATGAGAATCTTGATACTGAACGAAAGTTCACAATTTACATAATCTTTCTTTCTCATCAATACCATCACCGCTGCATTCCCTTACATCCTGTGGGCTCTAAAATTTAAAAGAGAATTATTTTGATTTCCAAAATAAGAAGAAATTTGGGATAAAACTTCCAAATGGTACAAAACAATATGACAATCTGGATTTCAGCTCCTCCAGATAGTAGTTCATATTCTTGAGATTATAAGAAATACAACAGTTTGGTTTCAACGGCTATCGCTAGTGCAATCTACGAATTCACTCAAAACCATATCGGGACTAATGGGCCTATTTCATATGTAAGTTCTATTGCGATGAAAAGCTAGTGGAAAATCAATTGCATCTGCTAAAACTTGAATGCGTAACGAATGAAATATTGAAGACAAGACATCTTGTTCACCTTCAAAGTTTTGAAACTACTACTACAAGGAAGTTTATGTAGAAGTAGAGTTGTAACCTGCTAAAATCACGTTACAGCTATTTGAATTTAAAACACCTAATTCCAATCAACCGTCCAATTATGCCAAACAGTTACGCTACTGGCTATCACTTGTCATCTTTGAACCACATTTCGACAGTTTAACCTAGGAGAAGTCTAGTCGCAAAATCAGTTGTCACATTTTATATTCTACCAGCTTCAGAACCTACACTTTTCACTTTCCCTCTTTTCTGCTGCCGACTTTCAAACTAATGAGTTCAAGTTGAAAATTATTCTCGATTGTATTTGCAATAATTAAATTCTATAAAAGTTCTCTAGTGAGAGTTAGAGCTATATCTATTTCTTCATTATTGTATAGTGAACTATATCAAAAAAATAGGTAGTAGGTGGAGCCCAGAGGTCGAAATATAATTTCTATCTAAATTCCTGAAATCTAAATAAATCCTAGCTGAGGAGCTCTGAAGTTGAAATAGGGGTCTTCACTCTATACGCAGCACTGAAAATACAAGAGACTTTTGGAACTTGAACTCACATAGACGACCTCTACCTCATCTTTTTCTTGGATCAAAGATCTCTGCCTCGTCTGTTTCTTCAGGAATAATTATTTGTTGACTATCACCAAGATAAGTGGAAATAATTGTATATAGAAAAGAAGCATCTGTTTGTAAGAAATCAGATTGTAACGCTATAACTTTTTACTGATAATTCTAATGTTTAATTGAATATCTAAGTAGAACAATCTTAACTTTTTTTTCCAAGATCTCAGTGACAAATTTCATTGAATTCGAGTCTCATTGCTCGATTTTTTTCTGTGCTTTTCCAGTAGGGTAGTCACGTTTCAGAGACAAACATTTTACGGTACGCACTGAACAAGAAGGACGATTTTCCCGCACATCATCATAACTAAATATTGCGAAAGCAGGGCGAAAGTGTTGCTAGTATCTTTGTGGCCAACTTTATGAAAATCGACCAATAAGTATCTCGCCCGCGTCTTTATGTCCACACTTGTTATCCAATCACATCTGGCTCATAATATATATCGTATTATTATTCCCCATCGGAATAACATCATAATCCAAACCTCTGTCATAGTTCTAACAGCAGTCTTACTAGTTTTTGGGATTGCATTCAGAGCGTTAGCTACGTTTGTTCCAACTATTTGTTTGCAATTAAATCATTAACTCTCAATGTTGAGTCGGCCACATTCACGCATGCAATGCGTGCATCTTGTTTGTGCAGTCATAAGTTGTCATGCAAAAGAGAATACTCAGAAGTCCACCGACACTTTTGTTTCCTCAATATTTCGTTCTCAATTTTCAGTAGTGGTTATCACAAAGGGATGAATAGCAGCAGTTAGAAACCAAAGCTGCTGCTGTAATATCAATTTATACAAGTAAAAGAAAATAAAAGATACTAAAATTGGTCGATATATTAATTAAATTAAGGCAACACAACGTACGCACATTAATTTATGAAATTAACTAAAATTTTAAGGGAACCTGAAGACTGATTCGATTATCTACGCGTAGATGAAGAAAATAATGAACTATTTTCGTTACTATTACCACAATTTCATAAAAAGGACACCATAATGAGAAGAGCACTCTAGTCACAAGAATGTCTTAGTGCTGCAATTTTCAGGAAAGTGCTATAAGGAATTGACATTAACTTGTGTAACTTTGTTTTCAGATGATTTGAATTCCTTTACCGTGTGTATCAAAATATCGTTAGTGGCATTTTCTAATAATTCACAGGCATTCATTTTCATTATATTGTATATGGCAAAAAATTCATCGAGTTTCTCGATGAATTAATCTCAGGTCAGCTATTTTGATTTACCAGACTAAATAATAAGCTCGGGTTACTTACAAATAAACTGTCTTTAAGCGTTACTTGTCGAAACACGATCTTTCATACAAAGTGCGCTTGATTCTACTCAAGTCCACAATAGACGGTATCCAATAAACAAGACGGACTTTCGCCAACTAACACTCGGTCTTGCATCGCAACTTATAACTGCGGCAGCAAGATAATAGCGTTGCATGTGTGTCTGTGACAGGTTTGAAAGTTACAGGGAGAATATCAGCACCTTACAGATACTGACGTTGCTGGAAATTAGTGTAAAATGAGAAAAAACCTTTTTTCATTGAACGGTTATGTAATAGTCGGAATTCGGGGCTAGGGACTGAATTGAGTCATCTAAAATATTTCTCATTTTGTTTCCCAGTAACTGCCTCCGCGAGGGCATTGAAGTTTTGAAGATAGTTGGTAAGGTATTTTAATGAATAGATCATTTTTTAAATGAAAAATTGATGACTGAATTAGTGTAAGTTTGAAAAGAAGAAGTTTTAATTTGAGTTTAACTTGAAATGAGAGGAAATAGGGCACCCGAAAGCGATATTGAGCTACACTTATCGTGATACGTGCGTGTCACCTCAGTGCTCTTTTGCTCTAAGCTGATATCAGTCGCACGCTCGTATATGTAGTTTTTTACCAAACAAGCCGAAGAGCATTCAAATATCCTTTTCGGTGATATTTGAGAGTTATAACTACTTACGAAGATGAAATGAAGTGTTATGAGTGTACAAGACATCGACTGGAATTCCAATTAGAAACTGCATATGAACTGATTTTCGCGGAGATAGCGATACAGCGACATCCAGGATCAGAGATATATGGTAGGTAAACAGCATATATTCCGACAGTGACTGGAACGAGAATCATTCAAGTGTTGGAAGCATATCATTTAAATTGAAAACACCTGAAAAAGTCTATCTAGAGACCCTATTCGGAGAAGTACTAAAAGTTTTCGGCAAAGCAGTGGAACACTTTCTGGTATTTTAGCGAGCAAGTGCAGCGAATTTGCTCAGTGTACTTGTCGTAAGAATAAAAAGGTACCTAAACTTGAGCAAGCTTTTTTATTCGACCAAGGAACTTCGCGAAGTATGATGATCAGTGGCATTAACATAACTGCTACAAGAAAAGTGCAAAAAACTCCAAAGGGGAAGCATAAACAGGAAATCCGACCGAAAATTTCATTAAATACTTCAATGCCTGCTGATTAAGATGTTAGTACTTCATCGGCGGCATCATCAGCACCAGAAAAGCCAGAATGCACCATGATCGAACGGAAAAACTGCAAAATAAATATATATATTTCGATTTCTGTACGTTATACTCGTGATAGGTATAGGGTATCAGGAAGAGCAGCAGCTAATCCTTATTTTTCGAGATCGCATAGAACATTGAGACGCAAGTTTCATGAGGAGATAACTGAGAATATAGAAGAATTAATGAAAAATGCAACTGCTAAAAAGCTCTTTTTTCAGATTTTGATGGCAGACAAGATAAAACTGCGACGATTTTTGAATGTGGTAAATACTATAGGACTGAGACTATTGAGGAATATGTCTCACAGATTAAAGAACCGGGATCCATGCACGTATCTGACGTTAGCACAGCCAAAGGAACAGAAAGGGACATAACAAGGTTTTTGTTATTTGAAGAAATTTCTCAAGATCAAATCAGGGCAATTGGTTGTGACGGTACGAATTTCAATACTAGAAGATATGGAAGAATCATGAAACTGCTTGGGAAAGGCTACAAATATCACTTCAGTGGATAACTTATTTGCTTTACATGAACGAATTGCCTTTAGGAAACCTGTTTCGTCATCTGGACGGGTGTACTTTGAGACTTAAAACTTATGTTGGTCCACTAGGAAAAGCTACAGAAACCTGTGAAAAGCTGCCTGTTAGAAAATGTACATGCAGCGACGGAGAAATGCTGCCAGTTTTTATTGAAGTAATAATGAATATCTTAATTCTATTTCTTCATTATTTAATACCTATTTTCTTCTGAATCGAGCACAATTTTTGCTTCAAAAACTCTGAATTTTTTCACATAATTTTTGCAGTTTTGAGGTCACTGAGAACGTCAAAGCTGCTCATCTTATTGAATGGAAAATCATAATAAAAATCAATGTTTTACCCCCGACAATTTGCCCATATATCTGTTCAGGCAATCAAACTGGTTTCATGAAAAAATATAAACCGACCACCTAGTAATTAATACCACTGCCAGGCAATGATCATAATCAAAACATATTCTAGAATATATATTAGGATAACGTTAAATGTTATTAAAATAATATATCAATCTACCAGAATATGTAAAAACTATAGCATCATCAACCAATTACATCAATGTACCAATGAGTAGTGTCAGAGCCTTTCACCCCGGAAAAATCGGGTGCACGGACCTTAGTCAAGTGGCACTGAATATTATTCATTCATCAATTTCAATCAGTCTCAACTAGTTAGTTTTCTTTGTGTGAAGTGATGAACGATCGAATAGAATACTGCTTTGAATATAAATTATAGTATTATCAGCTAAATATATTACATTTATATATGCAAATAAATGAAATATGAAATAAGATTCTGAACAGTATAAACTAAGGAGAAAACCTATGACTCTTCCTCATTATTCTTTCCAGAAAGAAACCAACAAAGAATATTACTATAGGATGACTGCTATCTTGTGTATTTGTTCGAATAAATTCTTCTTGAGATATAAATTCCAACATTTTGTGAAGATTCCTAAGAATAACACCTGTTGTTGAAAAAATAATCGGTAGAATTAATATTTTTCCCTTTTATACTTTTTTAAATCTCGTCGGCAAGCACCTTATATTTAGAAATATTTTCATTGTATTATTTTTTACGTTTTGTGTGTTGGGTATAGCAATATCGATTATATATGTTATTCGATTCTGTTTATCGAAAGAATGATATCTGGCCTATTGTAATTTACAGAATTGTTGCATTGAATTGTTTTATCAATATAAAGTTTATATATGTCGTTTTCACAAATGATCTCAGGTTCATATTTGTAATATTTCCTTTGGGAATGAGGTCATGTTTTATTCCTAAATTAAACTGAATAATATTAGCGACCGCATTATGTGTTTCTGAATATTCTGTTGAGGCAAGTACTGAGCAAGATGATAATATATAAAACTGTTTCAGAAGAACAGAAACATCTACGGTAAGAATCCTCGATATTTTGCTTGATGATGTGTTTTCTATAATTTCTTGTGAAAACAACCTGATCTTGGATCGTAATTGCCAAGCCTTCTGTTTCAGCGAACAATTCTCCAGATACTTACCATCTATATGATGTGATTTTATCAATCTAATTATTTTTAATTCTTTAGGATAATTTTCGTGTAATTTCTTCTGCAACCAACTTCTTGTTTAGAATTACTATCAAATATATCTTAATCCACCTTGTGCATTGTCAAGTTCATAAGTTTAAGATTATAATCTAAAGTAACAAGAATTTCATGTAATTTAGACGTTCTCTGTTTACCATGAAAATGGGAATGTAGAAGAAAAATCTGTTCACTGAGAAGATTGTTCAAATCAGTTAGTCCACGACGGCCAAGGTGTGTAGGTTACTACTACTACTACTACTACTACTCTTTGAATTGCTGACATTGGGGGGTGATTATGATATTAATAAAGCATTATCCTCGTTTGATATTGTAATTCATTTGGATCAGTTTTAGATCATTTAAAAATTCCAAAAGAAGATGTAAGAATAGGAACTGCATAGCAGTTGATAGTTCTGAAAAGGTTTTTACTAGTTAAATGACTCTTGATAATAATTCTAAATCTGTAATCATATAAACTTCTGATATTTTCTTTAGTGCTGCTATGGTCAATTGTCTTCTCTTGAACAAATTCTAGATATTTATATCTATTATATGTATCTGCTTGATTCATTGGCTCGATTTCGATATTGGAAATCTTTATATAAGCAGAGACTATCTTTTCCTTTTCAATTGAAAGATTTTTACATTTACGAAGCCCAAATGTAATATAAATATCATTGGAATAGTTGAAAATTATCTCAAGTAGACATTTCAAATGAGGTCTGGTTCCGGCATATAATTTTACATGTTCTAAAAAATTAAGTGAGTTAATTTGAATTCAGTTGATAGACTTTATAATTTAAAGTCGAAAGTAGTATCATTTAATTCATGAGATAATTGATTTTGGCAAATACAAAACCAAGGAGCACTTAAAGAATCTCCTTGAAAAACCCTCTTTATTGGAATGATTTCGGATATTAACGATTGTTTAGAAATATTCAAATGAAGATTAGTTCTTCAATTCCTCGAAAAATTCAATAAATATATCCCGCACTATAAGAACTTGAAATATTTTGAAATAATAATAATTAAATTGCAGCGGCTTGGCAAATAATATATATATATATATATATATATATATATATATATATATATATATATATATATATATATATATATATATATATATATATATATATATATATATATATATATATATATATATATATCTGAATATTAAGTAAGTTAAGAGTATTATCTTGACGAAGCAGCCAATCGTCATTTGTCAAAAGCTGTAGAGGTTTTCTGTTAAGTATTTAGTCAATCTATCCAAAGTTTGTACAAAATATTCTTCATTGATTTTCCAATCTTTAAACGCATATCAGAACAATCTGCAAATTTTCATTCACATGCTTCTAAACGCTGCTTTTCGATATTCCAATATCGTACTCTAGCTCTGCCACAGTCAGTCGAACATCTTCATAGATTGCCAGTCTCAAACGTTGCACGCACACAGCTCTGAATCACTTGTATTGCTACTTTTATTTGTATTATACATACGAGCTGAATGCTGTCTTCCTCATTTGGATTCTTTTTTTCTAGCTTAAAGCAAAATTTTGTCACAAAATTGTTGCTCGGATGTTTCCATCTTTTTTTGAAACCAAGTTGAATCGTTATCGGTGTAATTACCTTGGTTAACCTTCTGAATATTGATATCTGTTATTGAATCTTACTTCATTAAGATGACCATTTTACAATTCAATGCTTGTTATTCTTTGTGGTTATCAGTCAGAAATATTAAAATGAAGTCTCTACACACACGAACAAAGACAAAATTCGAAATCCTCTGAACACTGCTTTTCGATATTAGCAGATCACATTCAAACTCTCGCAAACTTATTCGACAATTTTCCTAGATTGCGATTGCAAACGTAACGCATGTTATTGTTTCTCTTTGCCTTTGCGGATAGGCTAGGTTGTGGATCCTTATCGACAGATATCATCATCTTTGAAATACCTTCTCCACTCTCATAGGGGAGTTATGCCCACATACACATACCGGAATTATTCCTTCATCATGTCGATAGTTTTTGTACAATTTCCAAGGTTAAATCAAAATTTAACAAGAATTCTTTGTTCAGATTCAAAGAATATCGATATGGTAAAATTGCGGACGTGTGTGAACGTTTTTTGCTGAGATAGAATTCGAAGACATTTGCCTGAAAAATGCACGCTACGAATTTTCACGCGTTTATCTTGAAATCTTGAACAATAAAAGCACAATAGTGAAATGTTTGAACTCATGAAGGTATGAAACATGACATAAAAAAATTTGTTCGCGATTATAATGAATCATTCCCTGAATTGCTGTCACCACAAATAAACTCACACCAATTTGTTAGAACAAAACACCTTCGCGGTACAGAAATTCTGTTTTTCACACTAATGAGAACCTGGTTGAATAACGTTAGACTTTAATAACTCTGATAATCCCACAGGCTCGTTTTGATTTAGAATTCCGTTATTCCGTTTCGTGTAATTTCAGTTTCGAATACTGCCTTTCCTTGATTAAGGACGCATTCGTTCTACACCACTTCTATTCTCCAAAGTAGTTATGTTCACAGTAGACTTTTACCCTTTCACCGTCAGGGCTCGCCTCTCGTCGAGCTGCCATGACAGATGTCATAAAGGGCGAATATGAATGGGCTTGGAATATCTGGCGGCTTAATGAACTCCAGAAATTACTTGTAAAATGTCACCAATTACGATCCAACAATGCTGGAATAATTAAAATTAAATAGGTACCCGTGAACAAACCATAATTGCGGTTTAAATCTTCGTGCCGGTATAATCCGAGCCCGTTTGTTCTTTTTGATGATTGTACCACTTTTTGGCCATTTTTCAGGTCGATTATGTTACTTTGAATAACAAATCTGATCTGAATGTGTCATTTTGGAGCCTATTTTGAAGTACCATTGAATTCTTGCCTCTTTTTATATAATACAGTTACATTCTGAAATAACTAAAATGAGCTCCAATCCTTAGGACGTATATTATGAAAAAGATTTCTACTTTTCGATATAATTTTAAATATCTTTTCAGAGATTTAGGTCGTTAAAAATGAACTAAGTTTGCTCAAATGATCGACAAAAAATTGAATCAATTAATTTCAGAAATCCGTATAAATCTATTGAAAGAGTCTGACGCTACATTTATATATTATATAGCTCGAATCGAATTTAAAACTGGAATTTTTCAGCACACTTTACACGAAAATACAAGAGAAAAGCTTCAACTATTGTTTGGTTCACCTACTGTATCAGAAAAGCCGAGTAACTTCTTCCCTTACAAAGAAAAAGTTTTATCAATCATATAGGCAATCTGATTTCTAATATTATGGTTTGCAACTCACCAAAATTGGTGAAATGTTAAGCATCAGTTTTTCCAGTGGTGCTCTTTTCCTGACCTCTGATCTAAAATACCTGAATAACTAGTTTGGTTAGATTGTAATGTCTCTAGGACAATTTTCATTTTCATATTCTTCAAGATCATCCACCTTAAAATATCGACAGATTGCGCTCTGCCTTTCTGGTAATTGATCTTCTATATTATTTATACAATATCAGTCTTTAAATCTAGGTACGTAAATCTTGCACTAAAATAGTATGACAGATATCCCAAAATTCGTCAATTTCATAGCAACGATTGGACACTAAAGATCGTTTAAAGGTCAGATTAAACTTCTGGACGTTTCTCGGACGGTTGTGAATAACGCATTATAGATTATGCCAATAAAGTGATAGCTTTTTCAGTAAAGACAATCTTTATGATGAAGTATCACCCGATAAATTTTCTGTAGTTTCGCAAAACTACTGCCTTATCACTGGATGCGAGCTACTGTCCTAATGGCTCTTTATAGTTTCATGAATTATAGTGGATATTCAGTCTCCCAAAAGACAACTGTTGTATTTCACAAGGATTTGGGATTTTCTACAGTTACACACTAAGTATAGCTGATTTTCCACCCTATTCACCATTCCTTTGCTTGATTTCATCAATAGCATAAACAACTAGTGATAGGTTTTTCACATGGATAACCCAAGATATTTCACAATCCAATTGGAATCCCAAAAGCCAGATCGGATTGCTCGAGAGCCCCCCGTTTGTCACTATTTGTTCCTGTGTGTTTTTCTTCTTTACACGAAGACTTTTAACTCAAACTTTTCTTTGACTTTTTTCAACGAGTTGTTCTCTATGTCAATCACTATCTATTATCAAGGTTATGTGGTAAGGAAATGTAACTCGGCTCTATCAGAATTATCTCAAAGGCTTTCGACAGAGT
Organism: Cryptolaemus montrouzieri; assembly: GCA_013387265.2. Classification (NCBI taxonomy): domain Eukaryota; kingdom Metazoa; phylum Arthropoda; class Insecta; order Coleoptera; family Coccinellidae; genus Cryptolaemus; species Cryptolaemus montrouzieri. The sequence continues at coordinate 42,360,766 of JABFTP020000124.1, read as the reverse complement.
CACAGCTAAGAGATTAGTGTATAAATTAAATATCATAGGTATTCGGGGGAAGTTGATTTTTTGGACTGCTAATTATTTGTCGCGTCGAACAGTCGTAGTTGAATTTGGTGGTGCTTACTCTTCGGAAAGGGTAGTGAAGAGTGGGGTGCCACAAGAATCAGTCCTGGAGCCACTGCTATTTATTATTTTCGCAAGTCACTTGTCTCGTCGGATTAGGTCTCGCAAATCGTTTTTCGCTGATGACACCAAGTTGTATGCAAACCTGCTTATCGGGAGGCAGCTTCTGAAGAACGACTTGGATGTAATTAATCGATGGTGCAAAGATTGGCTCCTACTATTGAACGTGGACAAATGTGTAGTGCTACTTATAGGACCGAGCAATCCATTGTATCAGTACTCGATTGACAAACAAACCCTTTGCTCAGTGTCTTTACATATCGACCTAGGTGTAACCAATACTTCAAACCTCACATGGTCGGAACATATCCTTATTGTTTGTAAACAAGCTAACTCATTGACTTACCTCATTCGCAAATTATTCGAACACCTATCATTCACCAGCTCAATGTCACTCTACAAAACTTATGTGCGTCCCATTTTGGAGTACGCGGGTGCGATGTGGTGTCCAGTTTTCGTTCGAGATGAGAACATGCTGGAAGGTGTTCAGCGCCGTGCAACGCGTATGACTTTCGGTGCCGTACGTCCATCATACGCTGATAGGTTAACTGCAGCTGTTCTAACGACTTTCGAGCAACGTCGATATCGCGAAGTTTCGATTTTAACATACAGGGTGGTTAAGCACAACTACGCCAAACTCAAGAGTTTGTTTTCATTGAACGATGATACTCGCTTGCGTGGCAATTGACTCAATCTGAGAAAAGAAGAGATTTCGACAAGGCAAAGACAGCACATGCTGGTCAATAGAGTGTTTGGTAATTGGAATGGGTTTCCAGGTGATGTGGTCCGCTTGGAATTGGTGAATGAAATCAAAAACAAAATGGACTCACTTCTTTTCGCGTAGTGGTGTGTAAATGCTCTAGTGCAGTTTATTACGAGACTTTATGAATTATGTGCTGTTATAAGGCTTCATAGGACCATGTCCTCAGCCTTAAATTATTTCTGATAATAATAATATAATATAAGAAGAACCAGTAACTATACAGTACCCTGGGGTAAACCTGATTAACCTCTCTTCTACCATTTTATATTACTGATACCTTGTATGTAACGAATGTACCATGAATTTTGTTTACTCAACTTCTAAAATCTTATTTATCGATTTCGGGAAGATAATTGTGGCGGTCCGTACAGTCCAATGCTCTCTTATCTTTTCTTTTAAAGGCCGTGCTAGGAATCACTCACTACAGCTTTTTTTCATGAAATTTACTGTTTGAGTTTTGTTTGATTCAGTGGTCTCGAATTTCCCCGAAAACGTTGGTGAAATTGAAATTGTCCGGTAATGGTTGTTTTGATTCAATTCTATTTCTAATGAATCGCAATGACTCTTGGCTACCCTCAGGCAGTTTGGGAAAACAACTTTCAAAAAGAAGAAAATAGTTAAGCATTAATACTAACCTTTCAAACAGAAGAAAATAGTTAAGCCAACCAAGCGCTCTGCTACTGGATGAATCATCTTTTTGATCATCGTACATGTCATGCACATCGTATGTGAATATATATTTCATGCTTGCGACCACACTCTTCAATTTATCCGTAGTAGTAAGGAGAGTTCCCTGTGAATTCATGCTCTTGATATTTTCATTGTTTAATGGTCTTTTTTCACTATTCGTCGAATTCAATAATTAATTTTTTCAAAGTCATCCTCTGAATTTCCTATTCATATCTCTTTTTCATTTCATCATGACTCTGGCAGAACCAATTATTCCTACAGACCTTTTAAAGAAGGTGTGCGTGGCTTCTACTTAGGTTTTCATTCCTTCAATATTAGGGTTTCTTCAAGATATGGACATTCTGAAAATAACACTTTATTCAAATTTATCAATTAATTCAGAATTTCAGTTCTCTTTAGATGAAAATTATGGAAACAATATTTTGCACTTTTAGATATAGTAGGTGGAATGAAAACCGTCGGATCAGATTTCAATATATATATATATATATATATATATATATATATATATATATATATATATATATATATATATATATATATATATATGCATGTATATGATGCGCCAACAGTGTTCGCCGAGAACTTAGGCTGATAAGATTGTGTCGATTAGTGTTTGAATTATTTCTTCTCTTCAAACACTGATTTGAATAATTAAAATCGACGTAAACTCGCGAATGAATCATGAAAATTATCATTGCATGATATTTCGTTCTAATTTTTTCGCAAGAGAAGTGAGATATGCAGCTATTCTGTTAAATTAAAAAAATGCTCCTGCGTATTATCTCGTAGCATTCATTTTTTCAACTATGCTGACATCAGTGATTGTACCTATTTTACAAATGACATCGATCTTATTTTCGTTGCCAGAAATTGAAATTTCTCATGATTAGGCCTTTCAAGGTTCTGACACCTACCTTTTGTAATGTAATTCGAGAATGAGTTCACGGATAAAATGATTTCTTCAGAAATAAATTAATAACTGTATACTGTTTTATCGACTTATGGGTTAAATTAGATGATGAAATACCGTACGATATTGACGTTTATAGATAGATATGAAAACGACAAGCGAAAGCTGAAAATAATTTTCCATTAAATTTTCTCAAAGGAATCGGAATATTAGATTATATACAAAGATCACTTCCTTGTATATATCCTTTAGAATCGTCGAAATATTCACGTTGAAAAATATTTTCACCTCTCGTCATAGTTTTCCTTGCAAGTACAAGTTTATTCACATGATTATGGTAATTTTTAATGCTCTGAGTTAATATAATAATCTCCAGCAAATACTATTTCCGCCTCTTTCTAGGAGTGTACTCTTAATGGTCCTGATGAAATCCCAACCCTATACCATTAAGATATACTTAATGAATAAATGGTGCTCATTAAAACCCTTCCCATTTATAGTCTACACGATATTCATTTCCCAAAAACCCTCAGACTTCAACCTTCGTTGATGCATGCAACTCTACCTTCTGCTTTCTCTTACCTATTTACTAATTTGTTTCAGTTTTTTCAATCTTCGGAGCCTACAAGATTTATTCGTTTTGTGCAAATACTCATTTCAAAATTTTCTGAAAGCTGAGAACATTCTTTTCAAAACTGTCAAGTTCAATGAATATTATAATCCTCAGAACTTTTTAGTTGTCAGAGACAAGAAAATTTCATTTTATCATATTCTAATTAAATTAAATTATATTTCTACCAATAGGTTTATTTGTTCTTACAGCTTAATCAACGACAATGCGCCATTTTTCTAATAACTTTCTTATGGTTTAAACTGAATTCTCAATTTATTCGTACAACAGTTGATAGACTGAATGAAGGTCAATGTCCAAAGTAAATATTTCTTATCCTTCAACGTTCTTTTTATAATGAACATTGAAACTTTAAAACACATCATCAAAAAGTCTTGAATGATTCATACCGTGAATAGATTGTGTTAATTCAGAAATAGTTTTTCATATATCATGTACCGTTGACCGTGAAGCCATCTCAACTCAGAAAAAACTCAAAAGTTTGGGATTTTAGCCAGTGGCGTTGTATCACATAAGAACACTGTACAGGTGGGCACAGTTCGATGTTTTTGTTCGTAGCTAGGTGAAATAGTGTAAGAAAACAATGAATCCCTCTTTTCTCTGCTTCTCCTCAGAGATATACCTAAGAAAAGAAATTCTCCTTCGGTTTTCGAGTTATTTCGAAATTCTGTTGAACTTACATAAAGAATAGTTTGACAATATACAGGCAGTTTTCAAGTATTATATTTTGGTGTTCAAAAGTTATAATGAAAACTTACAGTTTCCAAATGATAACATCAATAGATTTGATATCATAATTTTTTTCATTTTGAGGAATATACAACAATTTTTGCTCCTAAAAATACCTTCATTTCGAAAAACAAGAAAAATTGAAAATATTTGGTTAATTTTTCAGTAGTCTATATGATAGTTTTCATTCTATGCGTGGAAAAATACATTTTGAATTTGTGAGAGAACTCACGCTCCACAGTTTAAACTCTCTGAGTTATTAAGCAGAATATATACGAAAATAGCAAGCATGATTACATGTTTTGAAAAGAGTGGTTATAAAGCAAATTTAGCAAAAAAATGTATCTAAGGCACTTTCCTCAGATAATACAGCCCCAAAACCTTTTTTCCATAAACTTAAAGTTAGTGACAAAGGAAGTAAGAAATGACATTGTTAAAAATTACAATAGAATAGAAGTCGTATTGAATGAGACAGAAAAAACAATGAATTGTTGAATCGAGAAAACAATGAGAATTTATAATACACTCACTAATCAGTAACAAAATTATGAAACAACCACTATACCTACCTTCTCAAAATATTCAAGTTTCCACAACGCTACATACCAGTTACTTCTTCAAATTGGCTGCTTGAATTTGATGGATTGGCTTTGATGGTCCCCATCACATCAAACACTGTTTCTCCATCTTCTACATCGTATTTTGGATAGGACTATTATATATTTTCAAAAGAAATTCCTTGTTTATTGAGATCAAATATACATCAACATATAGCTTACATTTAATAAAATACAAGTTTGCACTATTAATCAAAAACAGCCGAACGAAGGAAATTTTTCTGAATGCATAATTCTCGAAAAGGTGTCTGTATTATGTTAAAATATTTTCTACTTCGTACAATTACATTCGAAATATGCATATGATGAAATTTCGACAATAAGAGAATTTCGAAATAACCGGAAAATCGCAGGTCAAATATCTTTTCGCCAATATCTTTGTTTCAAAGAATGAGCATCGAGAAGAAACGTTCCTCTTTCTCAACTGCAAAATTTCACCTTGTAAAAATGTCGAAATTTTCTACTTCACGGAAACTCAATTTCAAAACTGAATCATAAAACATAATTTCTGAACACCGTCGCAAAATTATCGACGAATTTTCAATAATGGCCTAACTCTGCGTTGATCAAAAATATATTTAGCAATACAAAAATACAAAAATATGTGAAATTGGGTTTCGCCTTTTACTGATAACATATTCAGTGAATTTGAAACAACTTTGGGTCAAGGTATAGAATTTCTTAAAGTGTAGAACCGGTATGTCGATGATAAAATTGTTGTTTTTGATACCGAGCAAGCTAACTCGAAAATTTTCATTGTGAAGTTACATGAAATAATAAATCCCTACAATTTGAAGTTTATGAAAAAAGCACTACCTTAAATAGGTACATTCTTTTGGACTCATTTCATTGTCAACAAAAGAATTTGGTTAGTTAACATTTCCTAGCTCACAGATTAATGAGATTTCCTCTAATTGAAGAAAGATTGACAAAACGTTCTATCATAGAATGTAGCTACTGAATGTTCATAAAGGCAGTCGATAAGTTGAATAATAGATGAAGTTATAAAAAAAAACTGTCGAATTCCACTCTTTTTCAACCACACAACCAGAAAATAAAATTCGTTTCTCTTTCTTTCGATCCGCAAAACACCGAGGATTAGACAAACAAATACAATTCAACCTCGAAAAGCTTACTCGGAAACCCAAATTCTAACCTAACCTCATGCGTTCATTGAGAATGCCATATATAAAATAAGTCGAAAGGATTAGAAAAAGAAGTATGTTGGCCAAACTGAAGGATCAATTAACACCAGATTAACAGAACATGGAGCAATTTTGAAGTTCAGACGTACAGAAAAAATTGAGCGTTGCCAACATGCTTCAGATCAAGAGCATGAAATAGATTTTGAAAATATAAAATCGACCAGGAAATGTTAACGCGAATACTCTGAGCAATTTGAAAGTATCGATATAAAGAGGTGCAAATATCCACTTAAACCGGGACGAAGATTCTATTCCATTCAGTGTACTCTACTCTACAGTTTGGTAAAGGGATTCGATAAGGTTAATATTGGACTACTAAATTGAGATATGTTTGTTAGAATACCATGAACGTAAATTATGTTGAGATGAAAATTTGCATTTCAACTATTTTCCAAATGAGTTTATTTTCAACAATACGATCTACATTTCAAGTTGAAATGACCAAGTTCTAGATAGAGTTTTCTTGGTCAGATGATGAGCCTTTATGATAATTTCTACCGCCTTTTGTTGACTGTTATTATTATCATTGCAATAGTAAGTATTCATTACTATCAGCTTACAAATTAAAATTAATCGAAATCTCAGTTTATGAATGACAGATACAATGTGTGTGAACAATATCGACGATCCTGCTTATAGGTAAAAGTTGAAAAGGTTCTATATCTTCAAAGAAGAGAATAAACATTGATTGCTACAAAAAGTTATTTTAACCTTCACGGAAACAACTACAAGAAAAACAATAAACATTGCACATCAAACACAAATGAAGTAATTATAATAAATTGATGCAATCAATTGATATTCTTTATGAATTCATTCTTCAGCAAAACAAAAATCCGATCGGTGTCTTATATACTTCAAATGAAGTAGCATTCCTCAATGTATCTGGAAGAATCTCTTCGCAAGCGTTGCTTATTATTTGTTTTAAGTGATAATCGCTATGGGAAGAAGAACTTTGAAATATTTGTTTGAGTAACCCTTCTAAAAGAATTTGAAGGTAAGAATCTGGTGACTCGCTGGCCATCAAGTTGAACCGATTAAACCTATGCATTAGTTCCCAAATTTTTCATTCGAATAACGTTGTACAGTTTAAGCTCTGTGAAGTGAGGCACCATCATACAGAAACTATAAACATTGGCTTCAATTGTAGAACTACATTTTCATGAAGAACTAGAAATTCTTCATGCAAGAACGCAAATATGTCATTTCATCCAGAACATCATTGTAGAATTACGGTCTAATGACATTTTTGGTCAGGATATCGTTTATGATAAATTTGAATGATTCTTCCATCATTCTTTGGCGCTTCTCCATAAACCAGTAACAAAACTTTTTCGTTATATGAAGGCACCGGGTGAGTCATTGCAGGAGGAAAAAGCTCCAACTTGTCATTGCATGTGATGCTAATTCACACCACCGGGTGTGGGGCAGCACGAACATCAATGCAAGAGGCATTTCTCATGGCAGAACTTTTCGACTTTCTCATGGCAGAAGCCCTCATTCTTTTGAATAGGGGAGATGAACCAACCTTCGTAACACAAGATCGCGCTGAGGTGTTGGACATTACGTTCTGCTCAAATTCCCTGAGCAATAAAATCTCGAGGTGGGGTGTGTCAAGTGAATCCTCGGGATCTGACCACAGACACATTCAATTTACCATTGAATCTGGGATCAGACCAGTGGTTGTGAGAGCCAGAGGAGTACTAAATATTATTGCGGAATGGATTAGTAACATGCTAAATGCCAGAGTGATCAACACTTCACTGAAAGGAGAAGTAGTCATTAATGTGGCTGGCAGGGACTGCCCACAGGGAGGAATACTACCCCCTCTGCTGTGGTCTCTGCTAGTTGATGAACTTCTGGCAATAATAGCGCACTGGATGTTTATGTACAAGCATACGCTGATGATATAATCATTTTGGCTGTTGGAGATGATAGCGATGTTTCCGACAGACTACAGGAGGCTATGTATGCAATTCAGGGGTGGAGTGAAGGAGAGAAACTTAGCATAAACCCCTACAAAACCCTAATGGTACCGTTTACCAGGAAGAGGAGGGTATTTGTTTCCCCCCGACCCTGGGCGGGGTGTTTATTCCGGTTGTGGAAGAAGCGAAATATCTAGGGATGACCCTGGGTAGTAAACTCACGTGGAATTCGCACCTGGAAAACACAATACACAAGGCTAGATATTTCCTATGGGCATGTCAAAGGACCTGTGGAAAAAGTATGGTCTTGCCCCAAAGCAACTCCAGTGGCTAAATGTGATGGTGGTTAGATTACGTATTACGTACAGCTGCATTGCTTGGTGGTAGTGCAGTCTTAAGAACCAATGCCAACTCAAGCTCTCTAAATTACAGAGAACAGCCTGCATGATGAGAACAGAAGCCTTTCGCTCTACACCCACTGTGGCCATGGAACTGATATTAGGCCATGCCCCTCTTCATCTTTTGATAAGAGGAGTGGCTAGAATGGCTTTCTACAGATTACATCATCTTTCCCGTATTGAAGCGGGTAACTTTGGCTTTGTGCCTGGCACCCTACAGTCTAAAATTGAGGACAATGAAGTGCTGAGTATGAGATCGGACATAGCAACACTTAAAACCAACATGGAGAGGCCATTCCAGATCATCATTCCCGATAGACAGGAATGGATCAGCTCCAAGGACCGTCTACTTGAGAGTCCCTGTTAGTACACGGATGGCTCAAAGACTACGAAAGGTGTTGGAGCTGGTGTCTACGGTCGAGGTGCCGCCAAGGAACAGTCAATCTGTCTTGGTGGGCTGCAATGAAAGCTTCGGCATCGGATATCTGTACTTTACTTATGGTGCAGGAATGTCGCTCTTCCCTTGTCAAACTAGAGCGGAGCAGGCTCATTGGCCATTCGAGGAACTAACCTAGAGTTCAAAGGACCGGTGCCTAAGCTCGGAATTCGGAAACTGCAAGGATGGAAAACAACCGATGGCTGGACTTGAGGGTACGCGAGTATTGAATGAGCCTCCCAGGACTCAGACACGCTCGACGTGCCATCAGTGGATCTTCCCCTACAAAAGCCAAGGCCTGGCTTGAACTCTCTAGGTTGGAACTGAGAGTTTTAACTGCCATATTAACGGGGCAATTTCACCTCAGGAAACACCTAAATAAATTAGGATTTGTTGAGTATCCTTCATGTAGGCTATGTGGAGAAGATACAGAATCAATGGAACATGTTATGTGCGAGTGCCCAGCAGGGGACAGGGTCAGGATGGAAGAACTTGGATCTTGCAAACTGAAGCTGGCTGAGCTTATCAAGCTCTCACCCACGAAACCCGTATCCTTTACGAGAAGGATGGAGCTCGTGGATGAAATTTAGGACAGAGTGCCACAATAGACCACTGGGTCGCAGTGGCCGGGCTGCTAGGCAGGTCTCACTCAGAGATTATATCTATCTATATATCTATATGAAGGCATTATTGGCACTAAATATTCAATTTTAAGATGAAAAATAATGAAAAGTAGAACAGTTATTACACAACTCTTTGAATTATGCAAGTATTTATTAGACTTTAGCCAATTATCCCTTTTTTTCTGTAGAGTGAATCATATTTCCGCCCACTTAATTTGAAACGATATAAGCATGAAGTTATATTACCTTTATGGAAAAATAACAATATAACTGCTTGGGGATGAAGTACCGGTATTTTTACTTATATCTTTTTAACGATTAAGAATATAAAAAATTATTACCAAAGATTAGTCGGCAGAGGGTTTTTTGAGAATTTTAAATGAGAAGATTATGTTTTGGAAACAATTTATTGGATTGCGTCAAATCCAATATTTTGGAAAACCTCAAAATCAATATTTAAATATCAAAAATAGCTCCCTTGTTCGATTTGATTTCCCCTATAAGAAAATTTCCCCGTTTTTTTTCGTTTGTCCGATATAGCCCTCTGTGATAGAGGTTGGGACACCCACTACATGCGGTAGATAATTATGTACTATGTTTTCTCAGTTCATGAATGATATACCAAGAGTCTCGATCAAGATAAAAGTAAAAAAAAAACGGTTGGCTGTAAAGTCGGTTTGCTGACGATAGTTGAACGTAATAACGTCATAAGAAAATACTGATGGCATGGTTGCTTTTTTCAAAAGAAATTTTAATATTATATGTTTGATAGATATTCTGTATGGATATTGAGAAGGAGGTAAATGGAAATCACAATTGAATTATTCAAGTTACATTTATTTGTACGCATAAATACCGTTATGTCAATTTGTATTTACTTTTTTCACAATCGCTGCACTAGCGGACCGATGCTATTTATTTCAAATATGAAAGCACGAATATTCGACAATATATCACTGAACAGGTATTCAATATCGAAAGAATCATTAACTTTATCGCCGCAATTTTCGTCGTTATAAACAATTGACACCACATTCATTCTCTGCACTTCATACTTGACGAAAACATGTAAATGTATTATTGTATAGCAGCTGTCCACGCAGAGGCATCGCTCACTCAAGTAGGAGAGAGACAGATGTCGAACGCCACTGATTAGCGGAGGCCAATTGTGTCACTTTGTCTCTCGTTCCGCGCTCTCGCTTGCACTTTCAGCCTTGAATGGAACGCCTTAGAGCGAGGTAATGCTGCATGGCGTGCAGCCGGATTCATCGAATTATAAGACGTTTTCGGGTCAAAATAATACTTTTGTTTGTTCGCCTTTCGGCTAATGACACGCCGGGAAATTCTGTCACCTCACTAACCCGGGAATTTTTCCGAACCCCTCTCGTGTCGAGAGAAGGGATCTTTAATGTCCAACACATCTCTGTTAGACAGGACCGACAGCTTTACATCTCCTCCGAAAGATGGACACTCAAGCGATTCCCAGAATCTGAAAAATCGCACCGACTTTGTGGGGATTGAACCCAGGTAACGCTGCGTAGGAGACGAGCATCATATCCCATACGCCACCGAGCCGGCTTAAATAATACTTTTGTATCTAGTTGAACTGAATTCTGATTTTAAGTAACACTTAATGCCAAATACAAAGAGAAAGAACAAAACAATCAGATTCGAAGCCGACGGACTTTCGAGGATTGCCTTGTTACGTATTCGTTGACACGATTAAAATACATTTCTCCAAAATGAATCATAATCGTAGGTAATTCAATATTTTCATCTAGACATGCATATTTGCTTTTCTAGTATATTACATTTGGAGTTAAAACCACGGAATATGGAGTACAATACGTGTCATTCCTTCGAACAAGGGTGGGGTGGTATGCGGCCGCTAGAATACTCATCCATGCAAGGCAGGTACGCCAGCAAATAAAAGTAATTAATGAGGCACACCAACTCGGTGACGTTATTCTCGTTATAAATGCTGGGTTACGTTACATATCACATTTTAATTAATTAAACTAATTATAGAGAAACAAATTCCGACAAAGATATTTCTTTTTATTTGTTTGATAAATTGGATGGTTTAATGTAGCATGTATAAATTTCACGTATTCTTTTTGTATGACAATCTGTTTGTGCCAATTTTTGGAAAGAGATAATCCGAAATGTGACAGCACTTCAAGCGAGAAGGTTGTTAAGTATATGTAAGATGGAAATATAAAAGAGTAAAAGGAATCATATCATCACTACAATTGTTTTGGAGAGTTTATTTCACATACTTGCGTCATCAAAGGGATAGAGAAAACGCATTATATTCATTAAAATGATTCACTTTCAAGGAATAATTTTATGAAACCTTATGGGCAAAATATATCTTAATTTTTGCGTTATTCAATTTCTTATATTCCGCATTATATGTAACATTTTTATCCTCTAATCTATAGTTCATCTGATAAGTAGGATTGATATAAGTTTCACCTATCAATTTGTGATTATTTTCAAATGTAACTTGGGATTAATAACTCCGGAACGATTATATATTTGGTGGATATGGAAGTCTCACTATTCACTTAGTGATATAATGAAACTAAATGGACAAAACAAAACTATATTTGCGATATGTTTAGAATGCTAACTCATTGTCAAAAACTAAGAAGAATATTTTCAATGAAATGGTATTTCGTTTTCACTATATCCACAAATCTATTACCGATTTCACCACACTGTGGCTTCATCAGATAGATACAAACTAATGAACAGAGTTAGTCCTTATATGATATTCTTATTTCCCACTTAATATTACATTAGCTACAAGCACAAAGGGTATGGTGGAAAACCCATCGGAGTTGCTTACTTTATGAATTGAAAAGATTGAGAAATGGAGAAGGGTTTAGATCTAATTGACTATTAAGTAACCTACCTGAATTCTTTTATTTGTCTCTGAAATTTCCCATAAATTGAGTTTGTGTCTATAATTTTCATTGTGTAAAATTTTGAAATTATCATTGAAGTTATGGTTTTCTTGGAGTAAGTGATTAAATAAAAGGAAACTGATTTATTATAATTAAAACTACGTTTGTGCTTGGATATTCTAACTTGAAATTTCTATCAATATAAATTTAATTACAATCCCCGCAAGACAGCTTATAAACACTGGATTTATTACCTTTATCAATTTTAGAATTGCAGTATTTGATATGTCGGCCTACAGAATTATTATTTCGGAATGCTATATTGAAATTATAATGCGAGAGGAATAATTTTAATTTCAGACTAGGATTACCAATATAAGTTAAGCTGTTGTATTTTGTGTTAGAACTTTTATACTTGGAAATACTTCCTGGATTGATCTTTGAAATTTTTTGCGTGAAATCATGTTTTCAATCATACTACTTCTACCGTTATTGACTGCTATTCGTTCAATTATATTTTGCTCTTTTATAAATTTTTTTGTGGCATTGCGATATTAATGAGTCTATGTACCATACTATTGTAAGCATCTAATTTATGTGGATGAGGATGTGTAGATGAGCTGTGAATAGTAATATCTGTATGCGATGGCTTATGAAAAATAGAAAAATTATGTTTGGCACCAATTTCAGTAATAGTTAAATCCAGAAAGTTAATTGAGTTATCTGTTTCTATCTCTAAGGTGAATTTAATATTAATGTGAATTTTGTTAATGAAGGTGTTGAATTACTCTAATTGTCTGTTTGTGCCAGTGAAACAACAAATGATATCGTCGACATATCTAAACCAGTCAATGAAGTTTTTATATAACGGATTGTCTTGGATAGTTTTTTCAATATTATCCATGAAAATTTCAGGGAGTAGAGGGCTCAGAGGATTACCCATGATTAAACTTTTTTACTATTATATACTACTCCATTGAAGTTAAAATAATTTTGTTCTAAACAAATTTCTAAAGGGTGTGAGATTTGTGATTGAATTACCGAATTGACTTCATCAATTTGAGAAGTGGTGTTGATGAGTTTCACTGAATCACAAGGTGGAACACTAGGGAAGATATTTACTACATCTCATGACATTTGTTCAGCGTTCGGTGGTAGTATCCTGAGCTGAATTTTATTTATTAGGACTGAAGAAATTTTTATTGAGAATTAAGGTTCAAAATTAGCGTACTGTTGAATGATGTCTATGAGAAACCGTGAAAGTTTTGCATCTGGAGCTTGAAAATATGAAACTACTGGTCTAATGGGATGCCCTGTTTTATGGAGTTCAACAAGGAAGTGAAGTTTTGGTGATTGCGGGTTGTCAATGAAAAGTTTATATTGTTGGTTGGTAGTTATTTTAGACTTGGCATACTCTAAAGCGCATTTTACTATGGATTGAAATTTATTAGTTGGATCGTTATAAATATTTTCATTATTACCTGATTCAATGAAATTTTGGGTTTTCAATAAATAATCTGCTTCATTTAAGGCTATGACTATATGACTTTTGTCTGCTTTAGTGAGTATGATATTTTCAGATGCGGACTTAGATTTAATGGACTTTAAAGTGGTATTTTCGAATTTCTCAGGTTGAAAACCATTGAACTCTTTTTGAAGTAGCAACGCTGAAGTGTGTTTTAGGTGTTTGGCTTGCGATGAATAATTTAGGGCTATTTCGGTTTCAATTAATAGCGAATCGAAATGGAGACCAGTGTTATTCGATTCTAAATTGTGTTCAAAACCCTTTTCTAGAAGTGTTCATTAGTTTGTGTCAATCTGATGAAGTCACAGTGTGGTGAAACCGGTCATAGTTTTATTAACATAGTGAAAATCTAAATACCATAGTTTCATTTCATTGAAAATAGGTATATCGATTTTCATCAAGTAACGACCTCCTCAATTAAAATATTTAAGAAGAAATTTAGTTATCACAATACCATTTATACCCAAGAAGCAGATGAGAGACGTAGGGATAAACAGAAATCAAGATGGTCGTCTGATCTTGAGCTATGTTTAGATTGTACAGCTCCACAAAAAAAAATTTTGTTGCTCTGGGTTTCCTAGCAAATTCGTATGTTTTGAGTGTCCAGATTAGGAATGAATTTATGAAAGTATTAAATATGCTCCTGTTTTCATTACTTTCTGATATTTTATATTTCGAACAAATATCGGTTTGTTAGTAAAAAAATTTATTAGTCCAGTCATAATTTTGTTTCTCTACATTTCTTTTGGCCAGATCGCGTTATCCCCCAGTATCCTGCGGATCTGCTTGGTCCTTACCCCGCAAAACAGCCATTATCTCAGTTATTTGACAATATTGAAGTAGACGTGAATCTGGATAAGTAATCATGAGTGGATACTTTCTTTAATTTGCTGAGTGTTCATTATATCGAAGTTTATGTTAAAATATGGACAAACTATATAAACTTAGGTTCGTCACAAAGTTTTCAGGTCCTGCGCTGAGTCGGTTGGTATTCCTACGATCTGGATGGAGACAAAGAATCATTTTCATGTTTACTTCTTCTGTGTGGTAGATATTGAAGGTTTTAATCGAAATCCAACGTCGAGAAATCTGGACTCAGACAACAAAATGTTCCGATTCACACAATGAAAATCTCTTTCTCTATATTTACGATTAAAAGTAATTCACAGACCTTCAGAAGTGGATTGATATAATGAATATTCTTCTAGGCATGGTATGAAAAAATACAATCCTACTGAGTGGCGCATTTCTATTGACTGTTATAGAACATGTTAAATTCAACAAATCCAAGGAAGAATACGGAAGTTACTTAAAAAAAAACAATAACTTGCAGCACCAACGTCCGATCTGTGTGGATATGAAAATGGTTAATGACCCTCCTCAAATACGGCATGTAATCAATGTTATGGAAAGTGAAGCTTGGAAAAATTTTACAGTACTAGCTCACCATAAAACACCAAACTATTAAGAAATTATGCAAAAGATGCTTTGAAATTATAGAAGCAAACATGAGTATCAAGTTATACTATCTCCTCAATCATCAGGATAAATTTCCAGATGTTTTTGGAAATTACAGTGGGGAGCAAGGAGAACGCTCTCATCAGGAGCTACAAGAAACGGAAAAATGGAGGTATCATCATATGGTGGCCGGTCTTTGAAATAAAATTGTCTCATCTCATAAAAGGCGCTTTATTGAAATCTAAGCTGTTTTCATCATTTTGATCTCCTTTAGCATCAACATCCTAATTTTTCAATAAGAAACTGACATCATAATTAAATCAGTTTTGTGTCTTATATTCTCCGATTTCTATAATATAAAATAAAATAAATATTCAGAAAAGGAGAGCACCTGCAATCGTATCATGAATTATGAGCATAGATATATTGAGAATCAATATTTTATGCAAGAAAGTACTGTTAACCAGTGTAATGTTTAAAAGCTATTGAAATTCCTACGAATTCCGGTAAACCTGATATCTAGCTTTTATGACCTGAATCTAATATTTAGGTTTTCTTGAAATATCAGAAATAATTTTGCCAAAACAAAATTCTGCAAAACCAGTTATTAATTGTTGGAGTTGGATAAGTAGCTTTCTTTCAAATAGATTAATACAAGTACAAACATTCGATTAATTGCTTTAAAATTTTAATGAGGGTGGGAAAATCTGGTGTTGCAATAATGATATCACCTAAATAATAAAACACAAAAGGTTCCAGATCTGGTCCTATCACCATATCCATTAAACGACACATGGCCTGAGCACTAGTGTTTAGGCCAAGAGGTAAAACTTTTAAACAAAATAGCCCTCTCCCAGCCACAGCAAAAGTAGTTTTAATTGGAGATGATTCATCGAGGCGAATCTGAAAAAATGCTGACTTAAGGTCAATGGAAGAGATAAATTTAGCATCACGGACTTTGATTACAATGGAATCAATGAGGGGCATCAAATACCTGTCTGGAACTGAAACAGAGTTTAACTACCTACCATCGAAACAAACACGATAAGTATCATCCTTTTTTGGGACTAACCAGAGTAGGGATAAACAAGGAGGAGGATCTTCACGTTGGGTGATGATGTCTTGTTGCAACATCTTGTCTATTTCGGTATTCAGAACTTTTGCATTGCAGAGATAAAGGATACTGATGTTGCCTGATTGGTTTAGCGGTACCTGTGTCGATATGACGCGTAACTTAGCAAGATTAATAAAATCCATAACCAAAATTAATTTTTTAATTCAAATATTAATTTATTGAGAACCTTACACAATTTACCAAGTGAAATAGGCAACTCCACATATCCTATGGCATCATGCAACTGAACATCAGCTGTTGTTAAACTAATTGCAATATCATATCTGAGACTTGAATTCATCGAACTTAAAAATATAAAGGATATGCACCTAAAATTGAAAGATTACTACCACTATCCAAAAAAGCTGATTTCTTTTTCTGACTCAATACTAATAGAAATATAAAGACGGTTATCATTTTTTTCTTAATCTTAAAGAGGGTTGATATTTACGGGTTTATGGTGAACTTGGGATTGAGGGGTGGTTGAAACTCTTTGGGACACAGAACAAGGTTGACAAAAATCACGAACTATCCTAAACCGAGACTTTCATTCTAGATGTTCGAACGAGGGTTTGACAAAGACTGTATTTGCAGGAGGACACTTCACTTGCTTTGCCTGCTCGACTTTCCAAGACCTGAGGGGCCTGCAACGCCGAGGGATGAAACGGGACCTGGTCTCACGTCGTTTTTTAAACAAATTGGTAGGTTGGATTTTGTCACTCCAGATTTACCACATAAACAACGAAAAGGGTTTCTCCTGCTCCTACAATCCCTGAAGACATGTCCTGACTTACAACAGTTCCAACAAATTACAGTGGAGGTCTAAATCTCTGAAACATGGGCATTTTAATAACTTGGCTTGAAAGGTTTAGATTCCCTTCAAACAAAGAGTCTATACGTTCGCACAAAGAGGTCAGCTGGGCTAGAACGTCAATGTCATGCAAGACCAAGGACTTCACTTAATCAGACAGTAAATTATTTCTTATGATATTAACTATATCCTTCTCAGGAATGGGTCTGTTCAACCTATTATACTGCGCTTCCAAAGATGGAATAAAAATTGATACATGTTTCCTCACATCTTGTTTTAGTGATTTTATACTCTCATTAAGGTTGTGATCATAATTATCTGGCAAAAAGACTTGTTTTAAAGAATCTACTAGCTCGCTCCAGTCCGCAAATTCATTTTCAAGATGACCGTTAGGCCAAAACATACACTCATCTCCCTCAAAGAGATCCGTGGCTGCCTCAAACAAATCAACATCAGTGCAACCCCTAGATACTTTCAATGAGTCGATTTACTCCAAAAATTGAATTGAGGAAACCCGATCATTAAACTTTTCAAGGCCCTACTTTAAAACAGGAACCTCTTTGACAGATAGATCGCCTGAGTAATTGGTCGAACTACGAAGAGCAGTGGATTCTGAAGCAGGGATGTTAGTCAAAAGTGGATCTTCGTCCTTTGGTTCTATCCTCTCCGCAAATTCTTCCTCTAACTCAAGCAACCTAGTCCTCAACTAATATTTTGAAACACTATGATGGACTGAATTCATTCACTAGTTCTTCAAGCTCCCTCACTATCTTCAGCAAAAGAAAACGGAACCTCGATAGAATGGAATCTCCGATTACCGGTTTCCTGAGCTAACAAACCCCGTAACATTCTCCTTCTATCTTCCACTGAAGCGGGTGGAGTCTCCCCCCGTATAGTAATCTCACAATTCATCACTACTAAGAAAGTTTGGATTAAATTCATTGGCCATAATAAAAACCTAACAGAAATTTAAAGTAATTTGAAATGGAACTATGTAAAATATAAAGTACGGAAACTGTGTCTTAAACCCCAACAATTTATATACCCCGAAAGTTAAACGAATATAATTAAAATGATGAAGTTCAACCTTAAATTGAAATTACGAAATACCTGATGCTAATGAAAAGACTAAATTGTAAATAAAATCCCGAAATACTTAAGCGAAAAAAACCTAAATCTTACTAGTAATAATAAAAAGAAAAAAACGAAAATGTCAGGAATGAACTAAAAGGAAGCTACTTAAAAATTAAAATTATTTAACCGTAAATGAAAACGCTCTGCCTTTATACAAATTTGAGTTCCACCGAGAATACACAACCCTAAGTCACCAACAAAAATCGTGGCCTTTCACGTTGGGCGCTATTTGTAACAAGAGACTCTTTAAACTAAAAGAGAGAGTTATAGGTGCATATTTTCGGGGAAATCAAACACTTAAATTGAAACTTGCAGAATATATTTAAATTTACAAAAAAAAACTTAACGTCAAGAACAAATAACAATGATTCAGTCCTGTGATGTGGTCCCTCGGTATTTGGGCGGTTATTCAATGCTTCCAGACCTGGTTGAAGCAGTAATTTTCTTGTGGTTTGTTTGTTTTTTCTTTAACGTGCTCTGTTTCTGCCTTTTGGCTAATGACACGCCGGGGAATTCTGTCACCTCACTAACCCGGGAATTTTGCCGAACCCCTCTCCTGTCGAGGGAAGGGATCTTTAATGTCCAACACATCTCTGTTAGACAGGACCGACAGCTTTACATCTCCTCCGAAAGATGGACACTCAAGCGATTCCCAGAATCCGAAAAATCGCACCGACTTTGTGGGGATTGAACCCAGGTAACTCTGCGTAGGAGACGAGCATCATATCTCATACGCCACCGAGCCGGCTTCCTTGTGGATTATTTCGCTCTCAACGTGTACCAGACCTAGGACTGATCCAATACATATAAGAAAAACTGTACAACACAAAACTCCAGTGAACCTGACTGTCTACGGAATACTATATCAAAAAAAACTGCATTGAAATTTAAAAAATGTAGACAGCACGTGGTTCACTAAAGTTGAAACAGAAAATATCGAATAATGAAGCAAGAAAAGAAAATAAAAAAAAAACTGAAAACAAGAATTAATACGCAGTTTGAGAGTAAGAAACAAACATGGCAGACGAAAATTCAACTTACCCCGTTTTCCAACAAACACTGATCGGTAAATTGAAGTTTAAGAACTCTTGCACTTGTAACGATAGCTCTCAAATATAATATATATATATATATTTTTGTTTTCTTAATAATTAAATAGATCTTAAATCGTACAAGTTGCAAAGTATTTACTCAATGCGATCTTCAGGTTAAATGACCGAACACTGAACTAGATCTGGTAGGGAGACGTGGACGTATAAAAATGCCGAGCACTGAAACAAAATTTATACTGTGCATATTTATACAGGGTGTTTCAACGAAAACTAAACAGAGGCTATATCTACCAAGATATTCATTTTTGATCAAAAAGCAAAACAGGTCAATATTTGTTTCATAGAGGACATCTTTTGGTGTACAAAAATTGCCTGAAATATCAACCCCCTAAGCGGGGGTTGAAATCCTTGAACATTTTGAATAGGAAAGATGGGTCGAGTGATGACTAAAAAGAAAGGTGGTATCTTTGTCCACACTGCCTTGAACGAATTTTCGTTTTTGATTGAAAACTGTGAAAGATACAGGGTGAGCAACTGAAAGATAGGAAGACTATTTCTCTGAAAATATTCAAGTTTCAGTGAAGTAATATGAAACAGATCCATGCTTATCAATGGCAGTCATCATCAAGTACCATCCTCATCTCAAATTTCAACTCCTAGAGCAGGGGTGACCACCCTTGAAAATTTGGAAGAGGGTAGATGGATCGAGTGATACCTCGAAAGAAAAGTATTCTTTGTCTGCATCCACGTGAACAAATTATCAGTTTTGATTGAAAACTGTAGAAAATACAGAGTGAGCTATTGAAAAATAAAGGAGACTATCAATTGCCCTGAGCTATTCAAGTAGTAGGCTGTCATCTTCCGAAACACCTTTCACATCTTAAATTTCAACCCCTAGAGCAGGGATGACCACCCTGTGTTATTTTTAAAGCAGAAAATAGGCCCAGTTATAACCTTCTGAGGAAGTATTTTCGTTTGTCTCCAAAATGGTGTGCAAATTTTCGTTCTCCATCAAAATTAATGGGTGAGCAGCTGAAACATTGGAATGATTATGAAGGATTATGAATCCTGATAGGAAACCATATAACTATCAGTTATAGTAACTCCATTGATCTTTGAACATTCGTTGCACGATATACTCGAATAGCTCAGAGCGATAGATAGTCTCCTTCATTTTTCAGTAGCTTACTCTGTATATTCTATCGCTCTGAGCTATTCAAGTATTAGTGCAAAAAATGAAACAGTTAAAATTTGAGATGTGATTGGTGTTTTGGAAGATGACAGCCTTTGACCTGGAATGAACCTGTTCCATTTTTTTGCACTAATACTTGAAGAGCTCAGGGCGATATATAGTCTCCTCTATTTTTCAGTAGCTCACTCTGTATCTTCTACAGTTTTAAATCAAAAATGAAAATACGTTCACGGGGATGCAGACAAAGATAATACGTTTCCTTCGAGGTGTCACTAGACCCATCTACCTTCTTCCAAATTTTCAAGGGAGGTCACCCCTGCTGTAGGGGGTTAAAATTCGAGATGAGGATGGTACTTGATGATGACTGTTATTCATCAACATGGATTTGTTCCATTTTACTTCACTGAAACTTGAATAGTCTCAGGGAAATAGTCTTTCCTATCTTTCAGTTGCTCACCCTGTATCTTAAACAGTTTTCAATTAAAAATGAAAATTCGTTCAAGGCAAAGTAGACAAAGATACCACCTTTCTTTTGAGTTATCACTCGACCCATCTTCCTAATTCAAAATGTTCAAGGATGGCAACCCCCGCTTAGGGGGTTGATATTTCAGGCAAGTTTTGTACCCTGTAAGATGTCACCCTTGAAACAAAGAATTTACCCGTTATTGCGTTTTGTTCAGAAATGAATATCTTGGTAGATATAGCCTCTGTTTAGTTTTCGTTGAAGCACCCTGTATATATCAGCCACCGTGTGAATGAAATGTAACGGGCATTATGCAGGTTACATCATACAAACCCTAATCTTATATACAGGTAACAAAAACAAGAGATTGGATTTATAAGAATTCGTAGAAATTTCTTAGCTCACAAACTTAATCTTCCAATAATCAACAACCAGCTTGATTTCTGCTTGTCCTGAGTTCCTCATCTTTTTCCCAGTTATCGATAAAATTGTAATATCTAATTTTCCTCTTAGTCTGGGAAAATGGGATATAACCCGAAGAATATGTCAAAGATATTTTTATTCATCAGATTCTGCGAAACTTCAGTCTACTATAGAGGAGTTTGTACATGTTTGAAAAGAAAGGCGAAGAGCACAATATCCACATATTACTTTTATTTGCAATAAGTCGTCGAAAAAGAAGTAAGCCTAGAAATTTTCATGCTCATAAAAAAGAGCGAAAAGTTAGTATAAATCACTCAAAATGATATTGCATTTGCACCAACTTCTGTGGGAGAAATTACACCGCATGAAAATAGAGATTCCTATCGTTCCAAGTTGTATTTGCCGCTATT
Source organism: Cryptolaemus montrouzieri (assembly GCA_013387265.2). Lineage (NCBI taxonomy): Eukaryota > Metazoa > Arthropoda > Insecta > Coleoptera > Coccinellidae > Cryptolaemus > Cryptolaemus montrouzieri. Next base: position 42,339,165 of record JABFTP020000124.1, on the reverse strand, counting down.
ACTGAAATATTAATTTGCAGTGATGCAAGAAAATGGGTAAAACGAAGAAGTTGATACACTACAAGATGAATGGACAAATTCAGGTGTTGGCACTTGGAAGAAAAGATGCTTCTCATGACTATATGGTGCTTCTACGTTGATAGGAAAACACACCGTCAAAGTTTTTGATGCTATGAGTATTAGCAGTTTTAGTACTGGATGAAATAAATCGAAATGAACAAGAAAAATTGATGGTTTGGGGTGTGAAATATGCAATAAAACTCACGTAAGATAGTGCAACATAAATCATTCAAAATACTCTGAATAAATCGAAATAAGGTATTTCACGCAAATATTTGCCGGAAGTATCTCACGTACATTGCTAATGGTGAGCGCCAAACTTCCAAAGCATTTCGGAATACCAATCCATACGTAAAAATTTGTGATACCAAAAGAAGAATATTTATCCTCGTCATCAATTTCTACATGGGCCTGCATGCAACGCCGATATAGTTATTCGAAGAGGAAACTTTTCCAGAGCGTACCCTTGAATCAGTCGTCTGTTCATTACGAAATGTGAATATTTCTCACCAGGTGTATCAGCGTTCCGCTTACGTGCATCTGTGGAAATACTGCCTACAACGAGATCAGCCCGATGCGGATCTATGGATCCGTACATATTCCATGATTTCCTAAGGACTCATTTGCAGAAACAATATTCTGAAACAATTTTTCTTCTTTTCGTTGGTTTAGATGTGAATTTAATGGTTTTTTGGTATCTTTCCCTTCCAACATGATTATAACTTATCTTTGCTGTAGCTATTAAGCTCACTAATCGAACAAAATTATGGAAACTGCGCGAGAGGGTAAGAAATAGATATAAAGTGAAACTGATAGAGATGTCTACAAATTCGGTTCGGGAAAGTCGGTAGATTATATTTTGATTTGTAACCCTTTCACTTCCTCATGTCTTAATCAAATGATCAGATCATTGAATTGCACACTTTTTGGCGTTTAACGTCCTCACTTTTCTCTTATTTGATCGACTATTTTACTACTCTTATCGGCTGCCCTATATGCAGGACCTAATATAAGGGGATCATGTATGGTGAAGGTAATCAACAGGGTGTAAGGTATTTCCCTTTGTGTTAATCTGTTTCACTCAAGTGAATCCCAAAATCCCCTGTTGGTCTCCCATAGCAAGACTGAAGAATTGATTGAACACATTCTACTATAGTCTGTTCACGTTAAGTTCAAAATTACGTCATCAACCAGTTTTCTCGGATGTTGCCAATGTTTCCCAAAATTCCTATTCAGTGCGTCTGTAAAGTATGTAATCAAATTCATAATTACTTTATTTTTGATTTTCGTGCAAAACGCTCAGACAAGTCGATTTTCATTTTCAACTCAAAATTATTTGGAAGAAAATAAATTCTGTAATTCGCAAGTCATCCACCATTTTTTTCAAATAACATTCCATATTTTTTCATCTTTATTCTACAGGGATTATTTTTTGAGTGTTTTGATACCCATAGTAGGAGTCTGAGATGCGTATTTTCTGAAATAGAGGCTGTTTCACTCAAGAGGTGGTGGTATGAATTTTTCTCGGAATGAATTAGGTTGTCACTTCGACTATTTCCTAGAGAAAATTTTACCTGATGTCAATTGGAGGCATATGAAATTAATTCGCGACCTTTCTTTCCCGAAGAACTTTTTCAATAATCATTGATATCAATACCTCTTGAATGGAGCACCCTGTATATCGAAAACTACGTATATCAGACCCCCAGTGTGAAGTATAAAAAATTCAGAAAAATGGTCTCTGTACCTTTCAAAGACAGTAAGAAAAACAATTATTTTTCGGCCGAAAAATTTCGAGTTGAAAATTAAAATCGACCTGATGATCATGATGGATCTTCAGAATACTAGTACTTATCTGTAAACGCGACACATGAAGCATAATTCAATTCAATTGTGTTCACCTTTTCTCAATATAAAAACAGAAAAAGAAGAAATTTCAGTATGCACTTTGTTCAATAAAGGTTTTGAGCACTGGCAATCTCATTGAATTTGAAATTCGATGGAAATGAATAAGGTTTTAAAGAAAATCAGGTTTTGAATGAGTCCAAAATTCAAATCAAAACGTTACTTTTTGACTGATAAAAGATTAATTTTACTAGGCCATAAAATAATAATTTTTTCATAATATTTCAATCTTTCAAGAGAAACTATAATTTAGTCTACTTGGCACTTCTTGCAGAGTCAAATTAGCAGCACATCTAAAACTATCTAATAACAGAAATCAACAAAATCATTTATTTTAATTTACAAGGGAGAGGTTTAAGAGTTAAAATTAGTTGACAAAATAGATACTGCATTTTATTCTGAAAGTTTGTCTAAAAATGTTTCACTATCACTGTCATTCCTGTCCCTATTTATTATCAAAGAGAGAACATCTTCAACATCAAAATGAAGTTCGCGTTCCCACCAATATTGAATTTCTTTTCTGTATGCTCAATAAATTTACTCCATACCACTGGAGAAATTTTCTGAAGAGCTTCTTGCCATCCAGAAAGAGATTTTTCAGCGGAACTCTCTTCCTTCCCAACATGGTCCCGATAATAATTTTTGTTTATACCCGAAATATTTTCAATTGGTTTGAAAATGCAGTGGTGCGGAGAAAGACGTAATACTTCGTGTCCATATTCTTCAGCTACATTATTATCAATTTCATATATTGAATTTGGCTTATTCCTGTGAAACTTATTCAAATTGAAAACACTCCTACTCCTTGAAACACAATCCTATTTGAATTCAGTACTTATGTTTTAACTAGACTCTATATTTGTGGTTTCAAATCACTTCATTTATAAGAAATATTATTGATTCTTAACCATTTCAACCTTTTCAGTTGCTGTTGTGGGGGCTTTGTACAAAATAGTTGTATGATAACTTGCATTATTGAGTGTAATTGTTGAAGGCTTTTCCAAACTCAGCCATAGTTGGTGCACAAACCAATGCTTGAAGTTTTCTTGATTCATTTCCTCGTGGTAACCACTATATGAAGTTTTGAGGAAAAACAAGTTCTGCACCAGGAACGAAACCATGCTTGTTGCCTGCATGGAGTACAATGAATCTGAAACGAGTATCAGATTTAGATCATCTTGAAATAGTAGAAACAATAGTTGATAACCTCACTTGGTTCCACCAACTTTTGTTTCATTCACACTTTAATATTGTCATCTTGCCACGAACGACCGATAGTACCATCCTTGAAAATTCATGTTTCGACAATCGTAATCCTTCATTTTCATACGAATATATGATTGCAAAAATGGATACGCTTCAATGCAATATGAGGTAGTTTCATCAAACCTCTTCTTGGATTATCTCTGGAATACTTATATCCAATGTTTCATACAGTTTTCCACAGATATGTCTTACACCCATTGAAAATATCTCTTTCGTGGAGCTTTTCTTTTAATGCAGACAACTTAATATGTTCCTCTTTGAAGAATATAATATTAAACTTGGTTTAGACAAAGGTTATAATGACTACTTACTGTTCTGGAACTTGTCAAAGATAGTATTTCTCATGGCAGTTTGATCGAAATCGTTAATATGTACTACAGGTTAGGTTAGATTCCTTTTTTTTCTTGGGCTTCTCAGTGGTTCACCACTCTTTGTATTTGCCATTATAATGTTAATGAATGAAATGTTCACTTGTGAAGCACTCGCTATCCTCTGTAAGCAAGAAAGTTCATAGTATGTAGATGTGTAGACAATTTGGAAAGTAACAGATAAACAAGTTAAGTTGTATCATAATATTTGTCTTTCAAGGGTGGAAGGCCTCTACTGTTATTAATTTTAGTGGTACTTACATCTCTTACAGCCGTAAGGGGAGAAGAGGCCCCGCCATCATCTCGTTCTTGTTAGAAATAATTGCATGATGATGCAATCATGTGCTGGGCTTGGCTCGAGAAAGCTCTTGGCATTTTCACTGTATATATATATATATATAATAAATATTCGAAACACTAAGTTCTGAAAGGAATTGATTTCAAAATAATGATTCAAGTATTATCAAAACTTCGAGGAAAACACTTCAATCTTAGCTCAACCAGCACAAGAAAGCGAACTAAATTAAACAATAAAATGATGTCAACGCCGCATTTCAATGCCAACTGTCATTACAAAATGTCACCATATATCACTAGTAGTACCTTTGCGATGGACTTATTATTTTGTACTTGGCCATTGCAATCTTTCCCAACCAGATATTCCTAGCTATGACGTCTATTCAAACTCAACGTGAACAGACTATAACCGAACGAATAAGAGGCCCATATGTCATGCATCGCTCCGCTGCTGACGAGCTCTCATAGCAAGTCTATGCGAACGAACTATTGAAATGAGGAGCAAAGGATCTGTGATCTAGTTCACGTTGTTTATCTGAGAGAGTGAATTTTCGATCTAAGTCATTCATGAACTACAAAAGATCTCGCTCTAAACACTCAGGACAGGGGTTGTAAAGTAAAGGAATGGAAAGTCTAGAGACTCTTTTCAAAATAAGGTTGTCTTCTCACTCTGATACGAATACTACAGATTATTGCCCGACTACTCGACTGTTTATATTCACCAGTAGCTGAGCAAATTCATTTTGAGAACATGTTCAGCATCGAAAAACGCACTGGTTCTCTGAACCTGCTTTTGAGCTGTGAGTTGGTGCTGTTGTGAGGCAGTCACAAATACTGCTTAGACGCTGAAAGTGATACTTTTGAGCACACCGTACTTTTCAATGCTAGTATCACTTTTTTTTCATTTTATTTGAAACTTCTATTGAATAAGTATTGACTGGTTTTAGGTTTCTGTATACCTGAAATGTCACGTTTTCATTTCATTCGCAATTCTATCAAAGACCTTCTGTTCTTCAGAAAATTACGTCATTATGGCCGTAATCCACAATGTTCTATGTAAGGTTCTATGAATTTCAGCCAATTTTGAAAATTATTTTAAAATAGTATTATATATATATAATCAATCTGAATTGGTGTAGGTTCTACAATATATCAACATTTCATGGAAATTCGAAATCGCAACAATATTGTTCACATATGAAATTTTTCCATTCAATCTTCTGTCTTGCGATTGTTTCAGCCTCTGTCCAATTTTTCTCTGTTGTCCGCTTTTACTCCATCCCATCCCGTGGTCTGCCTCTTTTCATCTTTCCGTTAGTATTTGTCTCCCATATACGTTTGACTTGCCGTGTATTATCCATTCGCTGAAGATGTCCCCACCAGCTGAGCTGCTTTTTCCTATAAATTTCAAAGTTGATTCAATTCCTAATACCTTTCGTTTGTCAATGTTCTTTAGCTTATCTCTTTTGTGACTTCCTCACCCTCCTAAGATATTTCATTTCGACAGCTTGAATTTTACTTTTTGGTTTTTATTTAGAACCCATGACTCACATCCAAATGTCAGTATTGGCCTATAGATAGACGTGGATACTTTCATTTTTGGGGCTCTTAACACTTCTTACTTCTTTTTTATTTATGAAATTGTTGATGATAGCATTATATGTCTTCATGGCCATTTCAATCCTATCATTGATTTCAGCATCTTTCCTGATTCTTTGAGTTCAACTCCCAAGTACTTTTATTTTTCCACTTACTCTATTTTTGTCCCTCTATCTGCATATTTATGTCTTCCTTTTATGTTTCAATCATCATTACCTTAGTTTCTTCTTTGTTCATTTTCATACCACTCTTCATAACATTCTCTGTTCCAAATATTCAAGTTTTTCTGAAGATCTTTTTCATTGCTGGCCATTATCATTATATCATCCGCATATTCCCTTCTGATGCTTCTACTTGCTGTAGGTTTCTATATTCAATCTGTATTTTCCTCACTTCTGTCGTGCAATTTTTTTTAATATTTCATCCATAAAGAATATAATAAAAAAAAACAAGTACTATGTTTTAAGAATTTTACTTAATAATTGCGATTCGTAACGCGTTTCACTACACCGTAGCTTCTTCAGACGAATGATTATGATAATCATTCGTCTGAAGAAGCTACGGTGTAGTGAAACGCGTTACGAATCGCAATTATTAAGTAAAATTCTTAAAACACAGTACTTGTTTTTTTTATTATCGATAATGGAATTTTACCAAGTAAAAGCCTCCCAAATTCAAACATAAAGAATATAAACAACAAAGGACTAAGCCCACCCACTGTCTAAGTTCCTCCGTTGTCTTGAAATACTCCGATCTCCTGTTATCGCTTATAATACAATTTCCATTACTGTCATATATATTTATTATCGGTCTTATAATTTTTGCTTTGATTCCTCTTCTACGTAGTGTTTCTCATGATCTACTCTAGGCACCCTATCAATGATTTCGGAACGCTAGGTATATTTTCTTCTTTATCGTGTTAGATTTTTCCATCAATATCTTTATGCTGAATGTATGATCTTGCAGACTTCTTCCTTTTCGAAATCCACTAAGTGTCTCTCCCAATGTTCTTTCAATAATTGGCCTCAGCGTTATATATATTATTTATTCATATGTTTTTATAGCAGTACATAATAACATGATTCCTCTGTAGTTGCTACATTCATGTTCTTCACCTGATTTTTAAATTGGAATTATCTTTGAAATCTGCCAGTCTTCCGGGATTTGTTCTTCTTGCCATACCCTATTATATTTTTTCAAAACCACGTCTTCTCCATATTGTCCCATATTCTTGATCATTTCGGTCGTAATCTTGTCATAGCCTGGGGCTTTTCCGTTTTCGAGCGTTTTATAGCTTCCTGTAATTCCTGTTTTGTTATCTTTTCTAGGTCTCTATCTTCTTCTATGCAAACTTCACTATCCTCTAATCCGTTTCCTCCGCTCCCAAGTACCTCTTGAAAATATTGCTTCCATCTTTCGATTATCTTCCTGTCATGATTATAGAATAGCATTTGGCTCCCGGCTTCTAAATAGTATTACGATAACTTTAATTTCGTTTGTGTATAGTATTTCTGTTGCATAAAATGTAAAATCAATAGTTAACCAAGAAATTTCTGAATTTATTTATCATTCATGTGCAATGACAAATTGTTTAGTCGAACTTGCAGAATATTCAACGAAAAGTACCCGAATTTACGACCAATTTGCAGAAAATAATTTAGAAAAATCTTCCAAAGAATGCTCATGCGAATTGTTTGTATATTTGGGTATTTTCTTTCAATGTACTGCAAGGCACTTATTATTTATTGATATTAACCATGGATGATAAATAAATGCATAATATTCTCGTTAAATATAAATTTGCCAATTTGATCAACAAAATAAATAATACCCAAACAGAATTAGTGTTATTACTATTTTAAATAATCTCCAAACGTCAGATGTAGATTGAAATTCATAAACAACTTCTATAAAACATTGTAAAAAATAGAAACTGGTATCGGAATTGAAACCACTCTGTCTGTTTCTATGTTCCACGGCCTAATGACTTCATTATCCTAAGGAAATATTGGCTTTGATTAAACGGTGGATATAATGACGATCATATGTTATCTTGAAGCCTGCAAAACTTATATTCGTCGTACATGCATAGGAATTGCATCGCGAAATCTGAATTTCCTCTCAGATGACATGAATGTAGGCTTCGATATAATTTTCCTTTGATGTTCCATTAAATTTCATTGTCAAGAGGTTTTGAGTCCTTCAGCATGACCGAATTTACTCACAAGTATCAGGGATTATAAAGAAGACAGAATTTACAACTGCAATCGTATTAGTAGGGGAGCCCAGAGGGCTAAATGAGTTTTCACTCCAGCTCTTTGAAGACCTATTGGATTATAAAGATTAGATGTTAAACAGAAAATAAGTTTATATGATGTATACCTTTTTAGTGGTGGGGAAATTTCTGTGAATTTGCAAAATGTAAAAAGATAGTTATAAAAAATCCTCAAGCGTGTCAGTGTTCGTTAACGTAAACGGTCTACGAACTCCTGTTTACAAAGAGATATTAGTCTGACAGATTTCTCGTTGAGGATAGCTGTATTAAACGATAGAAGTTAAGAAAAATATGTTTTTCTCGGGCTCGTCAGAAATTCAAAAGAAACGTTAAATAAACTACAAAAGTATACTGTTATAAAGACTGACGATTTGGAGGTGACCAAAGGTTTATGGCCAATATTTAAAAGTGCAAAAAAAAATCGTGATATCGAAATACTCGAGCGCGTCAGAATTTCATACAGGTGGTCCAGCTCAATATTCTAGAGGTGTGAGCTCTTAATCTGATGAGTTTGTAAAGGAATTTTTTTAATCTGACAATTAAAAATAAAATTAATTTTTTTTTAATTTTTATTGTAAATTTTTTTATATAAAGAATTGAAAGCAGAGAATATTAATAAATAAAAAATATAATTATATTTTTATAATTAATTTTCATCGTCTGTTGAATCTTCGTCGAACTGGAAATTCAAGTCTGATTGATCATTTTCATCCATATCTTGCGTATCTGTAACAACAAATAGTTATGATCTTAACAATCTATTCTTTATTTAATAACATTATCACAGCAATATAAACTTACCAGATTCAGAAGTATTTCCTAAAATCTCAGGTGTGACGACAATATCCTCGTACGCTTCTGGCAGCTGATTCCCCGTAAACCACACCATCTCCAATTTCCCTTCTTCATTTTTTCCAACCAAAGTCTGTCGGTGACATTTCACTAGCAATACGAAAATGTGCATTTCTCCACAAACATGCAATATATTTTGTTCTTAATAAGTGTTGTCGTAGCTCAGATTGACATGGTGGTAGATTGCAAGCATCGTAATTACGCACATTTAATGAGAAAGGTTGTGCAGTATCAGTAACTTTATAAGTTTTGTTAAATAGTTCTATTCTTGCTCGATTAACATCTGCAACTTTTTTTAGACCATATAAGTGGCAAACGAACGATTCCATCGTCAAAAACAATTCTTCAGTCGTGTACGCTTCTGATCCTAAATTAGCAAAAGCTTTTTGAAAGCTTTCAGAACTCATCATAATATCGAACGGTTTTTTTTTACCTCGCCTATAGAAGGCTGGATTAAAATCACAGCCTGTTAACGCGTGGAGAGCAGGTAATGCTTGTGAAGCTAACAAGCCTAACTTCTTAAAAGAGCAGAAATATCGATATATCGACGAGCATTACCTACTCCAAGATCAATCCATATTTCCACAGCTGCTTGCAAATGCTCCCTATTGGCTAACATTATTATAACAATATCGGTATCTGAACTTCTGATTGTGACGGTAGAATCTTTCTTTATTTGACAAGTAAAAATACTATTTTTGTATCAGCTTCTTCATGATCTTGACAGGATAAGTCGTGATTGATAGTTCGCGTAACGGTATTTTCAGTAGCAGAATAAACGTAACATAAATCGTGATTTAGGTATATTGTTTTCTTACCGAAATTTCGGAATTTTTTCCTGAAACTTCCGATACAATATAACATTCTGTCCCACTTTCCTTTTTAAAATCAGCAGGTATTTTTACCGCAGTAAACAGTTTATAACACTGTGCATGATAAACTTCACTTAATGATTTTTCATCGAATAATTGAACGTCACTATAATTACTACGTGATTTTCTTTTAATTGGTTTGGCTCGACGATACTCCAAAACACTCAAAGATTTTTTTAAAGTTTCTGGAGTAAAATAAATAATTTTTTCAAGTGTCTCTTGTGCACAAAATACACATTTCTTTTTATCTTCATTATCACCACTCATTTTCGTAAAACACAATTAAATTCACTACATTTATTTCATAAAATACAATAAACAAACTAGATCGTTGTAAACAGATAAACACGGACGCGTTGTTGTGATCAGCTGTAACAGCAACATGGCGGCAAAGAGCAGTGTGGGGCAGTGCAAGAGAGTAAGACATAGAAAAAGAGTGAGAAAGGTTGAGAGGCGTGGAGCGGGAAATACACAACTCCCAGTAGTTGTACATATTATACTCTAATGATAATTTTAGGTATTTAGGCTCACGAAAATCGGCAGAATATGTCATGCCTATAATTTTTAAACAATTTTCTTTAAAATGAAAGAAACGAAATTTGCGCTCGAAAATTTTAAGGTAGCAATTTTTTTGCAACTTTGTAACTGGCTCAATTTTTATGTCACGCTCAAATTGTCAGATTAATAAAGGATTTCATTTTCTGCATGTAATTAACTTGGAACGTTTAAATCTGACGCGCTCGAGTTTATTTGAGGATCGATTTTTTTTTACTATTCTGATCGACTGCCCTAGACGCTCTCCACTATATTGAGAGACCATACTAGGTAGAAGTACTCAACAGAGTACGAAGATCCTCCCCTAATATTAAACTGCTAAGCTCAAGACACATACAAAATCCCCGCTTGGGCTCCCCTACTATATAGTCCACTCGAATCGAACTGCACGAAGCCAGGTATAGTCTATACAAATAAGGCAAGAATACCACAATATTTGCAGATGTTAATACTTGATTTCATGGGACAGTCAAGATAAAGATACGACATATAAGAATCCATATATTAGCTTCCATCAAATTCTGGTAATATTCTGATCATAAACGATTTCCTTTTCTTCATTTTCGCAGAAATAGTTGAAAATTTTCACTTTGGAATCTCTCGACATACAAATTTATCAAGGATTTTTTTCGAGATTTTAATTTCGCCACTACAATAAGATTAATACAATTTTGCACATTTTCTTTCGTCTTATAATTCAAACTGATCTTGCTTGAGTCAAAAATAACAAATCTGAAATCACCATCGACAGCGAAATGGGGAAAGGTAGTTCGAATTCTTATGCTGGAAAGTTTCGGGGGATTAGGCAGGGAAATGAAGATGGGGAAAAATAAACCTGCCAGACTCTGAATCAAAACTACAGATACGGATAAGATATAAGAGAGTGGATAACAAAAAGTCAATCATACAGGGTGTTACCTATCAGTATGTCACAACTTGAGAGGGTAAATCTACGTGCAATTTTAAGAAAGAAAGTTTATATAAACATAGGTCCGCAAGAAATTCGTTACGGAGCTACAGGGTGTTGAAACTAACAGAAAAAATTAGTTTTTTCATCAGAACCTCTTCAGTTTTTGGGACATGCAGCCCAAATTTGGAATGCAAGCTATTTTGTACAGCCTAAATCCTTACACGTCCTAAATTTCAACCAGAATCTACAAGGTGTTTTCTTTTCTGGAGCCATGTCTTCCTTTGTCCTTTCAAACTTTTTTGAAGCACGCCACTGATCAGCGTAATATCAATTTTAGTTGTCTTCTTTCAATTTAGAAACTTTTTTGACACTTGTAGTGTTCTCGTATCTCCGACTGTTCTCGAGCAAAAAGTTCTTAAACGATTGTATTCATTCGAATTCTAACTAAAAAATGACTAAATGGCTTTGTGTCTGCTCGAATTGTTCATTTAATAATTGACTAGATCTAAGACTTTTGAAGTTATTGATGTAAAAAAAAATGGCTAATTTTACTAACGCCCATTGTATGATATCCATTACATGTATGGTCTGGCTGACGGAAACATAATAGAAGCTAGACGACTTTATCGGGCGCGATTGCCAAATAGAGTACCACCAGATAGTCGAATATTTTTATCCACAGAAGGTTGAGGAAAACTGGTACTTTTACTTCAAATAATCATTTAAAGGTGCAACTCAAACTATGAGAACTCCAGATATTGAGGAAGCAGTTTTGAATTGTATTGATTTAAATCCCCATGTGAGTACAAGTAAAATTAGACATCAGTTGAATAATTCACATGTTCTAGTTTGGAGGATTCTCCATGACTTTTCAGTGTACCCGTTTCATATTCAAAACGTCCAAACTCTACTTTCTTGAGATTTTCCTTCAATTTTTGCCGTTGGTTCTTAGATAAAATTAGAGAAATAGCTCATTCTGATAGTGAAACAATGCTCACAGACGAAGCTAACTTTTCGCAATAATCATTATTGGGCTGAGGAAAACCCCCATTTGATTGAAGAATCTCATCATCAAGAACAATTCTCACTTGATGTCTATGTCGTTATAATTGGAAATTATTCTTTTGGGCTATTTTTTTGTCTAACAGACTAAACGGTCCTGCTTATTGGCAATTTCTTGAGGAGGAGTTACCTTTATTGATCGAGAATGTGCCACTTTTGGTGAAAAACCTAATGTGGTTAATGCATGACAGGAAACCAGCACATTTCAGTGTAGAAGCTAGAAATTTCCTGAATAATACATTCAACAACTGATGGAGACTTCGAAATGGGCCAGAACCATGGCCTACTAGGTGCCGAGACATTTTTTATGGGTATATCTCGAATGTTTAGTTTATACCACTCCAAAAGAACACTGTAGAAGAATTGAGAAATCGAATAATAACCTCTTGTGACACGATAAGGAATACCCCAGGAATATCTCAAAGAGTGCGTGATGATATGCGAAGAAGGACAGGGGCCTGCATTCTTGCAGGTGGGGATACCTTCAGAAATTCATTCAGTTTTTAATTATTCTTTTTTTAGTTTGATATTGAATAAGTATAAGTTGAGTCTCAGAAGACGACCTATCAAAATAAAAGCAAATTTTGGGCATACCTATCAAATATTTCAATTATTATTTTTCTATTTAGCGAATAATATACAATTCAAAAAATTCAAATTCAATAATTTCTTACTCAAAAACGGTTGGAGATGAAGAAATTTGAAGTGTTAAAAACGAAAATTGATTGTACGCTGATCAGTCGCGTACTGCAAAAAAGTTTGAGAGGGCAAAAGGAGAAGGAAACACCTTGTGAATTTCAAATTAAAATCTAGAACCTGTAATGATGGAGACTGGGAAAAATAGTTTACATTCCAAATTTGGGCTGAGTTTCTTGAAAACTTCTGGAGTTTTGAAGAAAAAAACGATTTTTCCGTTACGAAGCTTTTGCAGACCTATATTAATATGAAGTTTTTTTCTTAAAATTGCACGTAGATTAACCTTCTCAAGTTGTGACATACTGTTATGTAACACCCTGTATTGATACTTTGAAAGGAGAGTAAGCTAAACGCATACGTTCCACCCTCCCATATTCATCTCTCAAAGGTGGGGCTGGAAAACGATGAAAAGACTACATAAAGGAGAGAATACCTAATGTTGAAGTAAAATGTGCTGAATTAAAGGTAAGATCTAGTGCATACAGAAGCTATAAAGTTACTATATCAGCAAATCATAGCTCAAAAGATTTGCAAGACAATTCCTGGCCACAGCACTTGGTTGAGAAAAAGTTTGTTGAGCCAGCTAGAATTTTCTGAGAATCTGGACCAAAAACAGAGGTGACTTATAAATAATGATCTCACTAAAAGCGAAAACAGAGGGGTCCACAATAAAAAAATTGTTCGCAACTCTTACTCAAATAAATATGCCTTTCCCTGCAATCCTTGACAGTGCAAATGAGGTGCAAATGAGTGAAACTGATGAACTAAAACCACTTATTGACACTTCATCGATACTGAACATAAATGTTCAGAGCCTATCACTGATGAAAACTACTTACTTTCAAGATATCGTTTAACAAAAACCCAGAAGTCTTTCTCCTACATTGGCACCAAACTGTACAACCTATTGCCTCATTCAATCAAGACTGATAATATGGTTTGTCTCAAGAGAAAAGTAAAGAAGATTCTCATTGAAGAAGCTCTATATACCGGCGAAGAATGCACAGAATTTTATTAGGTATCACCTTGGCTAGTATTCTCTTTTTATGTACTCTGTCGGTGACCGATTGTTTTAGCTTGTTTATTTATAGTGTCTTGTAATTGTTTTATATTATTCATCATTTGATGCATGTTAATGAGCAACTTAAAATTTTTATGCTTCCTAGACTCAACATTTTATTTTGTATGTTTTTAGACACGCCATCTAATTCCTTTTGATGGCTAATAAATATATCATATCATACCTTATCAACTATGTGACTCTGAACTAGAAGCTTGCTCGCGTGGCTGAAGAAGATTATATGACATCAATATTGCATTGGTGTTAACTTTCCTTAATTACAATAGCGAGGACGATAACTCCACAACTGCAACATTTCTTTCAACCTCATCACTTTTCATTATTTCGAACTCAATAAACCATTTTCCGTATTTTTAGGTTATATCATCAATCCATTTGAATTTATCATCTTGAAAAAGCCTATATTCCAAATTATGTGAAATTCGTTTCTTGCAATCAAATGATATAAATACATTCACAACGAATGACGCACATGTGTGTCACTAATTATGCTCCGGCGAAACCGATGACGCATGTGTTCTCGGCCTAGACGAAAAAATGCGAATCATATGGTACTGACTCTAGTGTGAGATAGTTGTTGTCTATTCGAGGAGTTCCTAACCCACGTGTATACTTGTATAATGTTGGTTTCGATATTTTACGATCGGATTGGGAAATGGATGATCAATCTCCGGGGCATTCCAGGCCAAAAATACGATTTAAAAATTATTGTAGAAAGCATCATACCAAGAAAGAAATTGAGGAGATTATTAATTCCAGTGTTTATGGTGGGAGTGATTCATATGTGCTTCCAGATTTGACCTCAGAAATTGTAAGTTCGAGTTCTGGCTCGGAAAATGACTCAAATACTTCAACAGCTACTGTGATTTCCTACTTAATTATTTGGAATGATATGAATAAAAAACATTTCATTTGTTGTCTAATTCTGCATTACTGGTGCCTGTTCTTCGCAAAGAGTCGTTTGGCTATCTGGCCACCGATGATTTTTTACTCCACATTCCAAAGAAAACCAAACTGTACACTGAGTAGGAAGAATTTTTAGGAGAGAAAACGCAGACAATATTTCGTATCACCGACTAGAAATCACACGAATTTGCCGAACTCAAAGTAGTTCTTAGCCTATGGCTCCAAATACAAGACTATTGGAGGACACATGAATTGTTTGATTTGCAATGTTTCTAAGAACATACGAGCAAGAATAGCTTTCTGCTAAATCTCAACTATCTACAATATGCTGAAAACCCATTGAGAAAAAATAATGATGAGCTTCAGAAAATAAGATATGTTAACGAATATTTCAATCGATGTCTGAGGCTTGTACCGCTGATAAAATTTCATTCCTCGACGAATTGTTCTATGGAGTAGACGGCTATCATTTACGCATCACAAAAATGGGAGGAAACTCAAAATGACATGAAACTTTGTGTACAAGATGAACCAAATTTGGTTGGTATTAAGATAATTATGAGTTACTCACTGTGGTAGGAGGTGATTTAAGAGGAGAAAATCATACCTAAAGAAAAGCTCTATCCTTGATAGAAGGATTAGAAGGGAACGGACACACTCTATATTTAAAAACCTACGTTACAGTTATCCACTTTGCCTAAAGCTTTCAGGAAGGCGTTTTTGTTCAACGGGCATTTTTCAGAAGGATTGTAGAGACTATCCGAAGGAAGTTGTGGATGCGAAATTGAAGACGGGAGTAATATTATTGAAATATTGCAATGATGTATGGTATGTATTGAGAAATGGCTTGGCAAGAGAGATATAACAGTTTTGTCAACAAAATTCTCTCACGGAATGCGAGAAGTTATATGGAATCATGGTGTCAACATTGGGAAGCCATTGGCTATCGTGAAATATAACGAAAATATCTCGGGTATCGACAGGACTAAAGGCTTTCCAACTAACCCAGCGAGAGAAAAACTTCCATATGACACAAGAAAATGGCAATACATTTGGTGTCGATACTTTAGCTTTCTAGTTTTATATTCATGAAACAGCTTAAACAACATAAGTCATTATGATCTTCCTATCGCAATTGTAAAGGATCTTCTGTCTGCAAAACATCAGAAAACAAAGAAGTGAAAAGGGATAACTTGTCGGGATATAATGTTTTCTTGAAAAATATCGAGATGTCGATAGAAAAATAGAGAGAAAAACTCTGAAGTATTGAATTCTATGGAACTTCGTAAAGATACTTCCACCAATCGTCCAGCATGTTCAGAATCATATGAACTGTGTCGGAAACTGATTCAAAAAATATCACGATGTTGAGTGAAAGTTGAAATTTTTATTGATGAATGCATTTGTTTATTTGTCTTTGTTACATTTGTTTTTCGAAAGATACTCTGTCGTGTATTGGAAATTTGGTAACCAAAGCAAGATAATATCTAAAATTTTGCTTCAATATCTCGACTATCTCTTCCATATTGCAGATCCTCGATATATCCAAAATGGAGAAAGTATTTCGGTGGAAAATCAGGGAAAAGGGCCTGATTCCCTAGATTTTATTAGATTGTTACCAAAACTCAAGTCAAGTAAATTGACAACGGCATGAGAATGAGCTCCATCGTATTTAAAATGGAAATTTCTTTCATTTGTAATAGACGGTTCATCAAAATATCCATCGATGATCCTATTATTTATAGTTTCATGATATAATTCACCATGAAGGTTTTCATCAAGAATCACAAACGCTTATACGCGATTATCTTTCAATGCACCCCATACATTGAAACCATATCGGCTTTGACGTTGAATATTATAATAGCGATGAGGGTTTACATCCTACATCTCATGTTCATTCTGACGATTGAATATTTTATCTCTACTGATGGGAACATTGTCAGTTTCGGAAAAGTTGCTGATTTTCTTTTGATTTTCCGCAGAAACAAGTTGCAAAAATCTAATCAACAGTAGAAATCTTCTGGTAGCAGAAACAGGAATATTCTACTTTTATAAGGTTAATATCTATTTTTTTGAGAATATTGAGCGCTCGACTATTATATATCCTCTTTTCCATTGCAATTTCCCCATTTGAAATCGACGGGTTGATAATTATACTACCCATTCGAACAATTAATGCATTTTCTTCAAAAACTACTACATATTCTCTTCTCCGTAGGAAGATAAATATAGTTCATGAGGTTTTTCCTCAATTCATCTTATATACTTTCATGAGATGGTCTCAGGAAAATGATCGGCATAAGCAGCTTCTGCAGCATCCGCATTAAGATTATTATGAAAATACCATTCAATCAAATTGAACTTTTCAAAATCCATACGGAATGGTTATTTCAAACGATACTATATTACATAATTGCCGTAACTTGACGAGAAAACATTAAATAATCTATCAAAATTGTGATTCTGAGAATTAGCTTATAGAGACAGCTCAGAACATACTTAAAAAATTCAAGTCATTCAGTGTAAAATTCTGTGAATTGTCATAGAGTTACTAGATAAAATAAGGAAAAGTTATAAAATTTTGTTTTCTCATAAAAACAGTCATAAAAGTTGGTGCATATAGAATATGTTTCTGAGAAAAAACAGTACAACTATATCAAAGTTACCTAAGGCTTACTATTTAAAAAACGTAAGGTTGAATTTGAACTCAAAACAGCTGGTCATAACATAAACTCTCTACCTAGTTCGGTTTTACATGAAAAAGTGCCTGTGGAGTGTCTAAATCATTTTTAAATAACTTCAAAACAACCAAGATATTAGTACTGAATTATTTCAAGAATTTTCAGAATTGTCAAAAAACTCTAGAACGGAAAATCTATCTTGAATTTGTTTGCGGCAATGAATCTTAACGCAAAAATAACTTGAGGAAGGTAAGTTCATCTTCCTCTATTCACAATAATTCACATAGCTGCAGTAGTAAAACGTCGGAATCTGTTCACCCTGTACATCGAATAGCCATCAGAAGCTTGAAAATTTGCTCGGAAACACTGAATCATATATGATAAACTCGATTCCATCAGAAAGTCAATACAATATTACTGAAAATGAGTGTAACTTGAGTGCTTTCACAAATTTTTATCATTTCAAGTAGACCAGATATATAAATGTAATCCGAACAAATTTTCATTTATTAATTCACATAACTAACTTGGATGAAAAGTTTTCGATGCGCCACCTGATAGAGAATACAGAACGTCAGATCGGTTTAAAAAAAGCTCTATATTGCCTCAGTTAGAATAAACTTATTCCTTCTCACTAAAACGCTACACTAAGATTTTCTTAATATACATGAATATTGATGTGTGTTGACGACATAATTTAAAAGCAATTACCGTGAAAATTGTTACTAGCCTCACACACATTTCATGGACTCAACCTTCCTCATTCTCTATAATTTTTCATCTCAGGAAAATATACCATAAAGCCATAGCAATTTGCTGGTTCATTGGATTGCTCACTCTCTGCATTCTGAAGGATAATTTCAGGTTCAGTGCTCCTCTGTGGTATTGACTCATTTGAAAGGTTATTTTCGTGGAAGTAATCTCATTCTCAACGCGGAGATGATCCCCCAAATCCTCAATTGATTCGATTAGAGTCTGCCTATCAACCAAACGTGGATAAAAATGATTCCGTATGAATTGTATACCTATTCGAAATGAATTCCGGGTACGTGCAACTGAATTTGAGTGAACGGGAAAAGGTTGTAGAATGAACCAGATAATCAAAGTGAGAATTTTGAAACTCTCATTAGTCGGTGATTTTATAACTTCCAAAGTATGTTAATGAAAAATTCAGGTAACTACGTGATCCTGATGATGACCGATCAGAATATGAGAATAGATACAGGTATAGTTCTACATTTTATAAAAATTTCACGTTAAGTTTTCAAGTCACTCGACGCAACTGAAACTATTTTCTTGTAATCTATCAGAGACGTATTCAAGAGAAAATTTTCTGATATTCATGCCAGAAATGATTCGTGCAGTCTAATTAACTTGAAGGAGATTTTTTATATTTGTTAGGTGTTCCATGACAAGAGCCCCATGATATAGCACCTGCAATTATCGATCGATTTCATTGAAACAAAATGAAATTGCATCTTCAATGATGTTCTAATACGTCGAAACAGTTTAATTGGTCTACCACTTCCGTAAATACCGAAAGTTGACCCTTCCCTGGAACTTTTCTAATGAAAACCCCATCCTTTTATTTTAATTTGAATTATTTAATTATTGATGCTTTGAAGGTTCAATTGAAAAAGAACTAGTTTGGTTAAAAGGCCAGCAGATTCGATTCATATTTCAGATCTTCTTCAGGGCTCTAAGAGATTGGAAAAAAAAAAAAATATATATATATATATATATATATATATATATATATATATATATATATATATATATATATATATATACATACATATATATCAAGATACATATTATACAGGTCTTTCGAAATTTGTGAAATTATTTAAAAAAATTAAGCTAAAATCAGTAGGAACTCAGTGCAATGAAGTAACAGACACACAGCTAATGTATAGATGAAATATTTATAAATTAAAATGAGAAAAATATATTGAACTCTATGAGGACTGACAGAACAGAAATAACACATGCAACCATTAATGTATAAATAAAATTAGATGAAAATTTTGAAGGTTGAAATTGAAAACTACAGTATTTTTGGGTTGAATAAAAGAATTTCAGAGTTGTTAGTTACTTACATAATCGTTTATTTTTCCGTGTCACCATTACAAATAAATATTTGAACGAACGATCGATACATTTCACTGCTACAGGACGGGAAGAGTGCATGATATCAACTGAATATTAGGCAGCGGACAGTCTTCAGAGATTATCAACAACAACAAAACAAATATTTTCTGAAGGATAGCAATTGATTTAAAAGCTTACAGCACTCTATGCATTCTAATATTGATTTTACTAATAAGATTGAAATATGATGTTCTATATTGGATCTCTTATTAAGTGAATTACTCTCTTTTCTTATTTCAATCATCTCATGCATTAATCTTTTCTTTAACACATTTTGTCTACCCAGTATTTAACCTTGTTGAAATTAGGCTGTATTATTGAATTTTCGTTTTGACGGATTATGAATATTAATCATATCCCTCCGTTGTTCGGCGATCCTTGTACTTAAGTAACGACCTTTTTGGCCTATATAAACTCTATCACAGTCAACATACGGAATTCTATAAACGATATCACTTGAGGAGATTTAGATTTGAGTTTGGAAAAGAAGCATTTATTTGTGTTTTCAGGTTTCAAGGTTACGACAATATTCTCATTACCATCTTGTAAGATTTTTTCTACTATAGCTGAAAGATTATTAATAAATGGCATTTTGAAAATGTTTGGTTATCATCATTCAAAATAGGTTCCATCATCACTTACAGTTCTACTCAA
The DNA here is from genome assembly GCA_013387265.2 of Cryptolaemus montrouzieri. Lineage (NCBI taxonomy): Eukaryota > Metazoa > Arthropoda > Insecta > Coleoptera > Coccinellidae > Cryptolaemus > Cryptolaemus montrouzieri. Next base: position 42,318,972 of record JABFTP020000124.1, on the reverse strand, counting down.
AATTCGGTCAATCAGTATGGAAGGATAATCATTTCTTGTAAGGATCTCTTGAATTTTATGAAAGTTAGAATTGGAAACTGTGATATGATAATTTTGAAGCTCGGAATCTTAAGTTCTCAATGATATTCAACTTTCGTGATAGTGGATGTTGAGAATGAAAATTTAATTTTTCTGGGAATTTTTGTTTATGTTACCAATTTGTTTTTATTTTTCTATTCTCTCTCATGAGTAATATAGCTAGAAACGGTAGTTTACCGTCCATTTCCATTCCCACAGTGTGCAGTAAATACTGCAGTATAGGATGAAAACTATTAGAAACATGAAGTATTTAGTTCACTCCGTCTTTAGAAACTGCGGTACTGATATCGTCGACAAATCTTCGATGAAAAGGAACATGAAAGGACAATTCATTCAATTGTCCTTTCATGTTCCTTTTCATCAACTCAATTCTGTTTTCAATTCCAATCTTTAAAAATTTTCATCTGTTTTTATTTATACATTAATGGTTGAATGTGTCATTTCTGTTCTGTCAGTCCTTAAATAGTTCTAAATATTTTTCTCATTTTAACTTATAATATTTTATCCTCACATTAGTTATGTGTGTGTGTGTGTGACTTTATTGCACTAAGTTCTTATAGATTTTAGCTTAACTTTCTTTGGAAAATAATTTTACAAATTTCAAAAGATCTGTGTAATATGTATCTTGAAATATATGTATATATCAAATTTTTTCCGTTCTTCTAAAGCCCTGAAGAAGATTCGAAATGTAAATCGAAACTGTTGGCTTTTTAATCGAACTAGTTTTTTTCAACTGGACCTTCAAACCATCAATAATTAGATAATATAATTCATGGTCGTCAACGTGAACTGAATATTTATTTTGAATACTCATTATATTTTGAGCATCTTCTGCAAAAACGCTGTATCTTCCGCGAAACGAAAAATAAACGAATAACTCGGAAGAAACCTCACATACCTAGTTCATCGAAGTATCTCGAAGAATGGGAGACTGTTTGAGTTTATGATGAAATTTTCCTGTCACTGAAAGTAATTTAGTTATTTCAGTTCGGATACCTCACATTATTCCGCATTGTGGGTATAACAAGATTCTAAACGTGAGAGAAGATAATCGTGAAGTTCTTAACCGCTAATTTTCGTAATTGTTTTGCTTCCAGCCTTTTTACGGAGGAGTAATAAATATAAACTATGCAAATCAAGTAAATATGACATGATAGGACCTATTTTTAGTCTAACAGAAATAATGTTCGAGTATCTGGAACGATTTCTAGATCGTGTTTAACCAGACCTTTGCAATTTTTCCAAACATAAAAACAACTTACGCAATTTCAGTTCATTCAAAATGGAATTGAATGCCAAGTTGAGTATAGTGGTGAACTCAGAAGCAGTAGCTCGATGAGTTTCTGCAGAAACCGGGACGTTTGCGACTACTGTTCAATTAATTTAACGAAAACATAATTACAAGACCTATGTTTTTCCGAAAGTTTAGTCGCTTGAAAAACATGACAATGTTCGTGACCCTGAGTCTTATAATTTCTTGCTGATAGAATTCTTTTAGATTATTCTCTTTTCAGATCCATCATTTGGTTTGATAAGAACTTTCCATAACAATTGTTATGTTAATAGAAATTAATTTTTGACATTTTAGCCATCAAAATCCGCTTAATATAATGAACAATGATTTTCATATTAGATTCGCAATGAATGCCTGGTGCGCAAATTATAATATGGATATGAACAAAGAAAGAATAAGAACTGCCTACCTCGAAATTCCTTCAGATGCCGTTCTGAATACATTTGGGAGATGCCAATTATGTATTTAAAAGCATGGAAGGCATTTTCAACAATTTTAATGAAAGATTTTTCGATACGAGATGAGTTTTTTATTTCAATTTTTTCGGTTTATGGAAACATATTTCTTTACTTTTCCAAGTTGTTTTTTTCCAGTATTTTAAGTTTTCAGATTGGTTCATCACTATTTGACAATTGTTTCATATGGAGTGGAATGCTCGAGCAAGATTTCTGTTAGAAATTAGATAGAAATAGAAATATATTCATTATGAATAATATCACATAACACGTTAAATGGATAAAATAAGTATGTACATTGAAAGATGGAGTACGTATACTAAACACAAAGCTGGCAACAACCAATAACAGCAGACTCAGCAGAAAAAGCAAAGTAGACGCCACGGATGTACAATTACCACGATTCAAAAAATCACTCATAAATGGTGAAATAGCCTCCCACAGCAGCATGTCCTTCAGTTTAGATTTAAGTTCAGACATTTATAGTAGGCAGGAAACTCATTATATATCTTTACCATCCAGTAGCCTCTAGAATTTTGCATAAAATTAACATTGAAGTTGCCTGCAACAATTGAATTGTCATTTTTATATAAGTCGGATAAGAAATTTAGGACCTTTCCAAGCTTCGGAATGAACGATTCAAAGTTTCTGAATGGGGAGCGACATATCGCCATTACAACAATCTTCAGTTTTGGCAATTTTATTTCAGCCATCTCAACGTCTTCTTCCACTACATAGGTTTGCTTCGCTAGAATAGACAGTGCGTCATGTTTCTCCTCTGATACCACTAATACACCCCGTGCCTGAACTGCTTCCTACAAAATGAGCTCGTAATATTGAAGCCCTCCATTTTGATGTGGTCCGCCTGAAAGTTCCGGAGCCAGTGCTCAGTAACGCATAGGATGTCAGCCTGATGATTATTTGCATAATCGCTAAGGTGATCTCACTTGGCTGTGAGTAACTGGATGTTGAAATTGCTTCTGGTTTGCGGCACTGACCTTAGGTGTAAAAACTCATTAACAACTGTGGGCCAAAATGAGGCTGATTGAATAGCTTCTCTGTTGTCTTCACGACCAACACCCAGTTCATAGGTGATCCTTCCTTGTTTTCAACTTCTCAGATACGCATTTCCTGCAATTACCTTCTACATGCTTTTTTCAGGTCGTCAGCAGTGGTGTTAGTTGACAAGCCAGACACAAATAACCATGAATATTATCTAGCGACAATCAGGCCAGAATTGCTTCCTATCTCATTTTCTTTAATTGGAGTAGGTTTATGATTAAGATTCGTTCTCTTCTCTCTATTCTTTCTGTGCGGGACGAGTGAATTCTCTCCTGGTGTTTTTGAACGCAACTACTCATCAGCCTCCCTAAAGTGGTCTCTTTCTGGTAATGTTCTTTCGCATTGGATAGATATGGTCATAGGTTGATCCTTTTCTTATAGTTTCCACTTTCCTTAATCATTGCAGGTGCGTTTTTAGTAAGATTTTTTCTGTATGGATCAAGTTGTTCATCACTGATTTTTGTTTGTTCATAAGCCTCTCATATTAATTTAATTGTCCATTTCAAGTGTTCCTCTATGTCAGTTGTAGCAACATTCGATTTTTGATAGGATATTTCGTTATATACTTTCAAATTAGTTACCTTCAGTAACACAACCCATATCATTATTTTTTTCTTTCCTTTCAAAACTCTGACAATGAAAGTTTCTAATTTTTGTGAGATATCTTCCATTAAATTTGCGTAGAGCTTAAAATACATTCTTGTTTCAATTTCAGCTATAGTGGCTCCTGTCTGGAGATATTTCACAGCGATGTAATTGGCTTTGTCCTCAAAGTTCAGCTTGTGTTCTTCCACTTCCTCTAGCAGCCTTTTAACTTATTTATTCTCACCAGCTATTGTTCTCCCCATCTTATTTAATTGTGAAGTGGCTTCCTCAGTGCTCTTTCTACATTTATATTTTCGTCCTTTTCATCTATTTTACTATACTCTATCAATGGTGTTTTTAATTGATTTACTGTTCCATCAACAATTTGTTAAAGATCTTTATTTTGTTGTGCATCTTTCATCTGCTTCATTTCCACTTTTTATCATTCTCAACGGAGTTATTCTTCATCGTTAAGACCAATGTCTTCACTCAATTTTTGTATTTCTTTTTCAAAAGTTATTCCCTGACATCAGTTTCTTAATTTTCTCCTCCCACTCATTTGCTTTTACTCTTTTCAATGCTAAATTGTCATTGAGTAAATATTGTTGCGTATTTACAGCATCGCAACACTCAATCTTGAAACCATCAATAAGTTTTACATTGTTGACTCCCTCCATGCAGCTAACATAGTACACACTGATACAGTTCATGCATATATAGTTTTTAAATAATTTGTCAGTGCAGCACCTGAAGACCTCATCAGAGTTCTCACACATTTCACAAGTAATTTATAATAAAAAAAAGGGAATTACATGGAGTCCGAGCGCGCGGTGTATGACCACCTATAGGCAATTTTATTGATTACTGATAGTTTTACAATCACATTCCATGTAGGTGGTTTAATGTTGATTATAAACATTTCTGCCTGAAAAATTGTTTGTGCCACATATGATCATTATCACTTTTCAGCGTATTTGGTAATTAACTTCAAACCAGCTGGTGCAAGTTTTTTTTTCACCGAAGAAAACAGACAATAAGACAATTGATTGTGCTCAATCCCACACAAGAATCAAAAGAAAAAAGAAAGTGTTCCTTGTTATTTTCACTAAAAACCGCAAAGAGTCACTTCGTGCGATAAAACTGAAGTACTTTTCTTTTTTCATCTAATTTTCAAATTTTAATCACAAACTTTCACCTCATTTCGACACTCAACTCTGAAGCAGATAATCACTATACTGTTAACCTATGTTTATATTTATGTTAGGTTGAAATGAGCTTGTATCGTACAATTATTCCCTTGATTTTCGTCTTTCATACTTATTTATACTTAGTGAAAAACACTCAAAATGAAACAATACCAAGAACAAGCATTTAGGTACCTAATGATTCATAATTTCTCTTGAATTGTGAGTGGCATCCATTTTAATTCTGTGAAGATTGCCGTGTGATTCTCAATGGAATACCGCCACAGAGTTTACATCACGATTCAATAGAAATGATTGTTTTACGCAAAATATGAAATAATATTGTCATCTGAACTTGAATAATTACCAGAACGCTTTCTCAGGAAAAATTTTATTATATATCTTTACCATCCAGTAGCCTCTAGAATTTTGCATAAAATTAACATTGAAGTTGGCTGCAACAATTGAATTGTCATTTTTATATATGCCGGATAAGAAATTTAGGATCTTTCCAAGCTTCGGAATGAACGATTCAAAGTTTCTGAATGGGGAGTGACATATCGCCATTACAACAATCTTCAGTTTTGGCAATTTTATTTCAGCCATCTCAACGTCTTCTTCCACTACATAGGTTTGCTTCGCTAGAATAGACAGTGCGTCATGTTTCTCCTCTGATACCACTAATACACCCCGTGCCGGAACTGCTTCCTACAAAATGAGCTCGTAATATTGAAGCCCTCCATTTTGATGTGGTCCGCCTGAAATTTCCGGAGCCAGTGCTCAGTAACGCATAGGATGTCAGCCTGATGATTATTTGCATAATCGCTAAGGTGATCTCACTTGGCTGTGAGTAACTGGATGTTGAAATTGCTTCTGGTTTGCGGCACTGACCTTAGGTGTAAAAACTCATTAACAACTGTGGGCCAAAATGAGGCTGGTAGAATAGCTTCTCTGTTGTCTTCACGACCAACACCCAGTTCATAGGTGATCCCTCCTTGTTTTCAACTTCTCAGATACGCATTTCCTGCAATTACCTTCTACATGCTTTTTCAGGTCGTCAGCAGTGGTGTTAGTTGACAAGCCAGACACAAATAACCATGAATATTATCTAGCGACAATCAGGCCAGAATTGCTTCCTATTTCATTTTCTTTAATTGGAGTAGGTTTATGATTAAGATTTGTTCTCTTCTCTCTATTCTTTCTGTGCGGGACGAGTGAATTCTCTCCTGGTGTTTTCGAACGCAACTACTCATCAGCCTCCCTAAAGTGGTCTCTTTCTGGTAATGTTCTTTCGCATTGGATAGATATGGGGGTACAGAATGTTTTTGGGTTATGACAGAGTAAAGCATTGTCATAGGTTGATCCTTTTCTTATAGTTTCCACTTTCCTTAATCATTGCAGGTGCGTTTTTAGTAAGATTTTTTTCTGTATGGATCAAGTTGTTCATCACTGATTTTTGTTTGTTCATAAGCCTCTCATATTAATTTAATTGTCCCTTTCAAGTGTTCCTCTATGTCAGTTGTAGCAACATTCGATTTTTGATAGGATATTTCGTTATATACTTTCAAATTAGTTACCTTCAGTAACACAACCCAAATCATTATTTGTTTCTTTTCTTTCAAAACTCTGACAATGAAAGTTTCTAATTTTTTGTGAGATATCTTCCATTAAATTTGCGTAGAGCTTAAAATACATTCTTGTTTCAATTTCAGCTATAGTGGCTCCTGTCTGGAGATATTTCACAGCGATGTAGTTGGCTTTGTCCTCAAAGTTCAGCTTGTGTTCTTCTACTTCCTCTAGCAGCCTTTTAACTTATTTATTCTCACCAGCTATTGTTCTCCCCATCTTATTCAATTGTGAAGTGGCTTCCTCACTGCTCTTTCTACATTTATTGTTTTCGTCCTTTTCATCTATTTTACTATACTCTATCAATGGTGTTTTTAATTGATTTACTGTTCCATCAACAATTTGTTGAAGATATTTATTTTTTTGTGCATCTTTCATCTGCTTCTTCTCCACTTTTTATCATTCTCAACGGAGTTATTCTTCATCGTTAAGACCAATGTCTTCACTCAATTTTTGTATTTCTTTTTTCAAAAGGTTATTCCCTGACATCAGTTTCTTAAGTTTCTCTTCCCACTCATTTGCTATTACTCTTTTCAATGCTAAATTGTCATTGAGTAAATATTGTTGCGTATTTACAGCATCGCAACACTCAATCTTGAAACCATCAATAAGTTTTACATTGTTGACTCCCTCCATGCAGCTAACATAGTACACACTGATACAGTTCATGCATATATAGTTGTTAAATAGTTTGTTAGTGCAGCACCTGAAGACCTCATCAGAGTTCTCACACATTTCATAAGTAATTTATAATAAAAAAAAGGGAATTACATGGAGTCCGAGCGCGCGGTGTATGACCACCTATAGGCAATTTTATTGATTACTGATAGTTTTACAATCACATTCCATGTAGGTGGTTTAATATTGATTATAAACATTTCTGCCTGAAAAATTGTTTTTGCCACATATGATCATTATCACTTTCCAGCGTATTTTCAATTAACTTCGAACCAGCTGGTGCAAGTTTTTTTTTCACCGAAGAAAACAGACAATAAGACAATTGATTGTGCTCAATCCCACACAAGAATCAAAAGAAAAAAGAAAGTGTTCCTTGTTATTTTCACTAAAAACCGCAAAGAGTCACTTCGTGCGATAAAACTGAAGTACTTTTCTTTTTTCATGTAATTTTCAAATTTTTAATCACAAACTTTCACCTCATTTCGACACTCAACTCTGAAGCAGATAATCACTATACTGTTAACCTATGTTTATATTTATGTTAGGTTGAAATGAGCTTGTATCGTACATCTATTCCCTTGATTTTCGTCTTTCATACTTATTTATACTATGTGAAAAACACTCAAAATGAAACAATACCAAGAACAAGCATTTAGGTACCTAATGAGTCATAATTTCTCTTGAATTGTGAGTTGCATCCATTTTAATTCTGTGAAGATTGCTGTGTGATTCTCAATGGAATACCGCCACAGAGTTTACATCACGATTCAATAGAAATGATTGTTCTACGCAAAATATGAAATAATATTGTCATCTGAACTTGAATAATTACCAGAACGCTTTCTCAGGAAAAAATTTTTATCATCAACTCAAACAGTCACTTATACTACGATTCAAATCGATGAATTCAAAAGGTGAGTTTACTTTCAGTAGTAGGTTTTTCCAGAAAATACAACGTTATAAGTGACACTTTCAGATTCAGATTCAGATTCATTTATCCATGCCTTATACAATAATTATGACAGTATGTGCACATGTTAAAAGGAACAGAAAACAAATAAATTTCACAGAGACCATTGTGTTAAAAGTCAAAAATCTATGAAACAGTTTGGAGGTAAATTTAAAAATCATAAACGTTATACAGAACGTTATTTAATAAAAGGATTTTAATTTTCTTGTTCAACATTTGAATTTGGGAGGCTTTTACTTGTTAAAATTCCATTATCAATAATAAAAAAACAAGTACTGTGTTTCAAGGAATTTTACTTAATAATTGCGATTCGTAACGCGTTTCACTACACCGTAGCTTCTTCAGACGAATGATTATGCAGAAAAATATAAATGAGAATATAACTATAAATGTTCTTGAGTAATTAAAAGCTTATTGGTTGCTTCTTCTTAAGTGGTTATTTATGACAGGTATATCCAATAAAATTAAGGAATAGATTGCTCCCGAAAAGATTCAACAGAGATGATGGGCTTAAATCGACTTGATCATTGATGAGTCTACCTGAGTGTTTGTATTTATTTATTTCTAAAGTTTCCCGAAGATCTACCTTCGAATATTTATTATCTGTATGCAAAATTTCAAACTGTGGGTCGAAAGAAGAATTATTAGAAAGGAATAATGTCAATACTATCATTAAATCAGATATTCTTTCATTATTAAAAATTTGTTTAGATCAAAATTATTTCCATTTCAATTACAAATATTATACTATTGAGGACGGCTTGATTATGGGCAATCCGTTAAGTCCTTTGTTAGCAGAAATTTTCATGAATAACTTAGAGAAATTAATTCATAATCATCCACTCAGTAAATATTGTTTATACTGGTATCGCTATGTAGACGATATCATTATTTGCTTCACAGGAACAGATAGACAGTTGAAAATTTTCGAAAATCATATAAATTCATTACATCCAAAATTGCATTCACAACCGAAATAGAAAGCAATAATTCGAAAAATTTCTTAGATGTAACAATTTCGAATGAAGATGGAAAACATGTTTTCGCAATTTACCATAAGCCGTCACATACAGATATTATAATACATAACTCGTCGTGTCATCCATGTCAACATAAAATGTCAGCATTAAATAGTTTTATTCATAGATTGATTAACATCCCCATATCACCAGAAAATTTCAACAAAGAACTAAATTTGATTAAACAAATAGCCAAAAATAATGGTTACAATCCCAAACTAATAAATAATATTTTAAATAAAAACAAAGTAGAATCGCATTGAATGAAGTTTACCCTGTCGATAAATTGAAACAAAATTCAACACCTTAACCTACGTTGGCATTACAAGTGAGAAACTGAAATCATTCTTAAGTAGCAATAATTTCAACATAGCTTTCCAAACACATAGAAATTTTAATATTAGAATATCGGAACATAAATGCAGTTTTCAAATAAAAATCAGATTCAAATTACGCGAATCATCTCTTAGAAAATCATCATTCTTTCGACCCACAGTTTGAAATTTTGCATACAGATAATAAATATTTGAAGGTAGATCTTTGGAAAACTTTAGAAATAAATAAATACAAACACTCAGGTAGACTCATCAATGAACAAGTCGATTTAAGCCCTTCACCTCTATTGAATCTTTTCGGGGAGCAATCTATTCTTTAATTTCATTGGATATACCTGTCATAAATAACCACTTAAGAAGAAGCAACCAATAAGCTTTTAATTACTCAAGAACATTTATAGTTATATTCTCATTTATATTTTTCTGCATAATCATTCGTCTGAAGAAGCTACGGTGTAGTGAAACGCGTTACGAATCGCAATTATTAAGTAAAATTCCTTAAAACACAGTACTTGTTTTTTATTCTTGTTCAACATTGATTTAGAAAATGACCTAACTGAAGTAGGTAATTTATTATGAAACTTAAGGGGAGAAAATCGGGACCATTCTGCGCCTTACGTAATCGGAAAAACGGTACACAGAGTGCATTTTTGTTATGATTATTGTGACAATGGATGCTGCAACGTGAAGCAACCTCATTTAGGTGATTATTTGCATTCATGAGACAATGAAATATGAAAACATTAGGTAATGTTAGAGTTATAAGGCTATTGAAAAAGTGTTTGCAACAATCCCACTGCAATCTGAAAATTCTCTCAATTTCATCTCCCAGACCCCAAGCTAGAAGTCCATATCTAGGATGTGTTTCACAGAGTGCAAATCATTCAGTCTTCAGAACGTTAGAAGAAACTGAAGATTTGAGACACCTTAAGACAAAGATTACTCAATTTTTTGGCAAGGTGATCTATATGAACCCTCCAGATGAGCCTCGTATCGAGATGAGTGCCTAGAAACTTAGCGCAGGATGACTGTATATCTCAGACTGAAAATCATTCTTTCCGTGTTCTCACCATTCTTACCCAACCGATTTCCCGAAAGCCAACTAAAGGCCTTCGACTGAGCTCTCTCAAACAGCTCACCAGACTCATCAAGATCGTCACAAGCAACGGAAACCGTGGTATCATCAGCGAACAATATGCTCCGATAACCGGTCATGTGATCAGGCAAATCATTAATAAATATTAAAAATAGCAAAGGGCCTAAGAGTAAGCCCTACGGTACTCCTACATTAACGGGTTTTCTATCGGACCAATTTCCTTTAGCAAAAACATATTGATACCTGTTCTCTAAGAAGGATCCTACAAGGCAGATACTAGCCTCACTAAACCACCTCACCCATAACGACCAAGTTTCACCAAGACAGCTGCATGAGAGACACAGTCGAAAGCTTTCGTTAAATCCAAAAGAAGGCTAAGATAGTACATTCTTAGTTCTAAACATCTCATTGTAGTTGAGACAAATTCAATTATTGCATCTGTTGTGCTTCTGTTTTTTTCTAAAGCCAAATTGGTTCGATCAAAACAAAACAACAATTTTACATTCAAAATAAGAGGCAATTTGATCACTCAAAATCCTTTCAAGTACTTTGGAGAAAACAGGCACTAAAGAGATCGGCCTAAAGTTTGAAACATCACTAACAATACCTTTTTCATCTGGAGGAATAACTTCTGAAATTTTGAGGCAATCAGGAAAAACCCCTGCCCTGATGAATCTGTTCATCAAATAAGCATGTGAACTGATAATTTTGTCAACATTTCTCTTTAGCAACATTACTGGTAGTAATCTCTAGATTTACTATTTTTCAGTGTATTAATGATGTCTCTCACCATGATGGGACTAACTTCAGTGAAAAAAAAATTTAAGTTTTTCGGAATTTCCTTCAAAAAAAGATTATCAAATGGAATATTACTAGTTGGAATTGTCTCAAGCACACGACCGACAGCAAATGCAAAAAATTTACTATACTCATTGGGATTGACTTTGGTGTCAGAAGTTTTTTCTGATATTTCGTTTTGAATTAAAATATCCCACCTTGTTTTGGGCCAATTAGCAGATCTTAGAATTGCCTGGTCATTTGCCTGAATTTTCGATTTATTGTATAACTCAATTAATAATTCTAGCCGGTTCCTCAGCTCCCTCAGTTCCTCCGTATACCAATGTACCCGCATTCCCAAACTGCTACACCTTGTTTTTTTTTCCGTATAAGGCGATCAGGTAAGAATCCAGAAAATTCTAGTGAAAGACTTTGAAAGCATCATTGACATCAAGATTTTTATCCGTTAGATAGTCCCAGCTCAAACCATCAAATATACGATAGAAACTATCAAATCCTCTTTCGGTCGAAGGTCTTCATTTAACTTCATTCACAAAAATCTCACCTTGAAAGTCAGCACACACTGGTTACGCTCTGTGATCAGAAAATGCACAATTCCATACCCGCGCACAGCCCTCCTTAGTGTTAAAATTTACAAAGATGACGTCTAGACAACTTGGACTTCTTGTAGATTGGGAGATTGCTTTCTGCAAACCATATGTACTCAAAAAGGTCACATAATGCTTCCGAGTCTCTGCCCTCGATATTGAAAATAAAATTAAAATCACCACATACAATAACTCTACAACAAAAGACAATTCTGCTCAGAGCTCCTTCAATAGTATTTAAGAAACGATTTAAATCGCCTGACTGTGAGCGGTAAACAAAACTAACAAACGTATAAAAATTCTTCAGTTGAATGGCCGAAAGCTCACAATAAAGCTCCACCGAAAGAGATGTCACATCATCTGAAACTCTGAAATTATTATCTTTACAAAGTACAGCTACCCCACCTTGCTGTAGAATATTAATACCAAAAATTGACACAGTAAACCATCCTTCTACCACGAAATCAGCTATTAATTCAGAATTTAAAATATATTCAGATAAACAAACTGCATTGGGCTGATTTTGGCCATTCAGATATTTTTCAAGGAAATTCACTTTGTCTTTCACACCCTGTATATTGAGATGTGAAATAGAAGAATTACAAACTGCTTTACTTGTAGAAAAATAAACACTTACCGACGTCCTCAGCTTGGTTTCCGGATCGTTAATTTGCTCGGCAACCAAACTTAGCAAAAGTTGCTCAAATTTGAATGATAAATCGAAACAATGGGATATGTATTTACTTTTTAAAAAATCTAAGTGAAGGTATTTCCGGAAATATTCTAGAAGTAATTCGGTTTTTGTTACATTGAAATTGATCCACTATAGTAGGAGCTATAGCTTGGGGCGTTTTCAGGGGACACTTGATATTCTCTTGATCTCAATACTCAGGCTATTAAACTTGTAAATGACGCAGCTCACCACTTTCCCATTAAATTGTTGAATAGCGACTCATAATTACTCACTGATATATTTGATGCTACTTCGAGAATGACGTCCGTCATTTTTCGCACGAACGTGTTAAGCTTCATCCATCTGAATGAGGTATTGCTAGATAAATTTCAAATTATTGAAAAACGTAAAAAGATACCAACTATCTAACGCAAAATCACAACATAATAAGCCTACTTAATTTTAAGAAAAATTAACTTTGTTATGTTACATCATGAGCATTAATACAGTTTTATATTGAGTAAAATAATAATTCATCATAGATTGCAATATTCAAACCGTGTTTTGTTACAGATTAATTACAATATCAAATATCAAAACCTTAAATTAAATGAGCTAAAATTATCATAAAATGAAGTAATACCCATCAATATAATCGAGTTCGAACGCTAGTTGATTATCAAATAATAATACTTAGGGTAGAAGTCCTTTTTTGTATCGCTATATTGATCAAATGAATGTTTGAGTGAAATTTTTCTTATTCAATTTATTTTCTGCTTTATATTAATGATATCTATTTCATAACATTTATTCATTTATGAGATGTTTTGAATCAAATATTGACGAGCTTTCACTTCTTCATTATTAGTTCCTTCATGATATTCTAATTAACTGTTTATCTATTTGTATGTGCGTTAAAATTATATACTCATTCCTTCAGTAGAAGTTTCTAATCCTGAACAGAACCGTGAGTACTTACATACCCTAATTTAACAATCACTCAGAAATACACAGGGTGTCCGTGAATTGCGTGTACAACGTTATACCACAGATTCTTCAGCTCGAAATAAGTCGATTGAGGTCAATTTACGTATATGAAAAGTTTCTTCGTTTGGCAGCTAAAGCTGGCTAAATCCAAAGATTTTTACTGATCCACTCAATGACGTTGACGTTTTACAAGTGTCCCTAAAAACTCGAACGTGTTTTTAATCAACCATAATTTCTCAACTGTCTGCGTTTGAACAAAACTGTTTCAGACATTGAGTAGCTAGACTAATTACCAAACTTTTTTGTTTCTTGAGAAATTTTGATAAGATGAGCGGTTAAATCACAAAAAAACAGTCAAGAATATCACATATCGACCATGTTAGCTTTGGATTTTTTTCTGAAGTCTAGCAGATTGTCATTTTTTTATGCTTGACAAGGTGATGTTTTCTAGGTTGCTGAATCGTATCGAGCAAATAGGAAATTCAATGTTCAGTAGTACAAAAATCGAAAAATTCGAAGAAAAATTTTAACAATGACTAATAAAAAAAAACAAAAACAGGTTGGGCAGTTGGGAACTAAATAAAAAAAAACAAATCACTTCAGAATAACGATTAATTAGTTTACACCCAAAACTTCATTCAACTACAGTTAATGTTCGAAAATTCCACCATTTTGCTGAATACTGAAGTTAATCCTCTTTAAGAAATTGAGTTGGGCGCATTTTACATTCTCATATGTAACTCTTCTCGAGTGTTAATTGGAGAACAGTAAACTATAGATTTAAAGCATCCCAAAGAAAGGAGTCGCACGGTGTCAAGTCGGGAGATCGTGCAGGCCAACTTGCAGGTCGATCCAACGATTCGCATACTCAGCATGTAAGAACTCGCGAACCGCTAAATTTGAGGAGGTGCATCATCGTGCATAAACCACATTTCCGCACGCAGTAATACTGAAATCTCGTGCAAAAATACGGCAAAATTTCTCGCATAAAAATTCAAATATGCTTCTCCGTTTAATTGATCTGGAATCACTACCGTACCAATAATGAAATTGTCAATTACTGAAATGCAAACGTCAATTTTTAATTGATTCTGATAATGTGTAGTAGAAATGCATTCGTCAGTAAATAGAATTTTCCTACTGAAGTGAAGATCCTGAGTTCTCATCTCATGGATAAATCCGCAGTGAGTAAGGCGATTCTCAGGATCGTTGGGAAGTAATTCCTGAACTTTCTGAATGTAATAAGGATGAAATAATTGTTCCTTCAAGACATCATAAATCTTTGTTTCGTGAATGACCAATTGCAAACCAAAACGCTGCGTCCTTAATTGTGGGTTTTTCTCAACCTTGTCCAAAATTTGTTCTTCGCGTTCTACAGTACTTACTGTTCGTTGTCGACCTCGATCCAAATCAGTACACCATAACCATATCAACCATTTCAGAGTTACTGTACATCTCCGTGCCTAATAGTGATAAAATAAATCACTAAATACCTAATTAAGAACTTAAGGAACACTGTTGTGTCAACAATTGGTTGTCGAGGCTGTTAAAATGACAATCTGCGATAATTAGTCTAGTTATTCAATGTCTTAAACAGTTTTGCTCAAACGCAGACAGTTGAAAAATTAGGGACTATTAAAAACACGTTCGAGTTTTTAGGGACAATTGTAAAACGTCAAGGTGATCACTAAAAAACTCGAATAACGCACTCGATTACACATATCATATATGGTTTCTATCGATCGAGTCGTTCTCGAATTATTTGAAAAAAAAAAGAAATAAATCTTTGGATTTGGCGACCTATAGCGGCCAAACAAAGAATCTTTTCATATAGGTAAATTGGCCTAAATCGACTTATTTCGAGCTGATGAATATGTGGTATAACGTTGTACACGCAATTCACGGACACCCTGTGTATAGGATATGAAATTTTCCCATTTAGTGCAAATCTCAAAAATTTTCGAATATTTCATGTCTTTTATTCATTAGTCCATCATTTGTACATTTCAACTAACGTTTATCAGTACATGGATTTACGTCGTTTCTTAGAATCTTTCATATTAGAGCTACAGATATTGTATCTGTGAATTTATAGAAAGTTTATTTTCATTTAACCATTTTTATACAATTCAGAAGTGACCAATCCTTTGTTTCATTCTTAATGTCCTGGATTTGACCGTGAAAATAGGAGAAATGTTGGTTATTCCATTCAAAGTCGAATACTTATGTGGCCTGGAATTGAGCCAGTAATTTTCTGTTTACTGAGATGTACTGGGAAAAATAAGAATATCGTTATCTTCGATTTCTACATCCTTGAAGTATAATTCATTTGAATAATCTACTTCAGTCAAATTCGTAAAATGAAGAGAATCACAGACAGTAATTGTTTTGGACTGGAAACCATTGATTTTATTCATATCGCACCCATTCTTGAACGATGAAATGAAAACGTGAATGTGCTTCCAAAGTTTCTCTCACGTTCTCTTCTATTCTCTATTCATCGAATTCTTTAAATAATTATAACGAAGGCATAATCTGCCAATGATGTAATTAGCCTAACTGTATATGGCATATAAAATTATATTTTCATGAGACACATAAAAGGGTAGGAATTGACATTCTCCAGAATTTCTTGTAATGTTTCTTTTCATTATGAAGAATTTGGCTTTTCTCTACCTAAAAGAATGAGAGAATTCCTTCATTTCATGAGTCTATTTTTTAATTTGAGTAAAATGATCTTAAATAAGGAATCTTCGAAGTTCACTGTTACTATTCCCCAGAGAAATTACCTTTGAAATTCATGAGAAGCCAGAATTTTTATTTTTATTGTTTTATGAGTTAGCTGAATATTTGAAATATAGGTGATTTCAATCCCTGCACGTGAAGTTTATGAAATTCTGATGATAAATGATGAAAATTAGGGAAGAAATCAATTGCGTAATTTTTATTTCGATAAGCATCTCAAACATAACAAAATTCTTTAAACTGAAGAAGTCTCAAATAAAATCATATCTTTCGTCAATGTACACATATGTACAAAGTGATGGAGAGAGTAACAAATGACGAACTCATCAAATATCTTGAGTTGTAGGGAATTAGTAGCGACCGTCAGTATGGTTTTCGCAAGCAAAGATCGACAGGAGATCTGCTCGCCTACGTCACTCATGTTTATATATCAATGATGGAAAAGCATGGGGAATCTAGATTTATACCCTTCGACATCTCTTAAGTCTTCGATAGGGTTTTGCATGCAGCCCTGTTGAATAAGCTTGCTGCATATGGGCTTCCGAAAGTGCGAGGTTGGATAAGTAGCTTTCTTTCAATCAATACAAGTTGTGGTCGACGGTATAACATCTGATTGTTTCCAGTTGCAAGCAGGAGTACCACAGGGATCCATTCTTTTGCCAACCTTGTTTCTGTTGCAGATAAACGATCTTCTGTCATCTACAGAGAAGATCTTCGGTTTTACAGACGATTGTACATAGGTTTCGTCTTTCAGTAGTCTGCGGCCAATTACAGCCGTGGAATCTCAGCGTCAGAGATGTCAACAAATTAATCACTTAAATTCTGACTTACAGAGGATATCTAAGTGGGGTCAGTTGGACCTGGTGAACTCCAACGCGAGCAAGACGCAAGCAACTACGTTTTCCAGAAAGCAGAACCTCCTCTAATGATGCAAGGCCAACATATTGCATCCAAAGATTCGATACACCTTCTCGGAATAACGGTCAAGTCCGGGTTTTGCTATCATCAAAATGTATCAGCAATAGGTAAGTCGGCATCAGCCAAACTTACTTTTCTTTTCAGAGCTGAGCAATACTTCACGTCTTCTCAGCTGTTGCTTCTATATAAGGCGCAGATTAAACCTGCTTTGTAATATTGTTTCCATGTATGGAGATCTGCGCCCAAACATTCGTTGCGGATAGTGTGCAAAAACGGGCTGTGCGCCTCATCGACCACCCGGACATCACCCGCTATCTCCAACCGCTGGCTCTCTGAAGACAATTTGCTGACCTTCCTCTATTTTGCAGATACTTCCACGAAAGATGTTTCAAGAAGCTGAAAGACCTGGCTTTGGGAAAACTCATGTTTTGCCGCAACACTAAGCAGGCAAAGAGCATTTAGCGACCCCTCAAACCTCTCTTTATAAGAATTCTTTCGTTTACAGGGCCGGTGAGTTGTGGAACTGGCTTCCGTCCAAGATCTTTCCAACATCCAATAATTCTGCCCTCTTCAAGAAGCAAGTAAACAGACACCCCAATTCTTCTCAGGCGCATACTCATGTGGTGTAACAGGTTCATAGGAAACGCAAATAAATACTACGTAGTATTCATTTGCTGCTGACAATGATACTGTGTATCAAAACGCGTCGAGCATTTAACAATATATTTAAGTAGAAATCATCGTTTACTTTTTATTAGAGTTTATTTTCTTCTGTGTGTTTCAATTGGTATCAACTGTTTCAAAGTTATCTTATAGTGAAAGATTAACAGGTTTTCTTCAGTTACTTCCACTATTATCATATCACCACAACTGGATGTTTCTGGCTACTGGTTAACATCAAAATTTTCACCGACTAAATGCCTTAATTTCTTGAAATCGATGGAATCATCGTTACGGATTAACTCATTTCAGTAACTTCGTGATGGGGTAGCTTTTTTCTGCTGTCTTCATAGAATGATTATACAACAAACAAATCATTTTCCATCATTCTGATTTAACTCTACATAAATCCTGCAAATTCATACAATAGTTGTATCCCCTTCAACTTATTAGCTCCAGCCTGTGCTCTTGAATAATGAAATTCGAGCTATGTGCAAAATCTTTCGAGATAGCTGGAAGTTTTTATGTGGTTATGTTCTAAGGCAGCATCAACAAGCTTGGTTCTGGATGTGTGAACTGTTTTTGTGATAATTTCTAGGATTCACGAAAAAAACTTTCTACAGGATCATCTATTTTCTCCATCAGCTATAATATAGTTCCCTAGGGTCATCCTCCGTGAACCTTCTTCTAAAGAGTAGCGGTACTGTGTTGTTCTTTCTTGGGTTAGATTAATTAATTTGAAATTAAGTCAAATTGATTTCTAATATCTCCCCAAGCCCAAAATATTAGAAAAATCCTTAAAAAAGTATGGCTTTCATTTTTCGTAGAGCCTTTGAATTTGCACCTTTATGTATAACCTCGTTTGAATTTCCGTTTGGAAACATTTTATTATTGCACTTTTGCGTGAGTTTTTTTTTTCCAGTCGTTAAGGATGGTTATTCTTCGTATTTTCTTCCGATCTTTTTCATTTTCAGTTTATGAAATCAGGTCATTACCTTTGTCATCTCTGTCAATGTGATGGAGTGATCTAGTCTTCCTGTATTGGCAATTGGAAGAAGACAAAATTCGACAAAAGCAAATTCCATACCTATACCAGCCTTTGCACTGTAATGATCTAGTTAAGTTGCAACTGACGAACCTGTTGCTGTTAAGAGCATGAACATACAGCAGCGCATAAGTTTGAAGAATTTGGTTTATGATAAGAGTTCACCATCAATAGGTAGATGTTTAGCTTCATATTTCGCAGATAATGCTTTGTTCTGCTCTTCAAGATTATTTTCTCCTCGGACCTTCATTTCATACTACCTTGTGACCAAGTTGATGTATTCAGCATATTCGGGTAGCATTTCTTGCCAAACTTCCCCATTGCTCAATGTAGATTGACCATTCCCAAAGCAATTCAAGAGAGTAGATTTTGGTTTTGGTTCTGTGATGCAGATTTCTTGGCCCGACTGTTCTTTGTTCTGATTAACTGATTCATCTGTAGAATAATACACCTTAGTGAGTTCGCAAAAATAGTAACATAAAATTGAAATTCGTTTTCTGTGTGCTTGCAGAAGAGTTGATCGAATTCATTTCAAAGTATTTCTTGAAATATATTCTCTTCGATGAAAATTCCAATTCACGGCTGAAGAAAGATGCCTGGTTAGAACTTTTTTGAAACTGGGGAATATTTTCACTCAGTTTCAAAATGCTTGCAGAATTCTAGAAACAAGAGAATTCATTAAGCATTCGATAATTGAAATAAAAAATTATATTTCACAGCTAGAACTCTTTCTTCCAAATGCATAAGTCTGATACTTGTATGTGAAACAATTAAACATTTGTAAATTGAAAGTTGAACCTTTATGGAATAATCTGTCGAAAAAAGAAACAGTTCAGAATTGCTCAAGATCATTCATTGAAAAAATAGCACAATTCAAATACTCACTCACCTTTTTCGTTTTACGACATGTGCAATATTTCAATAAGCAACATCCTGTATACCCGAATTTGAAAACTCGAAACTACCTCAGCAATTCGTTAAATTAAATCTTTTGGCACATCAAGAGAAATTGTTCTCTTCAATAACCCAGGTGTTCCCAATAACACAAAAGTAAACTCTGACTACAGAAAATTACAATTAAAATTAGATGTTAAAAAGAAAAAATATAGTGTTTTGCGCATAAAGATCCAACAAGAGAGCGAAGGAAATCATTCATTATACTAAATATTGATGGAGTACCAGAAAAGGGGAGATACTTAGATGATGCTCTAGATGATTGTTGTTTGTATTCTAATACTGTCCTACTAGCACTATGTGTGAAAGCTGCCCTTATCACCTGTCTCCTATTCTCAAGTTTTTCAAAAACATTACTTATATTATGAAACAGCGGCTAACAAGTAGCTGTCTCCTCATCATAATTTTCCAATTTCACATTATCCCAGATATATTGGTTGACCTAGTTGAAATCAGTAGATCTTGCTAGGCAAGGAAAAACTGAGGTTCGATCGATCGCTCAGATATCAGTGGAGGAGTCCTGATAGCTTCAAGGAGAAGCTGGAAGGGAAGGAGCATGGAAGAGTTGAAGAGGATATCAGTTGAAAGAGACGTGTAATTTGCGGGAGTTTATTATGGCAGCATAAACACTGTTGTCGTAGGAGTATATAGATCGCCTGCAGGCTCAGTAGAGGTATTTTTGCATAAAATTTCGAAGTTCTTACAGTTCTTAGCAGACAACTTCAACGACAAAGTTATAATAATATCGGGAGACTATAACATAAATTTTCTAGTAAAAATAAAGACACCTGACATGTCGAATTCAATGCAGGCTTTCGGTTTTAGCAGGAGCTGCAAAAAGGCCTCCAGGTTAACACAAAATACAGCAATATGAATTGAAAATATATTTTTTTTAATAATGATAACAACACCGCAAATAGAACACTTGCAGAACTCCATATGTCTGATCACTTGGGGCAAATATTGAAGTTTTCCGTTTCTGCTGCGGAACCTAAAAGGAAAAATGAAGTTATGAAGAGTTGGAATATAACAGAACATAACACTTCCTGCTGAAACAAGATCTATCACAGGTCTCCTGGTGAAACCTTGTGAATTCAAATAACGCTGCTGACTCATTCGCTGCTTTCCATAATTGCTTTCTGGAAGCGCTTGACCTGAGAATGGCAGTTGTATAAAAGAAGATTCAGCATGGAATACACAAGAAATAATGGGAATGGAAAGAATATTAGACGCACTTAATACAATAGCTAGGGCAAATGGAGATTAAGAATCCTGCAATGTTTATAATTTGTATAAAAAAAAATGGATGAAACCATTGATCAGAAAATCAGGAAAATAAACGAAGAATACATAAACAAGGCTAATAATGAACAAAAAACATTTTGGATGGTGGTAAAGAGATATAATAATAAACAGGCAACAAAAAAAGTCAACTCTAAAGTGAGTGCAAATGCTTTGGATACCTATTATGCAAACATGGGGCAAAAGATATGTGAGGAACTTCCTAGAACATCGTGTGGAGTTAATACAAAACTGAAATACACAAGGTCATATAGCATAAAATCCAGTTCTATAATATCTCAACACAAATATTGAAAACTGTGAAGGAAGAAATTGTCAGTCCAATATGCATGATTGTTAATTTTCAAGAGGGTTACTTTCCACAGAAATTGAAGTTGGCAAAAAAATTCCCATAAACAAAGGAAAGGGAGACAATGAAAGCTGTGAAAACCATAGACCGATTGCAATATTGCCATGTACTCAAAAATATTTGAAAGCGTCATGAAGACAAGAATGCTGGATTGGATGGAGACAAAGAACCTGATTAACTGACACCAGCACGGATAAAGAAGAGGGAATAGCACAACAACTGCATTGATGGAGGCAATAAAAGTCATTATTGATAATATGGATAATGACAATCATTACTGCTGAAAAAACTTTGCAGCTATGGTTTCAGGGGAACAGTTCTGAAAGTGCTTCTTTCAAGATTGACGCTAATTATCAGTTCAAAAACTACAGAAGATTCATCACATAAAAGAGATAATGCCGTTAGGACGTCGACTCATGGTTCTTGAAAAACTCACTAAAACTGAATACAGACAAAACCGAAACACTTGAAATCAATAAGGAACCTGGACTTCGGAGTGTCAATTGTTGGGAGTGATACTTGAAAACTAGCTTAATTGGATACCACACATAAATTATACAGGCAAGAAGCTCTCGAAGATTTTGTTCATGCTGAGAAGATTGAAACAGAATGGCATTTACCAAATGATCAGAACTACATATTTTGCTCATTTCTAGAGCATCCTTCTATATGGAATTCTTTTTTGGGGCCGAACATCTGAATCATCAAGGACTCGTGCAGACCGTTTTTTACAGAGCAAAAAATACTCACCTTTCCATCATTGTATAAACGTAAGTGCCTTATAAATATGCAATAAAACAAGAACACCTCTCCTAGAAACGGCGATAGTCAACCTTTCAACACTAGATGTAGAAACCATTACCTAACACCAATATATATGAGAAACAACAAGCAGAATTCCTGGCAATACTGGGGAGTACACCTATATAATAAGCTAACTGGAGAGCTGAAAGCCTTGCCTGATAAACATTTCAGAAGAAGAATTCATGAGCTTTTGCTCATCAATTGAAGAATGTTTTAAATTTTAGGGATGACCGATGATTTTGTGATGTTTCAGCCAAGATAATTTTCTTGAACCTGTTTTTAGGTTAAGAGAGTTCATGCCTTCATGTTTTTTCAAATGTTTGTTGTTGCTTTTATCTTTCAATATTTTGACATGCCATGTAGTTTTTATTTTTTGATGGCAATAAATCTATCTATCTATTTATCTATCTATCTATCTTTCTATCTATCAAAACATCCTAATACTGCTTCATCTCTAATTAAATTTCAATAAGTAATGCCTTCGATAAGCAATCATTCATTTGTCTGAGGCTAGAATGCCGGCTCTGTTTTTTAACTTCAAACTTGAACCATTAGAACATGAAATAGAAAAAAACCTTTCTTCATGCACTACGGTTCAAACACTAGTTTCTGGAATACTATTCAATTGAACATAAATTCTTCTCGTATTAGTTCTTAGGTTCTATTATTCTAGGTTTTTCCAGTTCTCAAATATTATTGATCATAAGATGTTCCAAATTTCTACTTGATAGAATCTTCCATGAGCATTTCTAAATAGAGATAACTTCAAAAGTCTGATGATTCGCTTTTCTCTACGTTTAGTATGCGATCCTTGAATTCTGGCAAGAGCTTCATTATTTTTCATCTCCATAGTTGTCCCGAGGCCTTACCGGTTGAATATACTCCATCTTCGTTGTTGTGGTGCATCTGATTTGACCTATCGTTTCCTTTTTCTATTGTATTAGAAATATCCTCTTTCTTGTTGACCTCGGTTGTAGTTCATTCATTTGGTTGATCTCGTTATTTTTGTGGTCTTCCATCTGATCAATTGTCCTTATTGGTGTCGTATAATGATTTCTTGAAGTGTGTCAATTTTATTTCGTCCCTGAGTTAATCATTGCGCATTCATTATGAGACGTTTGTTACTGTGCTGACCATCTCGTTGAGTGCTGCTTGCAGTTTTCTCTACTCTATCTTCATTTTGTTCTCCAATGTGAGTCTGCTTCTTCCGTTGAGTAGGGGGTACAGTTGTCCATGGATTGTTCTTGTTTTCTCTGTGATTTCTTCAATGTGTCTCTTATTCAGTTGTTTATCCAGATTTACTCCGCGAGATCTTTCTTCCTTCTTCAATTCAATTCACCTTTTATGGTGATTTTCCACGGCGTTTTCTGGTATTTCTCTTCTTGTGGACGATATAAATTTGCTGCCTTCTACTTCAGGTAAACCTTGCTCTATCATCTGAAGTAATTGGTCAGTTTGTCGTTATCCTCTTGAAGCCATTTCCAGACTGCTACTTTGTTTTTGTAGGATGTCCCTATTGTCATGTCGTGTACGAATTACATCTCAGATTGCTTCATCTTAAGTGTGCCTGCGATGTATATGTATAATAGTAGTGTTCGTAGTACTGATTTTTGTGGTTCCTTTCTGTTTCGCTGTTGGCTTTTGCTCCTTTATCGTTGTTATGCATATTCTGTTTTGTAGGTATGACATAGTGTTCCTAACCTAACCTACCTTCGGTGGAAATCATGTGGTCTTCATTTTGTAGATAAAACCTTCGTGCCAAACTGTGTCGGATGCTTTCTCAAAGAAAGTAAAGAGTAATACGGCTGTTTGAACGCCTGATCGAGGTGCAGTTCTGAGACTTCTGAGACAATACTCAGTCATTGCTGACATAATATTGAGTTTTGTTTAGTGCATGCATAAGTGGGGATGCCGAAGAATGTCACTATATCCTTCCACAGTGATCTATCTCTTTCTAAATCAGATTCCGCTCCTGATCTCTTTTCTTCCTATTCGATAATAATGCAAAGAGTGAGCCTAGGGAATCAAATGCAGAACTTCATGTCTCGACCAAGTATATATATATATATATATATATATATATATATATATATATATATATATATATATATATATATATATATATATATATATATATATATATATATATATATATATATATATATATATATATATATATATATATATATATTTTTGAAAAGAGAGGATTTACAAAACTTTGAATAAATTGTATTTACAATAAATGCTTATATCTATTTGAATTTGGGAGGCTTTTACTTGGTAAAATTCCATTATCAATAATAAAAACAAGTACTGTGTTTTAAGAATTTTACTTAATAATTGCGATTCGTAACGCGTTTCACTACACCGTAGCTTCTTCAGACGAATGATTATGCAGAAAAATGTAAAATGTAAAATTCATTTTCTGCATATTTATAATCATTCGTCTGAAGAAGCTACGGTGTAGTGAAACGCGTTACGAATCGCAATTATTAAGTGAAATTCCTTAAAACACAGTACTTGTTTTTATTATTGCTTATATCTATAATTTTAGTGTGTGTCAGAAAAAGCACCAGTGTGAGCTCAAGAAATGTAACAGGGGAACGATACTATCTTGTATATGATTCAATAAACGAGTAAAAAACCTGAGGAAAAACTAGTTTCCCTGTCGCTATTGACTTAGCAATAGCTTGTCTGTTTATGTTGTGTTAGAGTCGTGTGTACAAAAAGAGTACCAAAGATCTTTCTGCTTAGCCGCTTCAATTCTCTTGCATTCCATGATTTCCAAACGAAGACAAGGGGTGAAAGAAAGGGGGTTTGGGACAGGAATCAGTAACAATGGAAAAACAAAACCAGCAGAAAAATATTTCAACAATCATACTTCTTATATGTCTAAACAAATCTGAGAAAAGATTTTTACATAGCAATCAAGGTCATGAAAAAGACTCAGGAGATAATAAAAAAAATACATAACCTGCGATATTTCCTCAAATTCTATCTTTGTTTGACCGAGGGGGCCTCCATGACCAGGTTTAGTGTTCCAAGTGATGCCGATTATGATCTATAGATGTTTTAGTATCATTATGGACCCAATAATGTGGGTTGACATCACCCATATATTAGTTCTTCGTGGAACTCGCTTAATTTTAAGACAGTGTAAGGCGATCACGTTGATTTAGAGAATAAATTTACATTATTTTGTTGCTGTGTTCTTTCGATTCTTAAAAAATGAATGCTTGCTTGATTTGGGTGGGAAACATATTTGATGGTGAGAAAATTTCATATTTTTATCAATATCAAATCACTGTTTCGAAATTGAATTTTTTTGCAATATCTTTTCGGAATTTTATTCTGATGTGCCAGAATATATTTTTAGAACTAGCAAAATCTTTCAAGTAAGGTCACAGCCTGAAAAAAATTGAATTCTGAAATATATATGAACTCAACTTTTTCTGTCTTGAATATTCTTCTTTCTGATCCCGACTCTTCTTGAGCTCCTGAAAAATTATTCAATATCAAACGTATTATTCTCTGATGTAGTTCGTTATAATAATATCTTCTATCTTGAAAATGGTTGCCATCATTCTTCAATATTGTATTGGTAAAAAATTCTATAGGAAAGAAAATGAAGTAGACACAATTTATTTCTAAATAATTGACGCGTAATGAAATCCAAAATCGGTATAGAGTTCGAAGCAAATCCTCAATAAATAGCATAGATTTCAAAAGCTGCTTGTCATAAAAAAAGACGTATAGTAAAGTTTTCGAGAATATATAAAGCTCGGAATATTATGATGAAGTGTTTCTAATAATTCAAGTAAATTTATCTCCTGTAAAACGATGATGCCGGAGCGCATTCAACTGTATCAGACTCTGTTCTGCATAATTACTTGACAACGGCCTACTCCTGATAAGAGCGTTCATTTTCTTTCAGAATTTTAGGCCCAATTAAAAGGAAAATTGGTCGCGGGGAAGTTCCCTTCCGATAAGTTCATTTACATGATAGCATTTCATTATGGAATATTTTAATCTTACTTCAGCACTTACCTTGAACTTAGATTTACATTTTCTCATAATCTGAGGAGAATAAAATAATACGAGGCAGTATTGATTCAAGAAAGAGAAATATTCAGAAAATGAGACAAAATTGATGCTTAATCTCAAAGTATTCTATAACGTTCAGTTTTCATTCAAATAAAAAATAATTAGAGCCTTACATGATAATATAAAAATCAAATTCCAAACAAATCAAAATTCGTAGCGGCTTAAGTTATGAACAAGAGGAAAATCACTCACAGAAAGACCTTTCTGATAGCTAAGGCCTTTTTATTATTCAAAACCTTGTGTATGATTTCTGCAGAATTAAGCAATGGTGATAATTTCAGATTTCGCATTAAAGGATAAAGAAAACTCAACAACATGATCTTCAGTAAGGTGGAGACATCTGCTTCGATAATCTGCAAACATCGAAATGAAAAAACTCACTTATATCGCTAAATTTTTCACAAAAATTGTTGAAAATACTTACATGATATTGAATACACAATTAGCATTTAATGAATGGCGATTGTTATTCTTTCATTCAATACGTCCAAAATGTTCAGATGGAATGTAGTAAATTCGCCCATGTCTCGTCCTATTTAGCGTTCACTCCGAAGTTACAATGAAAATTATTGTTCATTATGTTAAGCGAACTCTGCTGGTTCAAATGTCTGATATTATTTATATTGAAGTGACGATTGTCCTGAATAGTTTGAGTAAATCAAACATTCGTCACTTATGTCCTCATTTCTGCAGAAATTTGTCTTATAGATGTTTCTGGCTTCACTTCTGCATTCAAAAAAAATCATTCAATTCTGTTTCTTCGTTAATCTTCTTAATAAGAATTTTCGGTTTTCTTATAAAACGTAGATTTTTTCGAGTCTGGATATATATATATATATATATATATATATATATATATATATATATATATATATATATATATATATATATATATATATATATATATATATATATATATATATATATATATATATATATATATATATATATATATATATATATATATATATATATATATATATATATATATATATATATATATATATATATATATATATATATATATATATATATATATATATATATATATATATATATATATATATATATGTATCAAAACAGACACAATTTTTGCTAGGGTGGATAAAAGAAGAATGAAGGAATTTTTCAAGCAATCTACACATGTCAAGAGTTTAATGCTCTTTTCATATGATTATTTCAAATAGGCCTTTTTCAAACAGCAATAACTCAATTTTTTCATATTGCACGTGACAAATTTTTTCTCGCCATCAGATGAAGCGTCAAATTTCAGATGGAATTGTATAATCATGTACTTTACCCGTCTCTTATAGTTCCGAAATAATTTGGGAATATATTGAATTTTGATGATTTTGCAAGAACTAACCAAGAATGCTTTGAAATATTTGAAACAAGTTGCTGAGCTGGCTACGGTCACCTGACAGGTGCCTAAAATTAATGTACTCGTCACTTCGTTCATTCGAATTTGATATTTCAACAAGAATTGTAGTTATTTCAGATTGAAAATATCCAAATAATACAACAGATTTGGAATGAAAGCATAGGTTATTCAAAGGAAAATATATTTAATCTTTTTTTTATTCATTTTAGAATGTCACAAAATAGTGGGTAGAAATTGCAGGCTATTCAATAACCAATTTCCAAATTTACCGTCTATGAGTAAAATTTCGAAGCATTAGAAGCAATTATCTACAATTTGGATGAATAAAAATTGTAGGAACTAAGCGAAAACCAATCGTCGAAGATAATTACAATAATACGAATAAATGATAGCAAAAATCATAGGAAAAAACTAATTTACGATCTGAATGTTCAATATGGGCCCGATTTTGCTTGACAGCTCGTATACGGACATGATGAGATGCCCTCCTAGTTTCGTCAGGAACAATATTACGAAAAGCATTATGAATGCAATCTAGTAACTCTTCTTTACTTCTTGTAGGAATAAGATACACTTCACTCTTGATTTTGCCCCATAAATGAAAAACAAGGGGCGTCAGGTCCGGAAGACGCGAAGGCCATAAATTTTGTCCTTGATTACCCCACCATCTATTCTCGAACACTTCTGTTAGCTGCCGATCTACAGCTCGTGTTTTATGTGCTGGTGCACCATCCATTTGGTAAAAGCGATCCCTCAGAATGTTAAGGGGTAATCCATCTATAAAATTCGCTAATGTTTCTGTCACAATTTCTTAGGTACCTTTGTCCATTAATATTTTCCTCATAAATGTTATAAGCCAACAAATCATTCGTTGAAATTGCAAAAACCTTCACGCTGAATTTATTTTGGAAATCAATAATCTCAATGAAATGTGGATTATCTGTGGCCCAAACATGTCGATTTCTCCTGTTGGTTATTCCACTTTCATTGAACTTGGCTTCATCAGATCATATAATTTTTTCAAAATTGTCTCATCTTTTTGAAGCCGAATTATTAAATCTTCACAGAAATTAAGCCGTCTGGGAAGGTCAGTTGGTTTCAATTTTTGTAGTCTGATAAAAGAATACGGGTACATGTTATGTTTCTTAAGGATCCTTTGAGTCGAAGTATAACTCAATCCAATATCCTTTGATGCTGACCTAATGGAAGCATGTGGATTGGCACGAAAATACGCTAGCGTATTAATTTGATTGTCGTCGTCCTCGAAAATTGGTTTTCTTCTAGTGTCTATGATTTTTGTTCCTCCAAATTGCAGAAAATTGCTCCAATCCTTCGAAGTTTTGTTTTACTCATAGGCGCCAAATTTGGAAATTGGTTATTGAATTGCCTGCAAGTTCTATCCACCACTTTTTGACATTCGTCATGAATTGAAAAGCGATTAAACGTATCCTCGTTTGAATAATCAGCCATTTTATTATCAATTTGGTGTTTTTCAGAAATTTTCACTTCAAATTACCAACAATTCTTATTGAAATATCATATTCTAATGAACGAAGTACATTAATTTTAGGCACCTGTCAGGTGAGCGTAACCAATTCAGCTACTTGATCAAATATTTCAAAGCATTCTGTTAGTTCTTGCAAAATCATCAAAATTCAATATGTTCCCAAATTGTTTCGGAACTATAAGAGATGGGTATAGTACATGCTGATACAATTCCATCTGAAATTTGACGCTTCATCCGATGGCGATATAAAAATTGGCGACTGCTATTTGAAATATTCCAAATTGAAAAAATCATACAAAACAACGCAATGAACATATATATATATATATATATATATATATATATATATATATATATATATATATATAGGGGTTTTACCCCGACGAGTTGCCTATATATCTGTTCATGCAATCAAACTGATTTCATGAAAAATATAAATCCACCACCCGGTAATTAATACCATTGCCAGGCAATGATTATAATCAAAACATATCCTGGAGTAATTATATATTAGGATAACGTTAAATGTTATGAGAATATATCAATCTACCAGAATATATACATACTATAGCATCATCAGACAATGATATCAATGTACCAACGAGTAGTGTCAGAGGCTTTCTCCCGGAAAAATCCAGTGTACGGACCTTAGTCAAGTAACACTGAATGTTACTCATTAATAGTTTCCTTTGTGTGAAGTGGTGAACGATCGAATAGAATACTGCTCTGAATATAAATATGACAAAATTGTCAGTTAATTATATACATTTATATAAACAAATAAATAAAATATGAAATGAGATTCTGAGCAGTATAAACTAAAGAGAAAACCTATGACTCTACCTCATTATTATTTTCGGAAAGAAACCTACGAAGAATATTACAAGATTTGATGACTGTTATCTTTTGTAACTGTTCAAACAAATTTTTCTTCAGACCCAAAATCTCAATACTTTTGTGAAGATTTCTAGGAATAACGCCTGTTGTAGAAATAATAATCGGTAGAATAAATATTTTCTTCATTTTCCACATTTTTTAATCTCGTCGCCAAGCATCATATATTTAGAAATTTTTCATTGTATTTATTTTGTATATTATGTGTGTCAGGTATAGCAATATCAATTATATATGTTATTTGATTCTGTTTATCAATAAGAACGATATCTGGTCTATTGTGTTTTACAGCTCTGTTGCACAGAATTGTTTTATCAAAATAAAGTTTATATTTGTCATTTTCACAAATAATCTCAGGTTCATATTTGTAAAATTTTTTCTTTTGGGAATTAGGTCATGTTTAATTCCTAGATTGAAGTGAATAATATTAGCGACGGCATTATGTCTTTCTAAATAATCTGTTGAAGCAAGGACTGAGCAAGATGATAATATATGAAAACTGTTTCTGAAGAACAGAAACATCTACGGCAAGAATCATCTATATTTTGTTTGATGATATGTTTTCTATAATTCCTTGTGAAAACAACCTGGTCCTGGATCGCAATTGCTAAGCCTTCTGTTTCAGCAAACAATTCTCCAGATACTAACCATTTATTCGATGCAATTTCATCAATATAATCATTTTTCAATTCTTTAAGGTGCTTTCCGTGTAATTCCTTCTGCATCCAACTTTCTATTTTAGAATTATCATCAAATATATCGAAATCTACCTTTTGCATTGTCAAGTTCAGAGGTGTAAGATTATAATCTGAAGCAACAACAATATCATGTAATTTAGACGTTCTCTGTTTATCATGAAAATGGGAACGTAGATGAAAAATTTGTTTACTATGAAGATTATTCAAATCAATTAATCCACGACCTCCAAGATGTCTAGGTAGTGTAACTCTCTGAATAGCTGACTTTGGGTGGTGCTTATGATATTTACAGAGCATTTTCCTCGTTTGACATTGTAATTCATTTAGATCAGTTTTAGACCATTTAATAATTCCAAAAGAAGATGTAAGAATAGGAACAGCATAGGAGTTGATAGCTCTGAAAAGGTTTTTACTAGTTAAATAACTCTTGATGATAATTCTTAGTCTTTTGTAATATGAACTTCTAATAATTTCTTTAGTGGTGCTATGGTTAATTGTCTTCTCTTGACAAAATCCAAGATATTTATATGTATCTCCTTGATGCATTGGCTCGATTTCGATATTGGAAATCTTTATATAATCAGAGGTGATCTTTCCTTTTCAATAGAAAGATTTTTACATTTTGAAGCCCAAATTTCATATGAATATCATTGGAATAGTTGAAAGTAATCTCAAGTAGACTTTTAAATGAGATCTGGTTCCGGCATATAATTTAATATCATCTAAATAAATTAAGTGACTTAATTTGAATTCAGTTAATAAACTCTTTATTTTGAAGCCGAAACTAGTAGCATTTAATTCATGAGATAATGGATTGAGGCAAAGACAAAACCAAAGAGCACTTAAAGAATCACCTTGAAAAATGCCTCTTTGATTGGAATTACTTCGGATTTTAACGATTGTTTTGAAATATTTAAATGAAGATTGGTTCTCCAATTTTCATTACGAATTCAAGAAAATGACGAAGTGTCTTATCAATTTTATAAATTTCCAAAATTTCTTGAAGCCATGAATGGGAGAACTGTCAAAAGCCTTTTGGTAATCAATGAAGGCTGTATGAATATTTCTCTTCTTAGTTTGAGCTTGATTCAAAGCAACAGAATCAATTACAAGTTGCTCTTTAGTACCAAGGTGTTTTTTCTACATCCTTTTGATGTTCGGAAAGAATATTATAATTCTCCAAATGTGCATAAATTTTTGGGTAATACATGCAGTTAGAATTTTATATATTGTTGGAAGGCAAGTAATTGGTCTATATTGAGACGGATCAATAGTATTATCACTTTTCGGTTTTAAATAAGTAATTCCTTGTGTGAAAAATAAAGGAGTAGCTGAGGGTTCTTTATTATAAATGAAAATATTCTGCCAATTTTCATGAACGCAAGAGAATTTCTTGAACCAAAAGTTATGAATACCATCAACACCTGGAGATTTCCAATTTTTGTGTGTTTAATAACTGATGTTATATCTTCGTTTGAAAATTTTTCAAATTGCATGCATTCTATTTGAGAAAATCGAGACCTTTCATTTAAAATCCAACTTGTATTGGAATTATGTTGCCTTGGCACTGCCCAAATTGAAGACCAATAATCAGTTAAAATATCAATTTTAGAACTCCATTTCCAGAAATATTTTCATTTGAACCTGAAATAAATTTGTAAAAATGTTTTTCATTATTTTTGAATAGTTTGTTTTGGAATTTTCTATCTGAATTTATTTTATATTCACGTAGTCTAATAGAGTATACTGAAAGTTTTTGTTTTAAAGTATCGATGTATTCTATCAATTGTCCATTACTTATCTCATTATTTTTATTTGTTTTATTTTTGAGGAATATTTTTCCAATATGTGCCATAAGTTTTTTGATCGATTACCTCTGGAATATTGAGTCAATCTTCCTAAATCACATCTGATAGAAGAAATTTTACCTTCTAACCTTTTTTGCCATGAAGGTTTTTCTTGATATTATAATTAGATCCAAAATTTTCTAATTTGTATCCAGAATGTTTAACTACTGTAATAGCGGCACAATATATAATTAGATGAAGTGTATAGATATTCATTACTTTAACAAGTTGCTTTGGAAGAATATTCTCATTAAGCACGTTTATACAATCGAAAATTTTCTTTGAATAATGAATTTTAGGAAGTTTAGGTCTTAAAGTTGGGTCAATATTTTCAAATAAATTCATTTGATTGAGAAATAAATTTTCTATATCTTTGTTATCATTATTTTTAGATGAATTTTCTGATTTATTTTCGATGCTTTTCATGAATGGGACTAGGTTTTCATCTGAAACTTCAAAATTTAAATGTTCTTCTTGTTGAACGTTGTTTTTAATTGATTTTAATTCGGATTCAGATATAAAGTTTCTATTTTCAATATACCGTCTTTGATTCGCAATGCTTTGTTCTGAAATACAGCAATTGGGGAAATTTTCTTTGAACATATTATATAGTTTAGACATATAACCTTTTTATTTGTTCCATTATTTGTTATTTTGTAATAACAAAACATAATAAATTTATTCATTTCGTACGTCCATTTCATGCGTTTTATTTTTTTATTGATTTTGTGTAGATCTGAATTAGGTGATGAAGTTATGATAAGATTAGAGGAACAAGGTGATTCTACATGATTTTGAAAACAGTCATCAAAACTTTTGTTGTTTGAAGAATAGACAGAACAAGTAGAAATGACAGAACCCTTAGATTTACTTCGTGTATGATATGAATGTATAGTTTTTAATATATTATTCCTACCTTCATTTAAGTTGTTTACCTTATCATCATATTCATGATTAACGGGCCCAGAAATAATTTTCTTTGCAACGTTACCTGAATCAGATGATATGAAAGTTTGAGAATCTGATGGTCCTGCATCTAAACGATCTTGAGTGCAGATTTTGAAGTTCTTCTCCAAGAAATATCTATTATTTGAATCGCAAGGATATTTTGGTGGATTATATTCATCATCAGATTCATATTCATATGAAGTATTCATTTTTTGGAATTCGAAAATTTGACAGTTGTCAATAATATATTTCATAAAACGTTTTCCTGAAAATGAATCAATAAAGGTAGGAAATTTTATGTACTTACTTTTAATAACTTAA
This sequence comes from Cryptolaemus montrouzieri, assembly GCA_013387265.2. Lineage (NCBI taxonomy): Eukaryota > Metazoa > Arthropoda > Insecta > Coleoptera > Coccinellidae > Cryptolaemus > Cryptolaemus montrouzieri. The sequence goes on along the minus strand of JABFTP020000124.1, from coordinate 42,285,068 downwards.
AAATACTTATCTGAAAAATATAACTAATTTAAGTATCTAAAACTTTTCAAAATTCAAAATTTTAGCAGTGATGTTCATTTATGGAATAATTGTCACCTTGGTGACAATATATATATATATATATATGTTCCTCAAAAATCGAGTTTATAACAAAAGTAATTAAATCTGTCAAAAGTTTTGACAGATAAGTGCCAACAACTTGGGTATTTCATGCCTTGCTCGAATGTCGGTTCGAGATGTATAATAAAGAAGGTAGATTGCCATTTGAAATAACAAAGTGATCACCCACTTCCGGTTCAACCGGAAATGGTATCACTTCGAAAATATTTCACTTCAACTGGCATTCGCTAGTTATGGCCACGTATAAAGTTTCAGCTCGATATTGTAATTGGAACTTAAAAAGATTTTAATGGACGGTCTCGGAGGATATCCTATATATCTATATATATATATATATATATATATATATATATATATATATATATATATATATATATATATATATATATATATATATATTTGAGATATTCGTGGAGGCCTAGGCATGGCTAAAATGAGAGAAATTCGAATAACTGCCGGGAAAATCATTAAAATAGCTCCTTTTCATTTCCCAAACGTTTTCTAAATAAAATGTAGAGTCAATTTAAACTTTATTTATATTAAATAAAGTTCATATCAAATGATAATCGTTCAATGTTGTCTGAGCAACGTAGCTGTGTTCCTAACGTTAGAGAGTCAATTTGCAATTTATTACAGCTGCAAAAAGTTCAAATTCAATCATATCTGTCAAATTAGTACGTTGGATGTTCTAATGTCGCGTTCCGAAACTAAACAAAAGTGAATCGCGAACGCAACAAAATTACATGGTCACAAAATGTAAAAGATCATTAGTGGTACTGATTATCAACTTGGTTCGCTTCGCGAAACTTAATTTCACCTAACTTCAGTTGTAAAAGATTGATAAATCTTAAGTTTTGTAACAAATTATTTTATTATTATTTCTGAACGCAACCATAATATTTGACATTAGATTGTCAATCCATCCTAATGCACTTCAAAACACGGGAAAAAGTATTTCGATATCTATATCGTGCATATCAATCACAACAACAGCAAGCACGACATAATGAAATGAGACGAATCCGCAGACGCAGTGCTCCTGTGATTCTTGAACGAACTACATTCCACTATGATCCAGCAATTGATTATTGATACGGCAAATCGTTAACACTTGGGGTAGTGATAATGATTTGTAAATATTGTAAGGTTCATAAAGGGGAAACAACCGAAGAAAAGGGTATAAGTGCTATTGTCCCTCGATAAAAAGTCTATTGGAATGGTAGTTAACCTATTGACGGGACATCAAATCAACAAATACCCACACGTGTTGAGACTATCGAAAACCATACGGTAACGTGAAAAATGACGAAAAAACGGCACACATACTCTTCGAATGTCCCGCTCATAAGATGACCAGACTGAACACCTTGGGCACTGAAACACTCAGCTCCCGGATGATCCAGAAGCCAAGTTACAATAGTCTAGCAAGCTTCATCAAAAAGTTTTTCCAAGACACAAAACAAAATAATACAACACGGCAGGCACAATTTTCCAAACGGCCTGAGCTCTGCCCCTAAAGGCGCCGTGCAAGAAGAAGAAAAATAAATGGTGAACCTACTGGCAAAGTAATATTGCCTTAATTGGTCCCACCACCAGATCCTTTACGCCCTTCACTTACTGGGATCGAAAATGATTCTAAGCACTTCTTGGCTAACATTCAGAAATATAAATTCAGTGTTCAGAGTACATCGTTTGGCGCTAGACATACTATACAGGACTATTTCATGCCCACTTTCAAGGCATTAAACCATAATAATTTTTTTCAATATTCCAGTTTGTATTGAAATATATATCGGAAATAATCATTGGACAAATCTTTAAAACTTACAGATACAAGGACAAATTACTGGGGGTGCTGTTACCGCTACCAGATGCTTATCATCAAAATTTACAAATTTATTTCATGTGCAATTTAGATGCGGAAGTTGATAAGCGTTGTCCTCACAATCCAACAATGAAGAGAACCATTGTCCAAGAATAACGAATGTTTTTTCATCAGAACAACAATTTAGTTAACATTTTCAAAATATCATTGGATCTCATTAATTACGGATTTCTTTTGTTTGCTTTAAGTTTATTCTATACAAAAGTTTGGGTATTTTATCTGTCGATTTATCTCATTCAATTGATGATATATTGATAGAAAATCTGATAAGTGATCATCATTCACAATTAATCGGTAAAGAACAAAATTGATGCTTCAAAATTTGACAGCAGAGACATTTGGATAATTGACAACACAGAGTGATTTGATACAAATGATCCATGTGGTGAAATTACTAGACGTTGCCCCAGCTATTGCATCATGAAACTTGGAGGATTGCTTTCGGCCGAGAAGTTAATTAAGACTTTCTTTGGAACTGAAAGAAAATGTATTACTCTACTATAATGGAAGCTGTTGGAAAAAGATCAGAATAATGATGAATGTAATTGTGAGAAACAAAAAACTCGAGAGTACAAGTATGAGAATAACCCACATCATCAATGGAGGAATCACATGTGTTTAACTTCAGGATATTTCAAACATCCTAATTTTTTGTTAGTTGATATAGCGGAAAACTTTGAGAATAATATTGAAACAACAGAATTTGTTCCACCTTGTCTTGAAATTTTCTTATTGTTTGACCACCTGTATATTTTGGACTCTGAAGAAAACTCATCAAATTATTCGTCACCTGAAATTTCCTGGTACAGATGGCCCGAGTACTGATTGGTTCAAAGAATGAGAAACTTAAACGTGTCAGTTACTATCCATTGTTATGAATTAAACACTTTTTGTTTCATTAATTTCAAATATTTGAAAAACAGAAAATGTGATATATTGGTGGTGATGCTCCTTCTGCCAATAATTATAGCCCCAAATCTCTCTTATCTACTATATCGAAGCTGTTGAAATCTTGTGTCAATAAACACCCCGTAGATTATCTCAATTGTATTAGTTTTTTTTCAGGTCAATTTTGCTTCAGAAAAGGTAGTAATACAATTTCAGACACCACTGTTCAAATAACGAACATTTATGATAAAATTAATGTCAAATAAATTTAAGTTGATAGCTCTGGATTCAAATTTGACTTGGTTAACAATCACATATGGTGAAATGTTCTTCACAATAGTGATGATCGAGGTTCTTGTCTTTCCTGGTTTCGAAGATATCTATCTGGCCAAAATCAAAATATTTCATGTATGAGCTCTCCAAAGCGATATGTAACATCCATTTTGGGCACAACGTATTATTTGATATTTAACATCTCAATATTCCTTCTTCCGACTCCAGGGGAGCTTATACTTGTATAACGATGATACTTGTTTGCCATATTTAGTACTTCTGTATTGAAAGACGAGAAAATATAATAGAATCTGACCTTCATTTGATAAGTGTTTGTTATCTTAAGTTATTACTTAATATAGAAACAAATCTAAGAGAACGAATTGTTTCAAGAATCTTGTATTACATATTTATTATGAACTCATTTGAGATACACATAGTATGGCGATATATAAAAACGTGCTCCTACGATAGAAAAGTTAGGCAGAGTTGCAAAATATTCAACAATTCATCATCGCAGAATTATATATTATTCTCTTATTTATTTCCATATTTGATACCTCAATTCAATACCTGGCAATACACACGCTAATAAATTATATCCACTCATGATCTTATAGAATAGAATTTTGAGAAAACATTTCAGTTTGCTATATTTGTATACTTCTAAATATTCGTATCTTCCAAACATGATGCTCAATATTCGTTCACTTTATATTTTTCGAACATTTGATTTTCTGCTAGGCTATCAGAGCTCTTATAACCTTACAACTTTCAACCTTCTCCAATCGGAGTTACAAATATAAGTTCCAGTCGTTTTTCTGGTTTCTTTAATAAAAATAACTGCTTTATTATAAATAACATCACTTACTGTTGTATATTACTAATTATTTTAAATCTACGGACCTACATAGATTTTCAAGTAGGAGCTTAAAGTTTAGATTAAATGTTTTTTTATTGTAACTTACCCAATGTTCGTCCTGTTCAGATTTTGTTCAATGAGGGATATTATTATTGTTAAGATAGATATCTAGACACGTAATACATTTCAGTAGGTACTGAAATTTGCAGTCTTTAATACAACATCATGTAGTTAGTGACATTGGAACAAATAAAAACTATGAAGTTTGAACCTTCACAAAATTTAACATCCATCACAAAACACTCTGTATAGTTTTATCAACAAAAGCTTTGTGTTTATATGTATTGGGGTTCATGAGCATTATCAAAGATCATCATAGTGCTGTTAGTCCTACAAGTAAGAATCCATCTTCACCAGATAATCTTCCGAATTAACTTATAGTTATAAAAGAATAACAATCTATATATGTTGAACAATTACACAGCCATAGTTCAATAAATTATCTGATAACAGTTAATGTGCAATCATTTTTTCTTCGAAAATAAGTTCCTGCCAATCTTGCATTATACTAGAATGTATTCGTATCTAATGATGAGGTAGTTCCAGAAATTAGTACGTAGTTGTAAGCGCAAAGTAATAAAATCATTGACTCTCATACGTCTCATACGTGCAAAGCTGCGATATCTTATTTGTTAATAGAACTTAGGCTTAGCTTCTCGAAATTGGATACAGTTAAATTGATGAACTAATATCTAATGTCAACGACACGATGAATGAACGAGCGAATTATAGGAAGGAGACAAAGAAGGAGAGAATCATATTTTATCCATTTCAATAATCGATTGAATTAGTTCAAGACGTAATGGAAAGCGAGAAGATCGACGATGAAATTTTCCTCAAGGAGAACTAAATGAACACAGTCTCAAAATCTATCGAAAAACAAATTGAATCTAGATGAAATATCGCCACCCCCTGATATAAAATAGATGACCAAAGTTTTTCGTGCGATATCGGAAATGTCATAAATTCTTCACCATTTCATTTTAATTAAAAAAGACCATATTGGCTAATGTGGTAAGTTCTAAGAGGGATTCTAGGAGTTAAATATTAAACTATCTTACTAGCAATATCCAGGGCCGCATCTTCCTTTACTTTTCAATTGGACATTGCCAACGTAAATTATTCAGTCTTATCCAAAGAGAAAAGTAATGAGTAAAATAATTTGTACATCAAATTCAAATGTATGCCGAAATGTTTCAAATTATATTAAACTAACTATTATTATTTTATTTATTATTTGATTATTTTCTCTGAGTTCGTGAAAAGTTTAGAAGCAAAAAACATCCATCAAAGTTTGTGATTTTTTTTCAATTCTTTTTCAAGAATAATAGTGTAGCAGTGTGCATAAATGTTAATTTCATAATTTCTAAGTAAAACTCACATAATCCGTGCCAACGGTTTCAATCAGACAACGATCACAGATTAACCGTTATGTGAAAGAGCTCTATGCTCACCACGAAACCTGTCTAGCTGGGTTTCCTAAAATGGCGAAGCCACAATATTTATGACTCCTGCCATATTCGATGTTTTTATCGAAAAGTTGTTAATGCCAACCTATAGTGTTGGTGTCCTAAAGTACGAGGGTCGTGAATAGAACTCTTAAATGTAATAATACTGTTTATATGACATTGAATATATCTTAAACTGTTTTCGTCATAACTTTCATAAGGTTATCATAAGTGGAAGAATCTAGGCTTGTGAAAAATAAACATTGATTGATTTCATAAGAACATTATATAATTTAAGAAGGAAATTGAACATGAAAGAAAGAAGAAAAATAATAAAAAATGAATAAAAAAAATACAAGAGTGCGCCACATAGGAATAATGATAGATAGATCGCACTATTACAGTCCCAAACATAACAGCCCCAACAAGCATGAGTTTGTCTTCATTGAAGGTATGAATGAAGTATTACAACTTAAGATGCAAACTCTATAGCACAGGTTTTGAAAATTACACTCTCGTCCCCGCAGTATTTTTCACGTTCTCCCGATTATTTCTTCATCTCCCATGTATACTATTTTTATTTTGGTGACATTCAACAAGTTAATTTCCAATAAACTATTTAATTTTTCTAGTTCTAATTTCGGAAAACGTCTGAGCAAACTCGTTACAAATGCTTCATAAAATCTTCAACTTTAAATTTTCCTGTAAATCTGGTAACTTTTTCTTGCTCTTCAATCTGCAGCAGAGGGCCTAAAGCAAGCACTTTATAGTGCTCTATTGATACTACCGCGCTTGGATGCTGCTTGATACTAGTGATCATATTAACTGCCAGCTAATAGAAGTTAATATATGTTTTTAAAAGTAAGGTCATCTCACACATTTCAATACTATCAAGACTGAGAAGATAACCTCCGCGGTGTAGTGTATATTAAGGAATAGCTGGTTGCTGAATACGGACGAATACACGTTTCTATATAATTTCTAGCTACACGCCTATTAGTGAGAATGGGCGTACCTTGCTTGTATTTTAGTTGTGTTATCAAATCTTGTTTTGCCGGCTCGGTGGCGTAGGGGATACGATGCTCGTCTCCTGCGCAGAGTTACCTGGGTTCAATCCCCACAAAGTCGGTGCGATTTTTCGGATTCAGGGAATCGCTTGAGTATCCATCTTTCGGAGGAGATGTAAAGCCGTCGGTCCTGTCTAACTGAGATGTGTTGGACATTAAAGATCCCTTCCCTCGACACGAGAGGGGTTCGGCAAAATTCCCGGGTTAGTGAGGTGACAGAATTCCCCGGCGTGTCATTGGCCGAAAGGCGGAAATAGAGCACGTAAAAGGAATAACAAACAAACAAACAAAATCTTGTTTTATGCTTTTTAGTACAGACTTTGAACTGGATTTTGTTCGGGTAAGGGTTGAAGACTATCGTAATTTCATCAAGATTGTCCTTTTAGAGTTACTCAATATAATAATCAATATAAAATCAGTTGCGAATTTGGATCGGGAGAGAATTAGAATGGAGCAAATAATTTTATATGTTTCGTAATAACAAGAGCTTCTTTGTTGTTTTTATCGGATTTTCAGAATTTATATGCATATTTGTTCATTGAAAAGAGTTTTGAATATTAAGACTTCATGTTGTTTAGTAAGAAATAAGTTGTTTTACCCAAACTGATAATGATACTGATGATTTTCTGAAATCAAGATATTCCAATATTCTTCGTTTATTAGGATTCCGTATTCCAAAGAGAAGTTAGTCTCACATTTGTCCAAGATTTTTTACAGGGTCATGTGTAGAAAGAGTGGAAATTATGACTTTATACTCAATCCCTTGAGTGCTTTCGACAGATACAGCCGTTTTATACGTTGCATGTTTTGGTGCTGATTAGTGAGTGAAATCCTGTAGAGTACATTCAGTTGACTTAGACCCAATAAACTATGTGAAAAGAAATATCGTTAGCACAGGAAAAAGGAAAAATACTGAAACTGTTCATTCAGACCATTCTTTGAAGCTTGGATTGCGGCAGTTTTACAGTTTGAAGTTCAAGTCAATAAAATACGGAATTAATTTTTCTCAATTCACATAACTCTCCTGTGGCTAATGTTGATGATCATCCAATATCGAAAATTATTGGAAGGAAGTCAAAAAACAATTAAAATGAACTCTTCTCCATAAATAAATAAATAAGAATGCTGAAAATAGTTAATAAGTTACCTGCGACAATTACCGCCCACCTAACAAAATATTTTTTGTTAATATGAATGCTTTTGAAATGGACCCAACCTTGTCATGTGAAAATCAAACATATATTTCTGAATTGAAAGATGATGGTTGAGAAGCGTAATTGTTTGAAACTTTCTTGCTAATGTTATGAGATCTTCCTTCTTCTGTCCAAGATTTCCCTCTTTCTTAATACTTTATCTACTCGTCGCGCTAGGTGGTGTTCTATAAAATAAGTGCGTACTTATTAAGAAAAGATATAAGTAGATACGCGTTATTAGAGCAGAATTACTACAGAATTAAGTATCTACTACTTTTTCAATTGTGTAAGGGAGGTCAATAGCGCCCACGTATGGTAATAGAGGTTTTTGGTATTCGGAAGTTTTTGCATTTAACTATACCAATTCTCTCTAAAGTATGAATAAGATATAACGAGAAAAACCTACACTACATGACAAGTATAAAAGCAAACAAGAATGTACTATAAAAAACATCTGGAAACTCACAGTTTTGTGGAGCAATTATTTACAACAGTGGCGTCTGCGACCGGAGTCTCGAAAACACAGCAGGTCACTAGCAAGATGGCGGTGGGATCGGCTAGCGCTCGCGGTGTGTTCCTGTTGGTGTATTCTAAGTGTGCGTGAGCGTTGACGCGAATTAAACTAATCAAAGTAAGGTTTCTGTTGATTGGGCATTATTGGAAAGAGGGCGTTAATAGCCTCAGATACCTTTTTAAAGTTTATTTTAAAACTGAATCAGCTCGGTACGTGCGTCTCTCTTGCAGAAAACTTGTCAATTATTTTTTCATGCAAATTCCAAAATCGAAATAGAAAATTTTCTTTTCAACTGCCAAAACACTCAGTTATTAGTTCGGTTGAAATATGTTTGCTGAAAACATCTGCTGTTTGAAATTTGAGCATATTTAAATATGATCACTGCTTGCAATTTTGGTGACACATATAATATTTCATCGGTTTTAAATTTCAAAAAACCATATTCTTGCGATGGAATAATTTCCCGATAAACCGCAAATATACAATCTAGCTAGTCAATCTGAATTTTTGTATTAGATCCTCTAGAAATAATTGCCGTTGGTGAATTTTCCTATCAATCTCTATCCTATTCAGAACCAGAAAAATTCCTAGATAGATAGATAGGAAATTAATTTCTTTACAGTGTCCTTGATATCAAATGCTCCACAAATTAATTGAAAATTCATAATTCTTGAAAGTCGAAAGTACGAACCTGTTTTGGATCAATATGTCAATGTGTTCAGTGATATAATACCAATACTACTTGGCCACTTGTTTTGGATATCAGTTTATCCAACAAAGTACACTTCAATTCATTAATTGAATGCTTCTTACAGTTTCTATAACCATTGGCTTCCAACTTAAATGAACTTTATTTCATTGCGCTTATCCACTTTATACAGGAGGCCCACGAGTCACTGAAAGTAGCATAATGACAAGAAACCGACGCATTTTGAATTTTTTTTCTCGCAATATGATGAACTTCGGTTACGGTCACAATTTAAAAATAATTTCGTATATACACGGTGTTCCGTTTCAGAGTAACAAATCAAAGTTATGTTTTCTTAAATAGAACACCCAATATATTTTGATGATTTTAGCTCTGTGAGATCAAATGAAGGTGACTTTGTATGATATTCCTTGTACCTAAGTTCAAAAGATTTCGAAATCTTTGAGATTTTTCGAAATTTTATGACTTTTTGAAATTTTGTATCTTCTCTCGTTGTGACTTTCCGATTGTGATATTGCAGAAATTATGTTACTTGTACTCCTTTGGGTAACTCTGAAATTGATACAGTACAAAATTTTCGATTCCGCCTTTCTTCAAGCCTCAATTTGTCCATTTTTTCAAATAATACACCCTGTATCTTATACTCTGTAACGATAGGTTACTTCTATACCTATCGAACGATACCCATGTTTTCCATATCTCGAATTTTCCGATACTTCGTGTCTCAATATTCATCTCGAAATGTTTTCCTTCGTTTTTGAAGGGGGGTGCATGTGACTAGATAAGACAAAACAGGAGTTTGTAGGATGTGCTACCCAAAACACCAGTTTTAAGTCTATAAGTCGAAAATAATCGAAAAATCTCCGCATGGACCGATGCGAAGGCGATGAAAATTACTCTTTATGGACTTCAATTGGAAAAAAAGCAGTGTTTGGAGAAGTTGAGAATTGTTTAATTCGAGCCTATTTCTTATTTTTCTTCCTGTAAGCTATCTACCTTTTCGTGTGACGGTATTCATAACTTTTTTTTTTAAATTTTTGTCACCCCTACACCCAACACAGATGGTCGGTCAATACATGGGGAGCAATTATAGTAGGTCCTTTTTTTTCGATGGATCCTGAATGGACAGATGTACATCCATTTCTTCATCGCCTTCGCATCGGTCCATGCAGATATTTTTTTATCATTTCCGACTTATAGACTTGAAACTGGTGTTCTGAGTAGCACATCGTGCAAACCCTTGTTTTGTCTTATCAAGTGACATGCACCCCTCTTCAAAAACGAAGGAAAACATTTCGAGATGAATATTGAGACACAAAGTATCGGAAAATCGGAGAAATCTCGGAAACCGTTAAAGATAGGTATGGAAAACATGGATATCGTTCGATAGGTATAAAAATAACCGATCATTACAGAGTATAAGATATAGGGTGTGTCTTTTGAAAAAATTGAAAAAATGAAGCTTGAAGAGAGGACGAAACGGAAATTTTGTACTGTGCAGCCTGTATCAATTTCAGAGTTTCCCAACGATGGTTACTCAGAAATGGAATATTATTAACATAATTTTTGCAAAATCACAATCGGAAAGTGACAACGAGAGAAGATAAAATATTTTAAAAAAGTTATCAAATTTCGAAAAATCTCAACTATTTCGAATACCATTGAACATAGGTATAGGTAATATCGAACAAAGTCACCTTAATTTGATCTCACAAAGCTAAAACCATCAAAATATATAGGGTGCTCTATTTAAAAAAACATCACTTTGATTTGTTACTCAGAAATGGATCACCGCGTCTATACGAAATTATTTTTAAATTGTGACCGTAACCGAAGTTCATCATATTGCGAGAAAAAAAATTTCAAAATGCGTCGGTTTTTTGTCATTATGCTACTTTCAGTTGGGCCACCTGTATAAAGTGGATATGTGCAATAAAATAAAATTTATTTAAGTTGGAAGCAAATGATCATATAAACTGTAAGAAGCATTCAATTAATGAATAGAAGTTTACTTTGTTGGAGAAACTGATATCTAAAACAGGTGGCCAAGTGGCATTGGTATTATATCACTGAACACATTGACATATTGATCCAAAACAGGTTCGTACTTTCTACTTTCAAGAATTATGAATTTTCAATTAATTTGTGGAGCATTTGATAACTTTAATTTGTTCCTCTGAAACGGAACACCCTGTATATACGAAATTAATTTTGAATTGTTATCTTAACGGAGGTTCATCATATTTCGCGAAAAAAATTCAAAATCCATCGTTTTCTTGGTATTATGCTACTTCCAGTGACTCGATTATATAGGCCTGCCTGTATAATCAAAAATTTCGCACGAAAAACACAAACTCATTTTGCAACTACAGCTGTTTTGTTAATACTTAAATTACGAAATACTGAATATATCATAGGGTTCGAATAAAAGACAAATGATCGGATATTCCTACAGAGAATTCCTTACTATATTGTTTTCTGTTTGTATATGTTAAGCATTTTGGCATGGTAAAGACGATTTTCATTCGCTGGTCAAGAGCAATACTCAGTTGACGTTGATTCTCGTCCTTGAGAGTCAACACTATAATAACTCTTTATTGCTAAGGAAAATCCGGATTTGGATGTTCATAGGAGACGTACCACGAAAAAACACCGCCATTCTTTAAAGGACTGATGTAGAATTCTCCGGAAAGTAGAGATCACTAGTACATCTTTCTAGTTTCTGCAAAATTTTACTAGAGGACGTTAACATAATGCTCAGTTGAAATTGATACTTTTATGTTCACTCACAATATTCCGCAGCTCTTATTAGCGAGACTGTCCTAAATTTTCTTTATCCCCTTCGAAACCTATAACTGTTTTTTGAAAGTACGAAACTATACTTGACAAAGGACAGAGCCCTTAGTACCTGCTCTCAAATGATCACAAATCTGTTGATAGAGATCAAACGCTGATGATTCAGCTCCATGTTTCACTTGCTAAGCATCTGATGTATTTTTCGCAGTTGAAAGACAATTTTGAAGAATACATATTTCTGACTGTTAGTGTAACTATAGGTAATGATGGATACCTTTCCAGGAGGTAACGGATATCAATTTATAAATGAAAATAATACAGAATCAGACCTTCAGATCTTTAGATCTTTCATTTTTTTGTATTAAATCCTTAGATTTTTAGTATAAATGTCACATCATGTTTTCGAACGTATGAAACAAGAAAAACCTGAAGACGTGCGAAAGGATTCGATTCCTGAAGAATAATCATTTTCTGCGCAAATGAAGAACAGTGCAACTTGAGGAATGGATATATCAACACAAATAAAAGATGTTTTCATGAAAATAAATCCAAAAATATCTGAACCTTATGAAATATACAGTCCAGAAGTCTTGTCTTTGGTGATTGGTTCATTCCGCAAAGCTTCAATACAATTAGCTACGTAAATCTACTTCGGAATTAAATTGTAATCTATACCCTCTTTATAAGGTAATTACTGAAGCAAAAATGAAAAATTTCACGCGCAGACTACGTTGGGTACTGAAATAAGAGCTGAGGTACCCCTCCAAGGACTTTTGGACAACACTGCTCAAATATTGCTGATGTCTTCAAAACAAGTTATTTCACACGTAACTTGTGATCAGTGATTCGTCTCAAAGTGGCGATGTGATGGGTCAGGTAGTCAATCTCTACATAAATAGCAGTTTGAAGACAAACAATCTTCTGGTGCAAACACGATCTTGACGGCAATTGATCCAACTTGTCTAGCTACGACTAACGATTTCCCCGTTTCGCAAAATCATCATCATTCTTTTTCACGATTCTTCAAGACTCCAGTTGACTCACAAAAGTGCAGATTTATCAAGAATAGAATCTTCAAATTTGCAAAACCCAATAGAACATCTTCTCCATATACAAACTAAGGACTAGTGTTTAGAACATGTACTTATTCCTGGTGTACGGAAAAATAATAAATGCACTAACCAATATGCGACCGATGCATTGTTAACTATGTGATACAACCTTCAAATTTTACAAAAGCATTGTTGTTTTGAAACAACAAGTTAAAAAGAGAACCTGGATCATGGCTGGTTCAGATTTATTGAATGCATTTTGCATTCATACAAATTAAAACTAGTGCAAATCCAAAAAGATCAGGGACAAAGACTTCGTCGCTACTGAAGAGAAAGTCATACAAGAATTCTCAATTATACTTGGCCTACATGTCAACAAATCGAGACAAGGAGGAGGGATACCAGATGATAATAATACAGTCCCTGATATGTTCAAACACACCGAAAATTTATCAACAATCATTGACGTCAATTGAAACCTTATTAATCGCCTGCACACATCTTTAAAAGTGTTGTCTTTGGATACAAGGTAAATGATGAATACCTGAACATGTTTTGCAATCTATATTCATAATTATCCATGATTCAACACTTCTACTAACCTGCACACAAATTTCATTCACGAATATGAAATTGTACAACATATGGGTACAGCTATGGGACTTTTGAGTGAAGATGAACAAAAGAATCTCAATCAGAAAATAAATAGAGCAATTCTCTAGATAATTTCTAAACAAATGGCTATGGAGAATACATTTCAGTCTATTGGCATTCTCAGAACCGATTCAAACCCAACAAAAAATTGTCGTTTGCTCCAGTAAAAGTTTACTAGATAAAAATTTTTCATTTCGACATGAGATTTCATAAATATTTTTCATACATTGAGCGGTTTTTCTTTATACTTACATAAGACAAGGTAATTATGAGAGTAAGGATTCCCAGCACTAACAGGTTATTGTGAACACTACTTGAGCAATGTCCGTCATTGCGTTTGAACGCGTTTAACGATTGAATTATAATAATTGCTCATACATGTTATTTGTTGAGTTCAAACATAGCTATATTTTTCAAGCTTTATACAGAAACTCCATAACAAAACTGTAAAACTTCTCATTAGACCAAAAATTAGGTTTGTCAACTTTACACCGAATATCACTTGTGAGTCTTATTACCGAGCCGCCAATGTTGCTTTATACAGAGTGTCAATATTTAGAAGGTGAATGCTGAAGTTATTTCATGAAAAATGTTCATATAAACATAGGTCCACAAATACTGCCTTACCGATTTACAGAGGTTGAAGTTTAATCGAAAATTGCAGTTAAATCTGAATATTTCGTGAACCGCTTGAGATATTGAGATAAACTTTTGGAGGTGTTGAAAACCTTCAAAGGTGCCTAATTTCCAATACGAAACTCTTTTGTATAGATATATATATATATATATATATATATATATATATATATATATATATATATATATATATATATATATATATATATATATATATATATATATATATATATATATATATATATATATATATATATATATATTCTTTTGAAAAGAGAGGATTTACAAAAATTCGAATAGTTGTATTCACTATAAACGTTTATATCTATAATTTTGGTGTATGAGCTCAGACAATGTAACAGAACCATACTATCTTGCGTATGATTCTATAAACGAGTGAAAGAACCTGAGGAAAAACTCGTTTCCCTGTCGCTATTGCACTAGCCATAGCTTGTCTGTTTATGTTGTGTTAGTGTGTACATAGTACCAAAGACTTTTCTGCTTAATAGCTTCAATTCTCATCTTGCACTCCATGATTTCCAGAGGAAGACAAGGGTGAAAGGAAGGGGTTTGAGACAGAAATCTGTAACAATGGAAAAAGAGAACCAGCAGAAAAATATTTCAACAATCATACCTGACTCATATATGTCTAAACTCACTTGAATCTAGGAAAAGATTTTACATAGCAAGCAAGGCCATAAATAGGACCAAGGAGATAATAAAAAATTACATAACCTACGATATTTCCTCATTCGCGGAGATGTTCTTTCGTCGCAGTGTGAGTCTCCTGAAACAATCACTTTTTTGTTCTCACACGCAAAATTCCTTTAATATTCAAACGCAACAAAACAATTCCCTCTCTGATTTACCGAGAGAGCCCTGATGGCCAGGTTCGGTCTTCTAAGTGATGCCGATCATGATCTATAGATGTTCTGAAATCATTATGAACCCAATAATTTGGGTTGACATCTCCCATATATTATTTCTTCGTGGATCTTGTTTAATTCAAATAGAAATTTGCGAGAAAACTTGGACAGTCGTTTTAAAAATATGGCATTTTTTAAAAGAACCATGATACTGTATTTCTTTTTATAACCTATATTTGAGTTCAAATTGGGACAAAACAAAGACATTTAAGTATCACAAATAACTCTTAAAGAATTACAATAGCTATTCAAAGTGACCTCCTCCAGCTCTGATGCAACATTCCAGTCTTCCCCTCATTGATTGGCGAACTCTATCGAAAACATCGAGTTGCACCCAGCGCTGCTTTTATTTCTTAAGTCCTAGATATTTTCCATGGGGTTAGTGTGAACCAAAGACTTCAAATGACCCAAAGGATGAAATCAAGGGGGTTCAAGTTTGAGGACCGTGTAGGCCAAAATTTAGGTCCAGCTCGACCAATCCAGCGATTTTCATACTCTTGTGTTAGGAAGTCACCAGCAAGCTGACAAAGATTCCAAGTGCGCCATCTTGAATATACCACATTGTTTGTCGTATTTCCAAAGGTTCATCCCCCAAAAATTCCTAAAGCAAGTGTTCTAAGAAGTGGTGGTACACCTTCAACATTTTCTGATAGCAATACTGGTCCAATAAGGCAGTCAGCAATAATGCCGCTCCAAACGTTCAACGAGAACTGATGTTGAAATCGATATTCATATGTTTGATGTGGTTTTTAGTCACACCACAAATGATTTTTATGAAAATTCCTTATTAAATTTCTTTTAGAAACTTGCTTCATCAGTGAACAGAATCAGCATAAGAAATTGAGGGATTTGAATTAACCTACGCTTAGGCCATTAATATTACGCAATAAGGGCAGCTAAATCGGTAAAAAGAAGTAACTGTATGCATTAAAGGTGAACTGGATGAACTTCCACGAAGAATTTGCGAAACAGTTCCATTGCTGATAAATAAAACGTGAGCCATTTTTCGAGTGGATGCACCAGGATTGTCCTGATTTATCGCAAGAACCTCATTCTCCAGCTCTACCATTCTTACTGACCTTGGCCTTCCTGCTCCTTCATATCAACTCAATCTGCCTTTCTCATATAGGTATCGTTGAATGCTTTCCAAAATGTTCTATCGGAAGATATGGTTTGGAAATCTTTCAATGTACAACCACCAAGCTTTTAATGCATTTTCGTCAGTACGTCCATACATGTCGGTCATCTCAGCATTCGTATAACGATTTATGATAGACGATTTTAATTCAAATTCAGCAGATTCAAAATCATTGAAAAACAGAAAGACTCAAATAACACTGACGTTAATCATTTTTGATCACATCGATGACTGAGCATAGAACTGGTATTATCAATGGAAACACAAGTATCTCTAGAAAACATTTCAAAATTTTTTTTCTCAAAAACTGGGCGTCGTACAAGAAAATATCATGAGACAGTTTTTCTTGAAAAATAATTGAAAAATTGAGAAATATTTCTTATTTTCGAAAAATCAGTATCGTCCTATTTTTTTCTTGTAGTATAATCTGCTTCGTGCTCATACGAGCGCCACTGAAGAGTCCAAAATATTGTTTCCTACTGAAAATTATACGTCTTTGAAAGTTCTCGACACCCCTTAATTTTACCCCAATATCTCAGGAGGTTACGATAAATTCAAATATAACTGCATCTTTCGATTCAACTCTGACACCCCGTTAATCGGTAGGGAAGTATTTGCAGACTCATGTTTATATGAACTTTTTCTTCAGCAATCACCTCCTTGAATATTGTCTCTTTTAAACACCCTGTATTTTGTCGTAAATGCTCAACGCTAAAACTCGTGAAAATATAGAAAATATTCTTTCTCCAAATAAATTACACACACCTATCTCAAACAAGATATTAATGAAGCCAATGTAGCAAGAATGGAAAAATATATACTGGCTTTAAAATATTTTGCACTTGATTCTTCAAAATGGAAGCATTATAGACGAGTGTAGATATGCAAAAGTATAATTAATATACCTATTTACTAACGTATATGATTTAAACAATAACACAATTAAATATTACCAATATTTAATGAAAACCAATCACAGAAATATAATGAATATTCAACAAAAGGATTACAAATCATCGTAGACAAAAACATCGCCCAGAGGGTATTGTATTCGGTTACGGCTCTGATGGAATCAGACACGTTTCTGGCAGTTGTTCAGCCTGTCCGACTTCGACTACACAGCGTTTGGGGAACAAGTGGATATTGGATAACTTCCGAGTAGGGAAACTTAAGGAACAATTCATAACTATAAAGAACTCCGAAATCGAATTTTTCATTGATACAATAGGGAAAAGAACGCTCATCCGACTTTTCAACAGCAAATTAACTGAATGCACACGAAGTCAATGTGAATACGCAAGAGAGGAATTGAGTTATCGTTTTCAGTTAGAACGACGTTTGAACGTGTTGATAACGACTGAGAAACGAATTTATTTTATGTGTGTTACGAGACTTTTCTCATTTCTTCCTATGAATCAGGGTTTTCTTGGGTTGGCTGAAATTTTTTGTTGCCATACATATCAAAAAAGTTGGGTTTGTGCTGAAACGCAAATATATTTTTAAGTTAAATTGAATCTCTATAAGTACACTGCATTAAGAAATTAATGCACAATTTCAATATTTCAAATTTCTTTTCTGAGATAATTAATTATCGGATATGTCCGGACATATGCCAACAAAATTTTATGTTTTTCCTTGGCGCACATTTTCCTCTCATGATAAATAAAATGTAAGATATATATTGAGATCTTACAAGAAACCACAACATATATAAAATAAGTTGTTGATCAATTTTTGCGAGTACCGTTTCTTGTTTCTAGAAATTCCACTTTTTGGTCATGATCCAACTCGAATTACGAAATTTGTCCCCGGCGGAATGTTCTGAATCAGTGGTGTTGAATGGTCTAGGTTGGACTTGTATAGGAACAGGCCAAAGGCTTAAGATGTCTCACTCAACTATTTCCAGAACGATCCGCAGGTACGTAGTCATGAAAAGAGTTCTGGGAAAAAATGGCCTCGAGCAACAACGGCGATCGGTGATTGTCATTTAAGAATTTCTTCGTTGAAACAACGGTTTTCTGCTGCTAGGCTAGGTTATCAGATGAATGTAGAACAAATGGAAGTCATACAACAGAAGATAAAGGATACACAGAGAGCCCCCAAGAATGAAATAAAAAATCAAAAGAGGAAATGCTGCAACGAAACACTAGTGGAATTGGATGAAGACCCTTGGGGACAAGGATATCAAATAGCTACAAGGACTTGAAAACTACAAAAACCGCATACAATATTAGCCCGAATAGGAGAAAGAAAATTATAATGGACCTGTTCCCGAGATTTATGGAAGGGACGGAAGCGATCCCCACCCCTACAGAGGAGATCGAACCGTTCACACTTGAGGAATTGTATAGCAGCTCAAGAACTATGAAGAATAAAAGAACCCCAGGACCTGACAGAATGGCACCTTAGCAGTAATACCGGTAATCGCGACCCCGCCGATGTAAACTGCAAATGCAAATGCTTAACGAATTGCTGAATACACAAACTTTCCCGCCAGTTTGAAAATTAGCTAACGTAACATTTATCCCTAAGAAAGACAAGGACACTAACATCTCGAGCAGATTCCGCCCCATATGCTTACTGAACGTGTTTGGAAAATGCTACGAGAAAATGATAACAGGTAGAATCCAGGACGAGAGGGAACAACTAAAAGCGCTATTAGACATCCAATTCGGATTCAGGCCAGGAAAATCCAAAATTACCGCTATGGAAGTGACAGTGAAAAAGATCCAAGAAAACAGCTCGCCTTGATGGACCATCCTGGCTATTGCCGCGCAGAATGCTTTCAATAGCGCACCATGAATAGAAATCATAAGAGCCCTGAGGAAGCTTAAGTTCAGCGAGTATCTGATGAATCTAATACAAACATACCTGTCTGACAGAACTATAAAGGTAACAAAAAAGAAAGCTACCAATATACGACCGGAGTACCACAAGACTCAGTGTTGGGCCCAGTGATCTGAAATCTCGTTTATGGCAAAGTTATACGCATCAGGTATCCGAGCGGCATGAACCCCATCGCTTACGCAGATAACCTTATCTTTATCGTGGGGTCGTCCTCGGAGAGAAATCTGAAATAAAAGGATAGGGCCATGCTAAAAATAGCGCAATCCAAGACTAAAGTAATGCTAACGAGGGGAGTCAGACGAGGCACGGTCATGAAATTTGAAGTAGGGATGCCCTGACATCAGTCAGAAAAATTAAATATCTGGAAGTATACTTTGACGACAGGGTCTCCCACAGTTGCATAGTATGCAAGATGGCCGAGAAAATAAGCCCACTAAAAAAGTTAATGCCAAATATAATAATATTAGTATAATATTATCATAAATACAACGTGACAAACGCGCATACATCCGGAGGGAAGAGGCAGCCTAGGAGGACAATAATGCTATGGTAAAAAAAGTAGGGCTTGGAGGTGACATCGGTGGTCTGGAGCAGGAGGCTGATCGGAAATGTGAAGGATTGGTACGAATGCCAACACAGATGGAGTAATTGCTATTCCACCCAGTTCCTTACCGGGCATGGATCGTACGGGACCTTCACATACCGAACTAAGAGAACTGAGACGAACAAATGCTCTAGATATGACAATGATGACGACTCCAAGCACGTTCTTTTACGTGTGCCCAAGATGAGCAAAGGGAAGGAGAACGCTGAAAGAAAGAGTCACAACGATACCAGAAACAACAGATATCATAGCTTACATGATAGAAGATGAAAGTAAGTGGAAGACTATTTTTGGTTATGCAGTGCAGATCATAAGGAGGAAAGAGAAGGAAGACAGAAGAACGCAGATGGAGGGAGAAGAAATTGAGTTAAATAGTGTGATATGAAAAAACCATCAAGGTAAGATTAACGAGAAGAATGAGAAATCTGTTTCCGATCTTAGTCCAAGTGATAGAAATTCTAGAGAAAGGGAGTTTTTAGTGGGTCGGCAGTATCCATCCCCACATAACCACTCGAGACCTGTGGTATCTGTCTGCAGCTTTTCTCACTTTTAAAAAGAAAGTAGCAATGAAACGACAAGACAACGTCTCAGGAATTTTGGTTAGAGTCCTTATGTGGCAGCTTAAGACCCTGTTCTAACCGTAGCATATGCAAGAAAACGATTGAATATTGCCAGGGAACATGTTAATTTGTTAGAAGGTGACACGGAGAAAGTTTTGTTGGTGATGAGTCGAGATTTTTGTTTTTTCACTGCGATCTACGTTCTCTAGTGTACAGGCTTCAGATTGGGAGATATATCAAGTACAACTTTTTATCTACATATTATGAAATTTTTTCATGTAGGCAGGATAACGCAACGCCTCACCATGATCATATCGTTGGAACTATTTACAAGAGGACTAAATTACTTCAATGCTGTGGCCTGCCCGTCTCTGGGACATTCTCAGTAGAAGATTAAAAAGACAGCAAAATTAGCCAGCTACTGCAAATGAGGTTCTGAAGAAACATCATGGAATAATTCTTACTAGAGGTGGAACTATCTGTTATTGTCCGGTTTTTGGGGAGTGATTTTCCAAAACTATTAACTGTTTGAAGTGTGAGTCTTATTTCAATTTATATGAGTGTTATTTCAATTTAGACTCATTTCGAGCATTTATTAGTGTAGGTGGATTGCTAGAGAAGTAATTATGAGTATATCTAAACTTCTTCTGAATAAATGGAACTTTCGAATTTGTGTGGTAATTTCTTGGCTCAGTACAAATGAACTAGGCTCCCTACTATTTCGGCCAAAACTATACGAGTTTCGGATTAAGCATAAAACGGAAGACTAATGCGACTATTCTGGGGTACTTTCGAACACTTTTTGAAAACTTTAAAAAGAATCAGTATTAGATATTGGGTAGAAGTAGAATTATTACATTATTTCATTAACTTTCCGTTATATGAGTTTTTCTTGACAGAAGTGTCGCTTACCATATCGTATCATTTTTGTTTGTTAAGATCGTTTGGATTGATTTAAATTCAGAATTTCCATTAGAATGTATATCATCTATATTATTAGCTCAGCAGGATATTGCAGTGATCGCCGCTTAAGTACTTTCAGATCTATACATATAGTGTACAATAGATTCCGCTGTCTTAGAAAGTATAAGTTATTCGACAAAACAATATATTTTCAGTACGATGGAATAATACGATTTCAGAAAAATTGTTTTACTTAAGTAATAATACGTCACATCATACTGTGTCAAATAGATACAAAGAATCTAAGAATGCTTTTATCTGGTGTCCACGTGAGATGAGACGTAGGACGGATGTAGATAATGGGTGAATATATTAGTGAAATTATTCTTTATTTTTTCCAGTGGTATTTGCGGTAAATATTGTGAATATTTTCAATTCCGTGGCACTTCCGCTCGTATCGGAAATACGCCCATCCTTGTTTCCTCCAATACGTTTACACGTTAACTACCACATTAAAGGAAAGGTCCTCGGTGCTTCTTGTTTTTTTTTGGATCAAATTGCTCAGAATCGCTAGAAAAGACTGAAACTTAAAGATCAAATTTTGTTTTTTCGATTTAAATCAATGAATGAAATGTAATTCACATAACAACAAGATTAGAATATATACCGAGTCGCGTATATTATAACTAATTCTCGCCTAAAAAACGAATGGAATTTTTCAATATGTTTTCACTACTAATAGGTCAAGGTTACCCTTAAATAGGTCGGAATTTGTATGTGGAAAAACCAGATATAACAATAGTTTACTAATGCAATGAATGGAAGTTATTATTTAAATCTATCGGAAATATGGGATATACATACATCACTTTGATTGTTTATTATCTCAAAGTTTTGAGTAAAACGAGATTTCCAAATTTCCACTGATTTTAATAGTTTTCTACCCTTTGGGGCAAGGTGTAGAACTTTCAGCTTATCATTACTAGGAAAAGAGAAGCTGTTTTGGATGCTATGGATTGCTAATGTAGATACTTGTTCATTTTTGAGAAATTCAGTTTGATATTCCATGTATATAATTTTGAAGAAACGACCTAACTGAACTATATAGAAATTATTGCTGTCTGCACAACATAACTCATAAACTTCTTATTTATTTAAATTCGCTTAAGCGTTAAATATGAGTGATGGCAATTTATTTGATTGTTCGAATGCTATTTTGATTTTCAATTTGGGAAAGCTCTTTACAACATTTTCACTTATCATTCCAAAATATCTTTAGAAAATAAATTTTTGGAGTAGTTTGTACTAACATTCGGATATATTTGGCTAATAGCTATATGTAATTGTTTTCGTTTCACTATTTCGATATTTTAGACACGATCAAAACTTATTGTTCTAATGGTTAAAATTTTTTTCAAGCTTTTCCAAAGATGAAAGTAACGAAACTATTGTGTGTATCATTGAATTGTTAGCCAAAATTTTGTATAAATTTGGGTGGTTGAAATCCTTAGGAATATTATTAAAGATAATATTTTTACTCATGCAGATTGCAATAAGTATTTCCGAATTTAAATTTTATTTATTTTTGTGAATTAGAGAAAATTAAGTATGTCTAGGTGTACCGTTAAAGAAAATAAGACAATCAAGGACGTATATTTACCAAAACTTAAATTCAACAGGCAAGTTAGAATTACTTACTTTGTTCTCTATGATAGACATGAATATATTTCTAATAAAGGAGCTTATTGGTTATTCTATCGCTTGTCCGCATTTAGATCCAAAAATAAACTTTCATCACTCTTATGTTATGCTGAAAATCCAATGAAGAATTCAGATAAACTAGGAATTAATAAGTTATCTTGTCCAGGCTGCAATAACTTTTTTTTTGGTCCCCTTCTTTTGCAAACTCAAGTCTCGGTAAAACTAAGTCTTTGAATGGATGATGCAATTACAGATTTATTAGCATACAGGACTGTTAACATATTTTCAACATATGTAATCAATTACTGAAGCAGGCTTAGCTATTGATTCTCACGGTATCTCGTGAGATATTTTGATGGGGGTTAGTGAAGAGTGCATGTTGCTAAACTGTAATCTGGTAAGTTTCATATTGACCAACGTATGTTTGGGACTGAAGTCGCAAAGTTATTCACAACAAAAGGTTGTGAATAATGTTGTGCCAGGTCATCATCAAAAATGTTTAGGAGGTTGGTGAATGAAAATGAGGAGTCTTGAGAATACAGTTGTATTGCATAATATCCTCGGTTTACCACTTGAAAGTTTTTTCGAAGGGAATTGGCGTTGGATATCTTCGGATGCAAACCGCATTGACGACAAGGTAACGACTGAAACTGAATATAGCCATATTAACATAATATTATTAATTTGTTTTCGTTGAAAACGAGGATTTTTTCAATAATTTTCACAAGAGAGCGGTCAGAGTTGATTTATAAACATCTGGAATGAGCATTTAGCTCTACATTAAAACATCGTATGATTTCAAAGAACTGTCGTTAAATCTGGATTTCAATTATTTTATCTTACTTATACACTCCCCACAAAAATTGTCCCATCGTCCTACGTTTACGTCAATATATATAAATTTTTAGGTTGGTCATTCAAGAGTCGCTTGGTAACTTTCAGAAGTGTTAAATGAGAAGATATCATTCAAAAGAGATGAGTTTATCATGGAAAATATCAACAATTTTTGAGTGAATGAAAAATTAAGAAATTCTTCCATCTTCAAACATTCGCGAAGAGACAAATCAACTAGCATCGGGCCCTAATTACTGCCAGTTTACGTCTCGGTAGCTCCTGAAACAAATTTTGTATGTACTCTAGCGTCACTGAGTTCCAAATTTCAGGACGCAGATTTTATTGTTGTTGGAGTGTTCTACAAGGCATCATACATTGCTCGATTTGCCACCGCATGTTCTCCCTAACATGTTTTATAGGATTTAATTCAAGACTTCTGGCATCTTAAAATATCAATTTTGGCATTTTGCAGAAATTCTGTTACCACTCTAGCTGCATGAGACCGAGCATTATCATGCATATAAATGAAGTTTTCGCCAAACAATGAGCCAAAGGGTGCAACATGGGATTCAAGTATATCTGCGATGTATCTGGCCGCTGTTATTTTTTCATCATTCACTTGGACTAACTCAGTTCGAGCATGGAAAGAAATGTCTCCCCACACCATTAGAGCCCCCTCTGAAGTTTTTTGTTAGCCAAAAATTGCATTGCTGATACCATTCCCCAGGTCGTCTGTATACAGGCATGCGTCTATCATTTGGTACTAGACAGAAAATGGACTCGTCGGAAACGAGAACATTCGGCCATTCTGGAATACCCCAATTTTTATGTTCCCTCGCAAACTGAAATCTTGTAACTCGATGCTCTCTGGTGAGACGCGGGACGGTAGAAGCCACCCTTGGTCTGATATCGTCTTCTATGAGACTGTTCCTAAGAGTTTGCAATGAAATACGCACATTTTTGGAAACTGCAAGTTCATTTTGTAGTATTCTATCTATACAGTGCCGAACACTTAGTACAGTTAAACGAAGCCAACGATCATCAGTTGGTGTTGTTATCCGATTTCTTTCCTATCCGTTTATTTCAATAAATTACCTGCCGGAATATAGAAATGAGGTGGTATACCATGATTCTATGTCACCATCTGGCGTGCAGTCATCTGATATCGTCTTCTATGAGACTGTTCCTAAGAGTTTGCAATGAAATACGCACATTTTTGGAAACTGCAAGTTCATTTTGTAGTATTCTATCTATACAGTGCCGAACACTTAGTACAGTTAAACGAAGCCAACGATCATCAGTTGGTGTTGTTATCCGATTTCTTTCCTATCCGTTTATTTCAATAAATTACCTGCCGGAATATAGATATATATATATATATATATATATATATATATATATATATATATATATATATATATATATATATATATATATATATATATATATATATATATATATATATATATATATATATATATATATATATCCATTGAGCTTATGACAAGCCACCTTTTGACATTCATAATATATATATATATATATATATATATATATATATATATATATATATATATATATATATATTCTACAAGACACATTGAAGCTGACATTTTGAGGTTATCTCTATCCTATTTCAGCGCGGGAGTTCCTCCCAATATGTATGAGAAATATGCTATATATATATATATATATATATATATATATATATATATATATATATATATATATATATATATTCATCATCTAGTAACGCAATCACAAATGTATGAGAAATAGCCGTAATTATTAAAAGATTTCGTCCAAGTTAATTCAGGCTCATTACGCTAGATTTTGAAGTAATAGTAAAACAAAAGATGCTGAAGCAATGTTGATGGAAAAATTCTAATTTAAAAGACACAAAATTGAAAATATTGCCAAACTTATCCAACCACGTCCTCTATTCCTCACTTACAATTACAAATTTTCGAAAAATGACTAGGGGATGAAAACAAAGATGTTATCATTCAAGATTGATCAAATTTCGCTTCCTTGTATCTCTTGCATATTTGAAACCGGTTTGAGGTGGATGTATTAACGACTGATATCTGTAAAATGTCCGACTAAATGACACTTCAAATGAGGTTTCCAATGGTATGAAGAATATACATGTAAATACTGAAAGATTTCTTCGTTCTAAATTTTCAAAAGTATTTTAGAAAAAAAAACTGAATCCCAAGAGGATAAGTATATTATCTCGTCATGTGACAAGCAAGCAACTGAAGTCCATCAACTACTATATTATCCAAACTGATCCATCTCTAATATCTATCAACAGACTGCAGATTGTCGTATATAGTTCACGTTGCGATTTGTATTGAATCATCTTTGGGTGTTAACAGGGAATTGTATCTTGCTTATTTACTTCACCTTTAAAAGTTTGACCCTCTACGTTAAGACTCCGAAGTCACTTATGTAGTTTCTCATTTAAGTAAATATTATAAGTTTTGATCCCAATCAAAATACCGTTATCTATATTTCAAACAATATTTCATTGCCTAATGTTAGATTGAAATATGTTTTATACTTGAATATAGTTTCTATTGTATAAAAAAATCCTCAGATATAGAAGACTCTCTTATTTCTTGATGAAACATTTTCACCAAATAATAAAACAATTGAAGAGGAAAACACTGGCCTCAAGTTTCACAAAATTAAAGAAAAAACATATTTGACAATTTCATGGGTCTCAAACAATTTCCAGACCTCAGTAGAGAAGAATATAATACCATGGCATCTACACCTAAGAAACAGATGAGAGAAGTAGGAGCAAACGGAATAAAGCTGATCGTTAATAATTGGTAGATAATGTTCGTGAGCTAATGACATTTCTACAAGTTTTAATTAATCTATTCTCTAGAAGTTGTTACCTGAATGCAAATTTTCGGTTTCTTCTAAAATGTAGAAAACGATTTTCATGTATGCAATGTTCTGAGTAACCTGTTGTTAATTTATTAAAAATTATTTTACAGTCTGTTTCAGCAATATGAAAGCACGATAATCATCACAAAATAATTTACATACAGCGCTTTTTTCTCCTTTATGAAGTCGTTCTCTGTTATTGACCAAGAGTAAACATTTTTCGTATTCATACATGTTGTGTTGATTTTATTCTGGTTTAAAATATGGGATAAGTTATCACGTATTTGTGGAACATAATTAATGCTGTGCTATTTAATTGTTTCGCGATCCTTGAGAGTGGGGTAAATCGAGGAAAATGATAATTTTTGTTGATTTTGGCTATTGATTTGTCTCTGATGCTACTGCCGTAAATATTATTTCATGCAAATGTTTGCAGAATTTTAATCTCTTTTTCTAAGTTTTTTGGCGAATGGATAATATCGAGTTAATTTATGTTCAACTGATATATGCAGATATTTTGATATAATGTAAATGGTACCTATTATTATGTATTGAGGTATCAGTGAACGTTGGTTTTCAATGTTAAATTCGAGATGATTATTTATCTATTTCCATCATTTGAATATTCAATTAAATATTTTATGTACATTTTCAATTTCTATAGTTAGTCAAATGGTATCGTAAACTATATTTTCTCATCTAACTATATGGGTCAATTCAATTGTTAATAAAAATTCTTAATTTTTAGGTTGGTGTTGATGGGAACAAATTAATCTAGGTGGAATAATAATTATTCAATCTCTTCTGTTAACTGTGAAGTATTCTTGAACGAATATTTTGGCTAATATTCTGTTAACTTTGGTATTCTGTAAAGACGTTTGCAGAGTTTGGAAGCTGGTACATTAGTAAATGAAATTAAATAACTGGCCTTATACCATTTATTTCTTTAGGTATTTCCGGAAGAGCATGAATTTCTCTTTTCTTTGGGTTCATCGCCGTTAGAGGAAACTGTTTCAGAGAGTAAATTCAGACTTGATAAATTTTTCAAGTTGAATAAATTGAGTCGAATCTAATAGTTTTTCGGTTTCTTCTATATGAACTGATTTCCTCAAAATTGTAACAGTATTACCTTCATCAGATTTTGATGTGATTAATTGTTATTTAATTCCTAATTTCATTTTGCGATATGTTCAATTCACTATGATAATGGAAAATATGCATAACACACTCAATTTCTTAGATATTCAATTTATGACAACAGATTATCATTTTGAATTTAACTATCATGGATAACTGATACCTTAATCCATAATTGTTAATTTCATGCGCATAAAATCAATATGTCCGCGTTTCATACATATCTACCTAAATAACTCACATTTCACCTTCTACGAAAAACTCCTCAAAAAGAAATAAGAATTGTGAAAATTTTATCGTCAAATAAAAGGAATCGCAATAATTTTATAGGCAAATTAATAGCTAAAACAACACAAATTATTATTATTCTTGTTCTACCCCACCTTCAGGTACACGGATATATAAAATATTATAGCGTTATGTGCCACAAATAGGTACTTTATTATGGTTACTATTTAAACGGAATAACATCAACCCTATATGCACGAATTGAAAAAAATGTTCATTTTATTCAGTCACAAATATCGACTTGATAGAGGTGAAAAAGGCGGTGAATAAAAGAGTTATATGTTGTTTTGATTTCAATATAAAACAAACTTGTCGTTCCATAAATTTTAGAACAAATTGGTATGAAAAATCGATAGTTCATAATGAATCAACCGGTTTTCCAGGAAATTGTATTAACGACAATTATTTCATAGATTCTACAAAAAGCCAAATTTTACATTCAGGTATTAAATGGAGTGATTAAATTTATTAGAATCCACAGAAATGTCATCAGCTTACATCCAACTATCAACCAGCTAGATTTCTGTTTGACCCCACTTCTCGCATCTGGTTCTTGTATATAAATGACACTGTAATATTTAAATTTCGTCGTTGTTTTCGAAAATAGAAGAAAACATGTGTCAAACATATTTTTATTTGTTATTTCTCGTGAAACTTTTATTTTATCAAACTAATTATATAATATTTTGGAGGTGGTAACTAAATAGTATGAAAACTGTACCCAATCAAGTGCGTTAAATTAGTTTCAGAATATATGATAATAATCGAAACAAGAAAAATAGGCCCAATAATTGACGACGTCGATTGATGTTTCAAACGAAAAGAATTCCGAAGCTAAAGGTAACAGTATTAGTAGTAGTAATAGTAGTAGTAGTAGTAGTAATGAGAATGCTGTTGGTACTTTTCAAACAGAAAATAAATAATATAACAGAAAAGGTATGTCGAAAACTTTGGAGATAACTAGAAAAGTGTAGATAGAATATTATTAGAAATTAATATTATCTTATATTATTATAGTGAGGAGGGGATGTGCGCTTGAATGATCCTCTTTAAATGATGAAATTTAGATGTTCTCATCAAAAATATGAAACTCCATAATTTAATATATATATATATATATATATATATATATATATATATATATATATATATATATATATATATATATATATATATATATATATATATATATATATATGCTTGTTTTCAGTCTATTATATTATTTTCCACTATGTCTCTTCTTCTAGTCTTTTACTTTAAAATTGATAATTTTAATTATATCTAAATAAAATTTTTATTATTTTCTTTGAGGAGTGAGCATTTTTCATGTATTGTATTTTTTATCACTATTCATACAACCGCGATAATCGTATATGCTCAAGCTGGTAGTAGGTACCCTGGACCACCTCGATGGTATAAATCCCCTCAACTAAACTAACTCCTACAACTTCAACACTACTAGAACGTAGGTTTCTTGGCTCTGTACGACTGCTGTGGAAGTTTTTTCTAAATATTCTGAAAATAATAGATATATTAATAAACTCTGCTTTAAACAGATACTTATGAACGACAGAATTTTAGAATGAATAGGTGTAATGTGGCTATTGATGCGCATTGAGTTGATTATGAATTTATGCTATAGCCTTAGTATTTATCCGCTGTTGTAAGTTTTCTATGGTGGCAACCATTTGCTATGAAGCGCAGTACTACTAATTTATAAATTGAAAAATACTCAAAATTTATAAATATCGGGGAAAAACATAAATCTTTCAAGCCGTTAAGTAATAGTTGATTATTGTTTGTTTTGTTTGGCTTTGAATATTACCAAGGATTCAAGATAATTGTGTTTCATATCATTTTGTGCTTGATAAAGGATCTGTAGATGGTCAATTGAAGGAAAAATAAGGATGCTTTTTATGCAATGTTGTGCCTGTGTTTCCTTTTTACAAAAATATGAATGATAATCCTTACATTTAATTCTAAACCACCTGCCTGTTTGACCAATATTTATTCCATTACAACTGGGACATGTTAGTTTGAACGTTCCTGAATTAGCTACATTTTGTCGTGTTATATAGTGTTGTTTGTATTAGTCACTGTGAGCTTTGAGTGTATTTGGACCGAGAACAATTACACACACACACACACACATATTACTATACAATACATAAATAAAGATACAAATTGAAAGGTTTCTTTATATTTGAATATGTTGAAACGTCTCAGGGCGACCAATGGTGTATATATATTCATAATATTCATTTAGAGTGCCAAATGAACTTTTTCGGTCACCTCGTCTGGGGAGCTAGACGTTTAAGAATTCTAAGAACTCGGGCGCCAGGAAGGTTGGACTGCCCAGGTGTTTCAAGCGCAAGGTCGGTTATGGGCACTAGGTGTTCGAGGAGTCTGGAGGTTCAGGGGGCCTGACCGGTCAAGGCGCAGGGTGGTTCGTAGGGCCCGGGTTTTAGGCGCGTGGTAGTGTGGGACGCCTGAGCGTAAGGGACAAGGTAACTCTGAGCGCAAGGTGGTTTGCGTCGTCTGAATGTTCGAGCGCAAGGTGGTTTGCGTCGTCTGAATGTTCGAGCGCAAAGTAGTTCTGGACGTTCGAAGGCGTAAGACAGTTCAGGAAATTTATTCACGAGGTAGTTCGGGGCGCGTAGGCGTTCAGGGCGCCCAGGCGTTTGGGGTGCAAAGTAGATGTGCCGCCTAGCTAGAATTAACTTCTAAACGATCTGACTGTTTGACCAATATAATTTCCGTTACAATTGGGATATGTTAGTTTAGACACTCCTGAATTAGCTAATTTTTGGGTGTTACCCTCAGCATTGAAAAATATATCATATATAATTCTACATTGGGGATTTGGATATTATTTGCGATTTTTATGGAAAGTGGATAGAAATATGTCATCCCCTAACTGGTGACGTGGTGCAATTTCATCACCCACCTTATGAATATATTGCCATATTCGATGTAGTCACGATCGAAGAGAGTTGTGTCTTAATTTAAATGGATTATCATGGATAGTGCATAGTGAACGTTCGTTTGAAGTTTACATAGTCGAGAAGTTACTCTGGGGTTTCTAGTGGCACCACTCACGTTCCAAATTTTTATACCGAAGTGATGGCAAGTTCTTCAAAATCCGTGAATTTTGGCGATCCAGATCATGAATCGAATCATATTAAATGGTATGATGACCTTGAAAGTGATGAGGGACAGGAAGCACCTGAAGATTTACTAGTAAAATGTTGACTCATCGTCGGGAATCGACATGGATGAGGGCAATGAAGAGTAGGACGGTAAAGACTCAGTAGGGGTCGTTTTAATAAATCATACCATTGATGAAGACAATAATCAAGCGAATGATGATGAACAAAAAAAAACCTTTTTGGAAGAGATCGTTTTAATCAATTTCTCAAAGCAGGAAAACACCTGCTTAAAACCTAACTATATTTATTCCTGGAATAAGAGGACCTGCAAGAGATCTTGGGGATACAGCCGATCCTATTTCAATTTGGGAGAATATTTTCTGCGATGATATGATTCAAGAAATAGTGGCGAGAACTAACGAAAAACTTAGCAGTCAAAGGCATAATTACAAGAACGATAACAAAATAGAAATGCAAGATACAGACGTTATTGAAACGAGGGCACTCTTTCGTCTATTTTGTATAACTCCAATTTTCAAATCTAAAAATGAGGATCTCGATTCTCTCTAAGCAATATTTCGACACTTCGCCGCAAAGCTACACACCGTCTCAGCGAAGAAGCATTCTGTCGAAAGACCGACGATCCTCATTCCTATCTGGCTGTCAACCAGGCATACACACCCTATAGGAATGAGGAGTGTCGGTCGTTCGATAGATCGCTTCTTAGCTGTCACGGTGTGTAGAGTTGCGGTGAATTGTCGAACCAGTGCGACTGCTTAATGTCTTCCTGTTTTATCTACTCGTTGTTATCACGGATTCGCGGGGCCATGGTGAAGTAGCCTTTGTCTCGGTTCGTTGGAGAGTGCAGTAACATTCACATGTTTACTGGCGCTCCAACGAATTGAGATGAGTAGGAGGTGGTATGGCCTGATGTTGTGAATGGGTAGGCAATGCTGACGAGGTCAAATGAGATCGACAACGCAGTCTATTGCTCCTATTTATGACATCTGACCGTGCTGTACCACTGCTGTGTGGCCCCGGTTGACGGTGATTATGAAGGGTGGATCGGAAAACAAGCTTCTTCAAGGGAGAATATTCAGCATTCTACGGAAAGTTGAATATTGTTCCTTGAATAATAATTCTTCGATGTATCTAGACATTGCGAAATCTCGCATGTTTCAATTTTAATTTTTGAGATAGTTTACAATTATGAATTAGTACCCATTGTTAATCTCTAAAATGTATTTGACCTGTTCTATTAACCCAGTTCTCTGTACCTTCTTATAAGAAAATTGCTAAGTTTGTATTTTAGTTTTCAAACTCAAACTTGTCTGGTAATGAGCGAAGGTTCGAAATAGCTCTAACATTGACTAAACTTTTCCATCTTAAGCAGTGATAAATAATTTTTACGTAACAATATTTGCAATCCTCATGTGGTTGAGTTAACTTGTTGATGAATCGCGGAAGTACTATTTTTACTTTTGATGGCTTTCAGATGTTCGTTTATTCTGACTGATATGCAACGATCTGTTAATCCAATAAAAATCTTGTCGCAGTCTTTGCATGGAATGCTGCTTTTTTGTTTTAGAGGAATGATGTCTCTGGGATTTCCAGTATTTTTGATATTGTTTTGTGTTGACGAAATATGGTTCTGATATTATTTCTTCAGAGCAATTTACCGGTTTCATCTGCTGTTCAAAACCGAACACGAATACGACAAACTGAAAACCTAAAAACGAAGTAATGTGCTACACAAATTCAGGGCTGATATTTCAAACAAGATGCTGTATTCACAATGAATATTTTAGAATTTTGGACACCACAGATCTTTGGAAATTCATAATTCATCTGAAAATATAATGATTAATGTGAAAAGAGTAAAAGGTTATATTCATTCGATAAGATTAATTTACATCCACCTGGTATATGTTTGCAGATATAAATCTGAATAACTCTCAAGACGAATAGACAGAGTACCGAACTTCTATTTACGTTCAGGGAAATATATAGCTGTCTATACCTATCATTTTTTTCCACAAAATCCGAAGTATTTTTCCCAGTTCATCTGAATAGACGACTTCCGCTCTCTGGAGTCGGGACGTCGCGAAACTTTATTTACCGCTTTTCGCAGAATGGCTTTTCATCTGGTCGTTTTCTTCTTACATGTTACCCTAATAAATGTTTCAGGAACAGCGTCGTCTCAACTGAAAACGGAGGAAGACTAAACTCAACCGCTGACTGATAAAGATGTCAGTAAGAAGGATGTTCTGAATTTTTCACGGGTTTATTTGGAAGGAATGTATGAATCCATCGTACATTAAAGGAATATATCAGATTGATCATAACTAGAGAAGAGCTTTCGAGGTCTTTGATGGATAGAGAAGTCGCATCGATCTGCATTCTCGGTATCTCAAAGGAAGAGAATTTCTGAATCTGATTGAAATCTAGTTGTGGGTATAAAAATATTTGGTTCATATGCCAGAAAACGAAGTAGGGAAAATTTTCAATATAAACGCATTTCATATAATATATTCTTAATAATTTGAAGTTCTGATCATCTTCATTTCTAGTAGAATTAACAACCTTACAATATTTAAATTGACTCTCGTAACTGATCATTACCTTCAAAAACTACTAAAGTCAATGAAAACTATTCAATGGCGATATTGAAATAAGTATAAATTAGAATAATAGATAATTGCCTAGGTAGTGTCATAGATTTTCTCTGATGATCTCAACTGGGGTATTAATTTCGCGTGTACTTACGATAACATTCAAGTGAAAAGATACTAACGTCTGGGTTAGTAACATTCATACCAGAAACATTAGCATACAATATCTTTTAAAATTATAAAATCGTAATATCAAAGAGAATGTCCTATTAGTAGGTATCGTCATTTTGGTAGGATATTCAAGTCAAGGTAATGTTGACGGCTTTCTTCGATTATTGCCAGAAAGTAAGATGGTGAACAAAGAATAATTCCTAAGCGTTATGCGGCGTTTGGGAAAGAAAATTCTTCGAGAATCCAAGATTTGTCGAAAGAAAACTCATGGATTTTGCACCATGGTAATGTAGCATCTCCTAAGGATTTCATTGAGAATGAATTTCTGATCAAAAACTCAACAAACACCACCGAAAAACCACCATATTCACATGATATGGCTCCAGCCGTTTTATTTCCAAAACTCAAATCACCATTTCGGAAAAGCGTTTGAAAAATGTTTTGATGATTGGAATATTCGTTTGCGTGAGTGTATCACTTTAGAAGGGGCCTAGTTTGAAGGCGTTACAATAAATTTAGATGAACAATTAATATTTTATGTGTCAATATACATACAATGGTTTCATTGCTCTTCTAATAAATTGCGAAGTTATGAAAACAAGTATTGAATAATTCCAGTACAGTTTAAAGTAAATACTGAATAATTTCATTCAAGTCAAATTAATCATTTGCCAAGTATTATATTTATGAAACAATTTGGAGTTAGTTAAGAAGTAATTATATTGATTCTCTTTCAAAGCATTCAGAAAATTGGCTAGTGTCAAAGGTTTTCCCTGATTATTTCAACTGGGGGATTTATTTCGCATGTACTTACGAAACAAGATTCAAGTAAAAAGTAACTAACGTCTGGGTTAATGTCATTCATACCAAAAACATTAGCATTCAATATCTTTTAAAATTATGAAATCGTAATATTAAACAGAATGTCCTATTAGTAGGTATCGTCATTTTGGTAGAATATTTTACAGATCGAAAAAACAGAAATGTTCTAAATAACGAAAGGCAACAAATTTTTCAATAAAGGAGTGTCATACCGCTTTGAAATTCTAGTATGTGTTTTCTACGATGTATGAGAAAATGAAAAATACAATACCTACGATTGCCATTTTAATTCTAGTTAATCCTTTTGTAGGGAAACAATCCATATCCCGAACTATAAAATACGATGCAGAGTACATTGCTTGTTAGCGTGGGTCAAAGAAAACGAATATTTTTTTTGCTTGGTACTCCGAAAAAATAGGTTGAGCTCCCAATTGTAACGGGAATGTCAGTCGCCTCACAGTTTCTATTTTTTTTAATCAGAGACGATAACTACACCTTATTTCAAGCAGAGTTCACCTCATTGAGCATGGAAGTTTCGAACTTCACACATCAATATTTGACAGTACGAACTCTCAGGGTAGGTCAGTTCACTACTCCATTACATTGAATTTTTGTTAATATCTTCGCTACAGTCTAAGTAAATCATTTGCCAAGTTATAAAGTAAGGGTAATATAATTTGATCGAACAGGTAGTTGGCCAATTAACCAAAGCAACAGTAGGTTTCGATAAAACATCTTTCCTTATTCAAATATATCATTTGTCAAGTTATAAATGTTGTGTTTTTTCAATAGCAAAACGATACTTAAATCTACTTACATAGTTAGTTATATCCTAACAAGAGTTGTTTTCGATTGGAATTATTCAATTTTACATTTTTATGAAATGGTATTCATATTCCAGTTCCTGTTCAATATATCTTTTCCATAATAACAGTATTAATATTTACTCCTATTCGATATAACAATTTGGAGACGAGCTAAAAACGCAATTCATCATCAACGACATGAGCAATCATCAACATCAAGAAATTCCGTAAAAGTGTGTGAAGTGTCTACAAAAGCTAGTGTCAAGATCGAATTTCAAATATTCAAACAATTCAAGTTCGCAGATCTTCAAGAATGGACGCAAAACAATTTCAACTACTTCTGAATTCTATGAATGAGCAACAGAAAACACTATTAGATGTTTTTTTCAAAAAATTTCAAATGCAACGTCAAGATTCCAGCAGCACTTCAAAGTCAGATAATTATGTGAATATTACACCTTTAGAAGAATTCGAATCAAGAAAAGAGCAATTCATATTATTTGGAGAGATTTGAAAATTACTGTCTAATGAAGAACATTGTAAACGCTGAGATGGAAGCACAGTTATTATGTACGTGAATTGGTTCAGCACATTAAAATGATTTAGCTGTGTTGCTTGGACCGGAAAAATCAGTGAAAGCGTTGAATTATGAAGAATTAGTGAAAAATTTTCGTACAATACTCATTCCATTCAAAAGTGCAGTTATTTCACAAAATAATTTTTTAAATATTCATCAGAAGGAAAATCACAGCATATCCGATTTGTGGCGTCATTACAAAAGAACATTAGTGATTGTGACTTTCATATTACCTGTGGCTGCAACAAGCAAGTTTCCTGCTCGGAAATATTTTGAAAGGTCAATTCATTCGAGGGTTGAAAGATTGGATCCAGTAACATTTGCTTCAATCAAACGTGACCAGTTTTGACGAACTCTTGAATAAATCAGTAGCACTAGAAGCTTCGAAAATTGAAAGTAGGGCGATTTTGAATCAACCAAATACTTCAGAAGTTTCAGAGTTGAACAAGCTTTCGCGTGTACCACAAAATCGTGAGTATCACAAAAATAAAAAGTCCTATACGCATTCTCAAAAGCGTTTTTTTAATTCAAGAAGCAGAAGTTTGTCTCGTGGCCGAATAAATTATCATGATTTAGGAATTGAAAATTAGTGTTTCTAGTAAGGAAAATCTAATTATAGTGCTAACGAATGTAGAATCCAGCGAAAAAAGCTGAAATGTCGGTATTGCGGAAAAATTGGGAATGTTTTAAAAGTTTGCATTTCTTGTTTGGTACAAGAAAATTCAAATTCGAGAAATCCAGAACAATCCACATCTGTTAATCAGATTGATTCCGGTCATTCTTATGGTTGCAACAGCATAGAAATTTTCGAACTGTCCCAAGATAATGAAATTGTTGATCTCCATTTTGAAAATGAGGATTTTGTCAGAAGTGATGATGAATATTACGTTTTGGTTCAAATAAATGATAAACCTTTGAAAATGGAAATCAAGTCAAGAGCAAAATTTTCACTGATTCCAGAAGATATCTACATAAAAATGAATCTTGGCATTCCACTTGAGAATACCAAAATTGCGTTTCGATTATTTTCAGGTGATAATACTCCAGCGAAAGGTAAAATCTCAGTTACAAAATCCTATAAGAATAGAACAATTCATGATTACCTCTACATAGTACCTCCTGGTCATGACGTCTTACTAGGTAGAAATTGGATAGGGCGTCTCCATTTTGAATTGCAAGTCGATCGTGATAGATTTGATAATTTTGAAAATTCAACCACAAGCTCAGCCAACAGTTCTCAAAATATGGACAATCTTTCCCACGAATTCTCAACTATATTCACAGAACGCATTGAAAGTGTTGCAAAATTTCAAATCAAATTAAAACTAAGGCCAGATACTAAACCTTCATTTTCAAGAGAGCGAAGTGATCCTTATGCTATCAGAGAAAAAGTTGAAAAAGATCTGGATTCTCTAGAAGTTAAAGGAATTATTTCTCCAGAAGCTGTTAGTGATTGGGGTTCGCCACTAGTAATTATAACCAAATCTGATGGTAAAGTTAGGTTATGTGTCGAT
Source organism: Cryptolaemus montrouzieri (assembly GCA_013387265.2). Lineage (NCBI taxonomy): Eukaryota > Metazoa > Arthropoda > Insecta > Coleoptera > Coccinellidae > Cryptolaemus > Cryptolaemus montrouzieri. Next base: position 42,247,421 of record JABFTP020000124.1, on the reverse strand, counting down.
TATTAATGTGGTGTAAATGGAAAGTTGGTTTCGGATGATTACCCAATTAGACGTATTGACAAAGTACAAAATAGTCTTAGAAATTCAAAGTATTTTAACAAGTTGGATCTCTTCAAAGCATATCTTCCTTTATGCATTGACGAAGAAAGTGCTAAAATTCAAACAATTACGACTCATAGAGGTACATATAGGTTAAATTGCCTCAGTTTTGGAATGGGAACAGAACCGTCAGAATACAATAGAATTCTTTGTCAAGTATTGTTAGGCTTAAGAAATGTTGAAGCGTATTTCAATGACATAATCGTTTGTAGTTTCACAATGTCAAAATGTTATGACAATTTACATGTTTGATATGTCTCTCATTTACATTTGAATAAGAATAAATGCTCATTTTCTCAGTTCAAAGAGAATATCTTGGACATGTAGTACAATTCAATGAAATCAGTAAGTCAACTAAAAAAGTAGAAGCAGTTCAGAAAATGACGCGACCTGCTAATGTAGAAGAGCTCAGAAGATTCCTAGGAATGGTTACATATTAAACAAAATTCATTCCAAATTATTCCCCCACTATGGTTCCTTTGCATAAACTTCTTCAAAAAGATCAAATTTGGTATTGGAACAAATCTTGTGAAGCAACATTTCAAAAATTGAAAACTGAAGTCTGTAGTCCACGTGTATTAGTTCCACATGATCCAGTTTTACCAATTATATACAGATGCAAGTCCAGATAGAGTGCCTGCAGTTTTGAGTCATGAAATTGATGGACACGAACGGCCGATTGCTTTTGTTTCCAGGTCATTTAAACAGCAGAACAAAACTAAAGTGAAGCTTTAGCAATCAATTTTGCGGTACATTACTTTTCCAAGTAACTTTTTGGCCGACATTTCATCTTGGTAACTGATAATCAACCATTATCACGGATTTTTCATTCTAACAAAGCATTGCCACAAATGTCTTCTGCGAGATTATTACGTTACGCCTCCTTTCTATCTGGTTTCAACCACACGGTACGTTTCAAGAGAGGTAAACTGAACGAAAATGTTGACTGTTCATTTTGTGTTCCCTTATCGGAGACTTGTTTTCGATTAGATGCATGCATAGGGGAGGGAGTATATTATATTCTTCAAGACCAAGTTTTTCAAATTTCCAGCGAGAGCATCACAGCCAAAACAATAGCAGAAGAAACGGTAAAAGATACAGAACTATTTGCTTTGTTGACAGAGTTGAAATCTCACCCTTCTCACAGACCGTTCACGTTGGCGAACAATATTATTTTCCGAAACGATCGTGTTGTAGTACCAAAACTAGCAGGCGGGCAGATCTACCTTGTATATCAAACGCCTATCCGGGCAGATCTACCTTGTATATCAAACGCCTAGCTGGGCAGATCTACCTTGTATATCAAACGCCCAGACGGGCAGATCTACCTTGCACCCAAAACGCCTAGGTTGGCAGATCTACCTTGTATATCAAACGCCCAGGCGGGCAGATCTACCTTGTATATTAAAGGCCTAGGCGGGAAGATCTACCTTGTATATCAAACGCTTAGGCGGGCAGATCTATCTTGCACTCAAAACGCCTAGGCGGGCAGATCTGGGCAGATCTACCTTGCAATTTAAACGCCTAGGCAGGCAGATGTACCTCTCATCCCCAAACGCCTACGCGCCCCGTAATACCTCGCGCATAAACTCCCTGAAATATTTTACGCCTTCAAAAGTCCAGAACTATCTTGCGTCCGAACATTCACATGACGCAAACCACCTTGCACCCAGAACTACCTTGTTATAAACGCTCAAGCGCCCCACACTGTCTTGCGCCTAAAACTCGGACCCTTCGAACCACCCTGCGCCTCGATCGGTCAGACCCTCTGAACGTCCAGACGCTTTGAACACCTAGTGCCCAAAACCAACCTTGCGCTTCGAACAACTGGGCACTCCGACTCTCCCGGCGTCAGAGTTCCTAGAATCCTCAAACGCCTAAGCTCCTTGAACGTTCCATCATCCGTCGTCTCGAATTACCTAGCAACTGAAAATGCTGTCGTCAACTTGGCGCCTAAAATGCTCAGGCGCCCTGAAAATACAGGCACGGTGGGCGCCTAGACGACAGAAAAAGTTCATTTGGCATTTCATTATGAGCGATATGTTATATTACATAGAAGATATAAATAAATAAATATTCAATTTATATCTTCTATGTAATATAACATATCGCTCATAATGAATGATAAAACATTTTTCTTTGGACTTTTTTTGGTAAGCTTTGGTTCGTCTTCAGTCATTATTAATTCAATATAATATAATAATAGTTATATTTGTGTGTTTGTGTGTAGATGTGTTCAAATGCATAAATTTATGCAATTTCAATATATTCAATATCATAAAATAATTTATTAATTCTGCCCAAATACACTCAGAGTAGGGTGTGTGTGTGTGATGGGTGCCTTTATGGATTTTAATTTTATATACTACGCGAAGGCTTTCTTCAAAGGGCTTTGGAATTATACCCGTCTAAAATGTTGTGAGTTTCTTGGCACAATTTCAAAAACTTTTACACGAACTTATTTGGGAACTCTATCGTGTAAAATGTCTTTAATAAGAAATGCTGAGATTTTTTCGTTATCTCTTTAAATAATTCTGAAGGAAAACTTTAAAATAGAATAGACCTACTCAACACATTATCATCTTTACAGTTCGTGGGCTATGAATGCATCGACAATAAGTTACTTATGCTGTGCTATCTCTGTAATGGATGTAACTCGATCGGTAATTTCCGGATGGGATGTACCTCAACTTGTATCGAGGATAGAAGTCTCTTTTATATCTGATCATTGATCGAATAGTATAAATATAAAGCAAAGGATTGAATCAGGGGAGTTCGGAATAACAATTTCATGTAACTTTACTCCAACTAACCTTGTGTTATAAACAATTTTACGCTCGTACCCAGGTTGTCCTCAGGCAAACCCTCGATTTACCTTTGTTTTCTATTGAAAAACTTCAAACTAACCTGTCACGTGTGAATGTCGAAAATCACGTTCGAAACTTCGAAAACGACCCGATAAGTTGTGGCCAAACGTCATATTAACTGGTTGATGAAATCAAACCATTTCAAGAATTTGGTGTGATCTGGAAATGATTTGGAAGCCTGCCGAAATGGTCTTAGCTACTAAGGTCCTGTTAAAGACGGAGTTATCGTTTCCATGTAAGCATTATTGAATTTCAAATTGACAAATTCCGACAACAGAGTCTGGTTGGAATGCTCGAAAGCTGAGCCTATTCCGTATTCCTCCATAGAATAGGTAAAAGTTACCAAGAGCCAAGTAAAAGTCGAAGAAAGAAGAAGATCAAATTGACGACTGTTTATGACATAACCTATATAAAATTGAAGTTGTTTTGCTTTGTATTCGCAAAGATTAATGAAAGATTTAAGATGAAGTAATGCATAAAGACATATACAATAGAGAGAGACATCAGAGATAAGTGAAATAAGCATACTTAGAAGACAGGTACCATTGATATATTGCTATAAGTAATTTCTTGGACGTAAAGGCAACCAAGCCCTGTTCAATTTTGAAAGTTGAAGTTGTCAAAACCGAGGGAAAGACACTTGAACATTTGACAAAGGCAAAATTCAAAACTGGGCTTCACATCAATATAATCATCAAAGTTCAGAATAACTACAATCTTCAAAATAATGGCAAACTGAGATGAAGTAATGCAGGAAATTACTATCGAGAAAGACATCAGAGGTAATACAAATAAACATAGTTTAATATGGTTTCCATTAATTTTATGTTGCTGCAGGTCGTTTGTTGAACACAAAGAGCACTGAACGCTATTCGATCTGGAATGTCTTTAGACCTTTCTTCCTGGAGCAGTTATTTTGAATCTTAAATGTTTGAAGAAATTTTCATAGTGAAGAAAATTTCAAAATGAAACCCAAAAAGTTAATGAATTCATAGATACTTTAAGTGAATGATATGCCGATAATGGAAAGTTTTTATGTTTCGAACTGTCTCTTTTAATATATTATCCTTACAGTTTTGTATTGATACCTCAATCTGATTGTCTCTATATTTATATCTTGTTCTGATTGGTTCTGGCTTTTACCCTATTCTGACTGTTTTGTGTTTATATTGATGTATGTTTGCCATTAAGTTCGGATGTAGTCTATACACAGTGTTTGTGTCAGTTGAAGTTAAATTAAATCTATTAATGTCGATTTTTTAGTGACGTGTCATGAATACTCTTAACTTGTATATTGATGACTAATAAAGAATATATTAATTAACTATATCAAGAATTCAAGAACTATGTGATGATAGATATCTTATTTTGAGAATTCTGAATACATAGACTTTGTTAGAATTTCCTTAATTATTTAGTATACATGATATGGAAGATGAATATGGATAACAAATTCAAGAAATTTTTTCAAAGAAACAACCAACTACATTCTTAACAGAAGCAAGAAAAACTGATGAAAGGTTAAAAATTTATTTCAAATTGATATTGAAATATACAGAAAAATTTTGTGAAAGAATTCACATACTACATCAAAATGCTTGACACAAATTCCAATTGAGAAAATATTCAGTAGAAGTTGATATTAAAACTGATATATGATGTACAGGTATATGCCGAAAAAAAGTACCTCCGAAATTGCCGAATATTTGCTCTTTGTTCTGGAAATCCCAAATTTCATTTTCTGGTCTCGTGCCATAGGTTTCTCAGTTACTAAACTATTAAAGAGCTGCCAAAAATCTGAAAAAAATTAAAATTTTATTTTGAAAGCAGAATTATTCTGAGAAAAATTTAACATGATTTTTCTTTCTTATATCAGTTTCGAAGAGATAATTCCTGAATCTGTCATAGATGGATACAATAATTATCTCCCAAAATTCAGAACATTTCAAGTTTCATTATCGGTGTTGTGAAATAGAGTTAAAATCGAGAAATGTTGAATAAGAAACTTAGTCTTAAACATGCACGAAATTCTCACCTCGTGACAATTACGAAACAGTTTCAAGATGAATAAACACATATTTTTATCAATGCTTGTACAATGTGAAAATAAATAAAGCCAATACTACTACCAACATTTCAAATTCCATTGAGGTACATACTTCAGCGCTTACCCGTTCAGTTTTCATTCTTTGGCAAAATTTTGTCTCATCTTGTAACGATAAACGTTGCATTTTTGTACGATGAAATGTGTTCAACAAATTTTCTTGGTAAATATCAAATCTCTCCTCAGAAATTTTTGCTATGAAAAATTAAAACCAATGAGTAATGTAAGAGTCATAACGTATCTCAATGAGCACTTATTATCAAGCATATTCTTCTCACTTTCATAAAAAACAAAACCTTACTAACCTTAATATAAAATAGGCCCATTCCTCCTGCTCGAAAATTAAGTTGTTGAAATTTATTCCACTCATCAAGAAACAGCAGTAAGACTGTTGCATAGATGTTGTTAGTGAGGTTTCGATAAACATAGCTCATATATATCTGCAAAATATTCATAATGTTAGATTAATGGTTTGCTACGATTACTACATAGATTAGAGAGTTGATATGTAATTGTGAGAAAAAAAGAATGTACCAACCTGATATATTGCTGAGTACTATTCAATATTATCGTATAACAATATAAAGGCAAACAGGATGCATCTGGTTCTGTTACTATTGCATCTTTTGAATAACCAATTTCATTTATGTAATGTTAGGACTTAAAAGCTGCTTTCTGTTCATTGTTTTTCTTAGACCCGTGCACTCTTCTTCCTTCAAAATAGAGCCTGTTACCACAAAATAAAGAAGTTTTTTGACCTTGCACTTGTGAACACTTTAGCCTGAAAAAAACCACATTAGGTATTTGTTAGATTGCCTTCGATAAGCTGTACATTACTTATTTCATTGAGAATATCGAGATGATTCATCTTCGGAGAAAACGACAAATAACGTACCTTCAGATACCAAATTATATTCTCGGTTGGCTTAACCTTTTGGGATATTCAGTTTCGCGTGCATATTAAAACTTGTTCCGTTCTGTATTGCACATTTCTTCGTTCTACTTAGTGGAATGAGCTGAAAATTTTCGTGTTATTATTGACGAAAAAGATCGTGCTGTAAATACTTACTTTTCGAGTAGCTTATTTTTCTAATAACATTGTAAAGTACGGATGGTTTATATCGCTGGAATTGGTATCGTAGGTAACAACAATAGGCCTTCACTCGTAGCGAAAATAAATGTACAAATCCATTTTCGAAATTCATTTTCGTTTTCAAGCGTCCCTTTCGAGAACGTCGGACAATATAGCCGACTGACTGGAATGTAAACAACCTACTTCAACTTTCGTCACGAACGCTGTGTGCATGGAAATAGAAGAAAATACGTATTTTAATCCAGTAAATTGGTGAAAATACGACGTAAATGAAAATTTAGACGAATTAACGCATCGTTTGAAACGTTTGTTTCGTGAGAATATATGAATTTTCGTGCAAAAACGAACCAAATACGTAATGTTTACTTACGTTTCGAAGGAGTTCTCCCCTATTCGTTCCAAATACGACGTTTTTCTCGCGATCGAATCGAAACCTTTTACGTTCTACGTAACCGGATAGGTTTCGAGATGATTTCGATGTACCTTTATTGAGGAGATGATTGATATATTTCTTAAATTAGATGTTATTCCAGGATCCAAACCCTAGAATTTGAGTTTGAGAAACGTCAACGTCAACGTCGATGCTCGGTAATCGTCGTGTTCCCGACGTGTTTCGTTTCCTATTGGTGGAAAAGGAAATGAGGACGGCAGGGGTATCGAGCAAATTTGTCGTTTTTCCGGAATTAATTAAGAATACTGGAAAGCCCTTTCCGCGAAAAAGAAAGACGTGAGAATAAAATTTCGTCTTTCTTCTCGGATTTCGTGGTATTTCCCCTCTTTTGCCGATAGTTTGAAACCTCGAACCGAAGCGTTTTCGGCGACGACTTTCGATGGGCGTGTCCGTTTTTTCGAAAATGTGGAAATATCTTCCACGTCTGGAAATGGACCTCTTTTCTGACGCGGATTTATAAGGTTTCCCGTGGAAAATACGCGATAAAAATTTCGGAAAGCAAGATGGGAAAGACGAACGCTTCGTTCGGTAAAAAGTGCGGGACCGATTAGGCGAAGGAAAAAATTTGTATAGCCTACCCGTTTGGCTAATTTCCTCCCTGCCGTTTCGAGAAAATCGTGGACCTTTTTCTTTTCGGCGTTTTCGAAAGGTTTTTCTGTGAATTTCGAGATAATCGCGGTACGAATCGTCTTCCGAAAGACGAAATTTACCGATACCGAAGGAATCCGGCACTCGACTCTTTCCGTTTTCGAGATCTGGCGATATCGCGAAAATTTTCGAAAATTCGTGTCTCCGCCGTTCGGGGTCCCGCGGCCTCCCGATTTCGCACGCGCCTTCGACCGACTACCTAGTTTCGTAAAAAAATTACTCGGACCGGCCTCCGCCCCCCGCTCGAGAGCTATTCGAAAAATCCCCGTCCCGGTTCAACCAAATTCCATCCCCTCCATTTTGACGGAAAAGTGCCTTACGCGTTTAGTATATACTAGTAAGCTCATTAAGATCGCCTTTTATATCTAAACGCCTTATATACAAAAACGCCTAATATACAAAAACGCCTAATAGACGAAACGCCTAATATACCAAAACGCCTTATATATAAAAATGCCTGATATACAAAAACGCCTAATACACTAAACGCAAAATATACTGAACGCCTTTCCATATCCAGCTCTAACTAAAATGAACGTCTCATTAGATACGATATTTATATTTAATAGTTCTTTATGTTATATGGAACTCTCTCATATATTGCTTAACACATCCTTATGGTAATGCAGCTTCCAGTATTGTTTTACGGATACTGACTCATCAACCATATAAATTTAAACACTATTCACAACTATCCCAATTCAATTTGAAAATATCAACTTTCTCCTATTGAGGAAGCAATAAAATTAAAACAAAAATATGAGTTTGAAACAGCAAGATGGACGAATTACTGCTCAAGAATATTAATGAAATAGAAACTGAAAATTCTCTTGAAATTAAAATTTCTTGAACGTATCTAAAAGATAAAGGCGAGAACTTAGTAATGAAATAAAGGAACACTACTGAATACATAGAAAGTTTACCTTATATGATTGCCCTGTACATAACTATTTTGTATCACCTCAAATTGACGAAAATTCACACAATTTGCTTACCAGAAAAACAAACATCTTCTGAATTGAAGTATTCTTGTAGAAAGTACAAATAAGATTCAAGTATCCACAAATTTGTAAATTACGTTATGAACTTTCATATAGATTACAATAATGTTAACTATATATCAGTTTCAGTTTCAAATGCTTTTGATACTCTTTCTCAGTCTATAATTTACTACTCTTTTCCTTAGGCTCCTCTCACTTACTACTCTTTTCAGCATTCTGCCGAAAGCTTTCTCCAGAACAAACATTTTGTCTTTTAGTCTGCTCTTCTCTATAACTGGTTGATGGTAAAATGAGAATCTCACAAACTTCTAGTATTCCTGAAAAGTATATTATTTACATTTACATTTTACATTTTTCTCCTATAATCAATGCATTTTCTCATCTCATCATTTGTGTTGTCACATTATTATGATATACCAATTACAAAGGCTTTTGATACTCTTCTAGTCTCTAATTTACTCCTTTTTCTCAGACTCCTCTCTCATACTACTATTTTCAACATTCTACCTTAAACACGTTCTCAGTTTATAATTCACTCCTCTTTTCCTTAGACTCTCCCATAGTATTCTTCTCAGTCAGTTCTCTTGAAAGCCTTCCCACATCAGAGAAAACCTATAATTATATTTTGTCCTTAAATATGTTCTCTATTTGCTAGTCTATGGTGAAATTGTGATCCTGAACTCTTCTTCCTTTCTTGAAGTGTGTTTTCCATGTTGTTTTTCAATCATTTCTCTAATTCAAAGGCAAACATGTAGTTTATATTGATGACAGAAACATTTGGGAAGAAGTCAAACAATTTGACAGTTATTTTAAATTGCTCTTTTATATCCCAGTATTAATGCTAGTAATAGTTGAAGGAAATATGAAAACAGTCATGTATAAAGAACTTCCCACATACTTATGAAAAATTAAGTATTGAGACTAATATCTTACTTCACTGCCACCAAGCTAACTTGCTGTACATATGAACTGATAATAAAATATTGTTATTCTAAATATTGCTGTCATGATTCTTCTCCTATCTTCAATTCATCTTCTCATCCTAACTAAGATATTAACATATTATACTGATTTACCCATTTCAAGGCTTTTGATACTCTTCCTCAATTTATAATTCACTTCTCCTTTCCTTAGACTCTCCCATTTTACTCTTCTCAGTTTTCTTTCAAAAGCCTTCCCAGATAATGAAAAGCAAGGAATATCTTCTTGCCCTTTAGTTTGTTATTCTCTGAGCTGGTTGATAGTGGAAATGTTATTCTGAACACTTTCTCCTCTCCTGAAGGGTATGTTTTCCAATTATATCTCTGTTTGGTTTCTAGAATTCTTTTATATTGTTTCCCAATAGTATAGGTTCTTTAAAATTTGCTCAGTTGCTGTTTTCTTCTTCCCTATCTTCGATTCATTTTCTAATCTCAACATTGATGTCATATCCTCCTGAATTACTTTATAAGACTTCTGCTATTCTTAATCAGTTTATACATCACTTCTCGTTGCCTAAGACTCTCATACTGCTCTTCTCAGTGTTCTGTCGAAAGCCTTCTCCAGATGAGGGTTAACCATAATTTTTTTTTCTGCTTTCAATTTGTTATTCTCTATAAGATGGTTAATTGTGGAAATCCTGAATACACTTCTTCCTTATATGAAGAGTGTCTTTCTTAAGTTGTTTTACATAGAACTCTCTCACTTTTCTTCGAAGGAGTCTTTCGAAGAGTTTAGCATTAATGTAAGTCCTTCAGAATTTTCTCAGTTCCTGCAGTCTTCTTTTGCAGTATTGTTTTTCAAATGTAAATCCTTCAATTATTATGAGCTGTTAAACTTTCTCAAGCCCTTCTGAATATCGCAGTCAGATCTCTTCTTCCCTTATGTACCATGCATTGTCTTATGATAGGTCTTGTCACTTGTTATAGATCCTGGTAAAACACCAATTTTAAGTTCTTTGATCTTTTACTTCTTTGTAGATATATATATATATATATATATATATATGCAAATATATTTGAAACATTGAAGTATCAAAACTTCTTGCATCCCTGAAAAGTGTGTTTCTTAAGTTCTTTTCAATTAATTCTCTCAGTTTGGTTCCAAGAATTCTTTTGCAATAAGTATATCTCCTAAAATTTGCTCTTTTACTGTTGTTTCCTCTATTCAGTATTGGAATTATATTGTCAATCCTGCAATTCTATGAGCTGGCACATTTTCCAAAGTGTTGCCATCATAAATGAGAACAGGACTGAAATCTACCTTGAAAATGTTCACAGTTAATAATTCACCGCTATTTTCCTTAGACTCTCCCAACTCTCCCATAACGTTCTTCTCAGTTCTCTGTTGAAAGCCTTCCCAGATCAGAGAAAACCTATAATAATTATATTATGTCCCTGAGTCAGTTCTTCTCTATTTGTTTGTCAATGGTGAAAATGTTATGCTGAACACTTCTTCCTTTCTTGAAGTGTTTCCATGTTGTTTTCAATTATTTCTCTAATTCAAAGACAAACAGGTATTATATATTAATGACAAAAAAATTTGGGAAGAAGGCAAACTTTCTCACACACCGTTGTATATTATAAAGCTTTCGCTACTCTTTCTCCGTTTATAAATAACTCCTTTTTCCTGAGACTCTCATACTTCTCTTCTCAGTGTTCTGTCAAAAGCCTTCTCCAGATGAGGGAAAACCATAAATATTTTCAGTCATATATTCAGTCTGTTGTTCTTTATAAGGTGGTTAATCGTGAAAATAAGATCCTGAATACACTTCTTCCTCATATGAAGTGAGTGTTTCTTGAGTTATTTTACATATAATTCTCTCACTTTTCTTCGAAGAAGTCTTTCGAAGAGTTTGGCATTAATGTAAGTCCTTCAGAATTTTCTCCGTTCCTGCAGCCTCTTTTTACAGTATTGTTTTTCAAATGCCAATCATTATGAGCTGTTAAACTTTCTCAAGCCCTTCTGAATATTGCAGATTGCAGTCAGATCTATACTTCCCTTATGTACCTATGTACCATGCATTGTCTTATGATAGGTCTTGTTATTATATATCCTGGTGAAACACCAATTTTAAGTTCTTTGATCTTTTGCTTCTTTGTGGATATATATATATATATATATATATATATATATATATATATATATATATATATATATATATATATATATATATATATATATATATATATATATATATATATATATATATATATATATATCCTGATTTTATCGAGTTTCCCACCAATACCAATAAAAAGAAACTTTATATTCTAAATGTATAGAGACTAAACCACAATATTTTCAGTTATATATTCAGTCTGTTGTTCTAAGGAGGTTAATCGTAAAATAAGATCCTGAACACACTTCTCACTCATATGAAGTGTGTGTCTCTTAAGTTATTTTACATAGAACTCTCTCACTTTTCTTCGAAGAAGTCTTTCGAAGAGTTTGGCATTAATGGAAGTCCTTCAGAATTTTCTCAGTTCCTGCTGTCTTCTTTTGCAGTATTGTTTTTCAAATGTCAATCCTTCAAATTATTTTGAGCTGTTAAATTTTCTCAAGCCCTTCTGAATGTTGCAGTCAGATCTTTTCTTCCTTATGTACCATGAATCGTCTTATGATAGGTCTTGTTATTATATATCCTGGTGAAACACCAATTTTAAGTTCTTTGATCTTTTACTTCTTTTGTATATATATATATATATATATATATATATATATATATATATATATATATATATATATATATATATATATATATTCCTGATTTTATCGAGTTTCCCACCAATAAAAAAAAAAGAAACTTTATATTCTAAATGTATAGAGACTAAACCACAATATTTTTAGATATATATTCAGTCTGTTGTTCTAAGAAGGTTGATCGTAAAAATAAGATCCTGAACACACTTCTTACTCATATGAAGTGTGTGTCTCTTAAGTTATTTTACATAGAATTCTCTCACTTTTCTTCGAAGAAGTCTTTCGAAGAGGTTGGTATTAATGGAAGTCCTTCAGATAATTCTCAGTTCCTGCAGTCTTCTTTTGCAGTATTGTTTTCCAAATAACAATCCTTCAATTTTTTTGAGCTGTTAAACTTTCTCAAGCCCTTCTGAATGTTGCAGTCAGATCTTTTCTTCTCTTATGTACCATGCGTTGTCTTATGATAGGTCTTGTCATTATGTATCCTGATGAAATACCATCTTTAACGAAAATCATCAACTATACACAGCATTTTTCAAGAAGTAATTTCATTTTCCACAAAATATGTGATTTTCTCGAACTGAAAGTTCCTGTTGTAATGAAGCTTTATAATTTGCTTCACCTGATTTTATCAAGTTTTCCACAAACACCAATAAGAAAGAAACTTTACATTCTAAATGTATAGACTACCTGTTATTCAGTGACTAAACTTCTTAAAATACAAAAAAATGTGTTATGCACAGAAGTAGCTCAAAACATGTACCTTATAAGTTTTGTAAATATTGGAATATCCTGAAAAGCTCAAGTTTTCATGGCAACTATATAAAGAATTGTTCAACAAATAAATTTTGAAGTTAAGAATTGCAGGTAATTTACTTGATCTCTTTCCTTTATAGTTTGAAATCTGACTCTATTGTAACTATTATTAATCAGACTGGTTTACTTACACAAAAATATCTACGAAGATTATTATCAGAGAACAGGGATGTATTACATTTATATTTACTTGAAACTTTCTCGTTATTGCTTAATATTGTCTTTGCTTAATTTTCATTTAGTTTTCCAACCTGTTTACAGTGGATCCAATTAATTCTTTCTTGTTATCAAGTGGAATGTAATCTAAAATAAATATTTCATTAAAATGAAACTACTTATATGCACTCAAAGTAAAAACTCACTTTCAAAGAGTCACTTTCATACATTTTAATTTGAATAACTTAACTTCAAATACATTGAATTCCATTTACATTTTTGTAATTTCATAATTGTAGTCAAATAAATACTACCACGTTTATAAACTGAAACAAAAATTCAATACAGATGAACACAAAATTCAGTTTAAAATACCTTATTTATTATTGTTTTCTTTCATTGGAATACATAGGTTAGAACACAGAATGTAAATATGAAATATCTTCTCTTCTTTTTGTTGCCCTTGATAATATAGAACATCTAAACATTATCAACTTAACGGCAAAGTCCGCCGTACACGACGATGTCCGTCGTACGGGACGGATATTCGATCGTTTAGTGAGAGAATAGAGGGGATATAAGTGTTCGTTTATGTCCCGTCTACTCTTTTTACCTATGTTTCCGGGTACGGTCCTCTTTAAAACTTCTTCTTCTTTGCCTTGTCAGATTCAGAATCGGCGGTTTAAGGAGAGTAAGGGAGGGTGATTGGCTCCGCCCCCGTGTTTCCGTTTTATTCTTCGAAAATGTAGGTCTCAAAAACCGTCCCAAATTCGAAAATTAAGTCCTGAAATGACGTTTTCTCGCCGGGGATCCGATCTCGAGATATGTAGGAATCGTTCGAAAGTCGAATCCTTTCTCCCGGTGACCCCGTTCAAGTAGGATGGTTAAAACAAAAACCCGTATTTTGACAGCTCGAGGTTTGTTTATTTCGCGAATTTCTGGCCGTCGGAGATTTTCTGAATATGGAAAGTAGAGCGAAAATTTGCGAAAGTCGGCCGATAGCCTTCCGTTCGATGGAAGATTTTTCCGTTTTCCTGTGGTTTTATGAGAATCTAACTATTGCGGCGCGAAATGCGAAACTCGAGGCTTTTTCGTCGTCCGGGTTTCGTAGCGATCGAAGGCGATTAAAATATTTCGTATAGCTGCAAAAGTCCATAGAAATTATCCCCTCCATCCCGGAGATTTCGGAGACGTATTTTATTTTCGCTTTTTCGGAACTTTTTGCCGGAATTTTCGCCCGATCGACCTCTCCGATCGCCCTCCGAAAGATCCGAATTATCGATTCCGAAGAAATCTCGCCGTTTCGACGTTCCGTTCGCCCGGGGCGACGTTTCGGCGAAATTTTTCGAAAAATCGTCCCGCCTCCGTCGTTCGAGCTAGGGACTCCGAATTTCGCTCGGATCTTCCTCGGACGTTTCTCTACCGGAAAAAAATTATTCGCGGGGTCCTACGGACCCCGCTCGTCCGCGCCGACCCTTTCTTCCCGCCCGGTTCAAACTCCAACCGTCCCCTCCACTTTCCTCGAAATAAGGCTTACTGCTTTAGTATATAAGATAAATCACTAGTGAGCTCATTAAGATCGCCTCATATACAAAAACGCCTAATATACAAAATCGCCTAATATACAAAAACGCCTCATAGACTAAACGCCTAATATACAAAAACTCCAACTCCTAATATACAAAAACTTCTAATATACAAAAATGCTGAATATACAAAAAAGCCTAATATACAAAAACGCCTAATAAACTAAACGCCTAATAAACTAAACGCCTAATGTACTAAAAACCAAATATACTGAACGCCTTTTCATATCCAATTCTATACGGAAAGCCTCATATATTCACTGATATTTATACTTAATAATTCTTTATTTATATGGAACTCTCTCATATATTGCCTCATACATCCTTATGGTAACGCAGTTTTCAGTATTGTTTTATGTATACTGACTCATCAACCATACGAATGTCAACACAATTCACTACTATTCTAATTCAAAGAGATACAATCAATTTGAAAATCTCATATTACTCCAATTGAGCTAGCATATATATTTATCATTAAAGCCTTTCTACCGAGTAACGGTGTAAGGCTTGATACGAAACATAATTTTACAATATTCGAAATAAAGAAAAACTTAATCAAAATCAAATAATGAAAATCAACTTAAATAATTTACATTCGAATTACTATTTCGCTAGTGTCCCCTATTTTGTGCCATTCTCTTCGCTTCTGTCATCTCTAAATTTTGTCCCGCTAGTATCTTCGCTACCACCCCATTCCACGTTTCCCTCGGTCGTCCCTTTTTCTCTTCGTCTTCGTTCGTGTATCCCAAATAGATTTACCTGTCTTGAACTATCCATTCTGCATAAATGTCCAAGCTGGTTTCGGCCAATTATCTTCACAATACTGTCTACTTCTAGCTGTTGTCTTATATCTTGATTTCTTAGTCTATCTCTCTTTGTCACTCCAACCTTACCTCTCAGATACTTCATCTCCATCGAAACTATTTTGCTTTTCTCCCTTCTACTCAATGTCTAAGATTCAGAGCCAAAATAATCGGCGCGTATATTGACTTATAAACTTTCAATTTCGAGTTTCTCCCGATCCTTCTTTTTATAAGAAAACTTTTGCTGAATGTTCCATAAACTTTCGCAGCACTCTGAATCCTTTCTCCGATTTCCAAATCCAATTTACCCTTTTCCTCCACTATATACCCCTAATATTTGAAAGTTTCTACTCTTTCTATGATTTTGTTGTTGAGTGTCACCTTCGGATTATTTCTGTTATTCGATATAACTATAATTTTCGTTTTTCCTTCGTTGATTTTTAGGGATCATCTCGTAAGGCAGTTATTCCAAACATCTGGTACTGGAGATCATTTTCAATTTTGGCAAAAATCGCCAAATCATCAGCAAAGGCGCACTCAGTGATTTCAACTGGATAAAAATTTTTGAAACCCAAGTGGAGTTTTCTGACATTAGTTCTCGCCTCTTTCATTCATGACCACTATAAACAGAAGGGGATTCAATACGTCTCAAGCCTTGTTCGGTGACAAACTCTTCAGATTCTATCCCTCTTACTCATATCACGTTCCTGCATACAGCATATAAGCTTTTTAGTGCCCTTAGAAAATTGTGTTCTATTTGTCTTTGTGCCAAAATTTCCCAAACTCGCTGTCTCAATAATACCTCTAGATCAATAAACGCTATCCACACCTTGAGATCCTGAATGAGTAATATCTTGGTGATCTGTTTAAGGCTGAAAATATGATCCTGGATACTGTACCCCTTCTGAAATCTGCTCTGTGAGTCAGCCAGTTGTTGTTCCACTTTCTGTAACAGTTTCCCTTCTAGCACTCTCTCAAAAACTTTCGCAACAACACTAAAAAAACCCCTCGATAGTTTTCAGTTCATAATATCCCAAATATATATATATATATATATATATATATATATATAATTGTTCTTCATATTCTATTTTTAGCAAACTGTTTGGTTTCATTCCAATTTGTGCCTTTCTTCTATAATTCTAGAATGTCATTCGATGTCTCCTTAAGTTTTCCACTCACCCTGACTTATGTTTGCTATATGCGTTTCACTGGTCCCCCATCTCATTCTCACCAAATGTTCAACCATATCAACAGATGCCTTTTGATACATTCCAAGAAAGATTCTACTTCCAGTTCATTTCTCATATCTTCCTTTTTCAGTCAGTCTCTTTTTTGTGTCACTCACTTTACTCTTTGCAGGTACTTCATTCATATAACCTGTAGTATGCTCTTTTGTGCCAAACTCAAAAGCCTGCTTTCACTACCGCATGCGATAACAGATCTAATTAATGCCTTCTTCAATTAAAATATTTTTGTTCAATTACTCATCTTCCTGTTTCTCATAAATTAGTTTGCTATTGAAGAATGCAGCTCAGAAGCATTTCCTATCCTCTTATATTCTCTCTCGATCAAGTTTTATTTCGACTATTGCCATATATACCTGTTTGTGATTCCTTTCCATGACCATCATTTTTCTTTTGTTCCAATCATATCTCATTTTTTTCCAACTCTATTGTGCATACTTGCAAATTATCGTGCAGTCCCGTTTTGTTCTTAGGACATACCATCACATAATTTACAAATTCCAATTGATTCCAGGCTTTTGTATCATGTATGATGTTTCTCCATTACTTCGTGGATAACATCTATAGCAATAAGAAATAATAATTTACTCAACACTCCACCCTGCCTGAGTTCTCAGTGAAAATTAGTCCAATATGTAATTTCCAGTCTTTATATGATTTTGATCTGCTGTATATAGGCTTCTGATATACCTCTTCAGTTCATAAGTCACTCCTTTTTTTCTTAGACTATCCCCTACTACTATTTTCAACATTCTGCCACGAGCTTCCTCCAGATCAAGGAAAGCCATTCATATTTTTTTGTCTTTCAGTCTACAATTCCTTATAACTGGTTGATGGTTAAGATGAAATCCCAATAACTTCTTGCATCCCTGAAAAGTGTGTTTCTCAAGTTGTTTTTCAATTAATCCTCTCAGTTTGGTTTCAAGAATTCTTTTGCAATAAAGTATATCCCCTAAAATTTGCTCTTTGACTTTTGTCTCCTCTATTCAGTATTGGAATTATAATGTCAATCCTTCAATTGTTATGAGCTGGCACATTTTCCAAAGTGTTGCCATCATAAGTGGGGACAGGACTGAAATCTACCTTAAACACGTTCACAGTTAATAATTCACTCCTCTTTTCCCTAGAATCTTCGAATGCTCCCATAGTGTTCTTCTCAGTTCTTTGTTGAAAGCCTGTACCAGATCAGAGAAAACCTATAATAATCATATTATGTCCTTAAGTCTGTTATTCTATATTTGCTAGTCAATGGTGAAAATGCAATCTTGAACACTTCTTCCTTTCTGGAAGTGTTTTCCATATTGTTTTCAATTATTTCTCTAATTCAAAGACAAACAGGTAGTTTATATTGATCACAAAAAAATTCAGGAATAAGTCAAACTTTCTCACATACTGTTGTACATTACAAAGCTTTTGCTACTCTTTCTTCGTTTATAAATAACTCCTTTTATCCTCTCATAATACTCTTCTCAGTGTACTGTCAAAAGCCTTCTACAGATGTAGAATCCTGTTGAGTCTGTATCAATAAATAAATTTTCAGTCATATATCCAGTCTGTTGTTGTTTAAACGGTGGTTAATCGTGAAAATAAGATCCTGAATACAATTCTTCCTAATATGAAGTGTGTGTTTCTTAAGATATTTTACATATAATTCTCTCACTTTTCTTCGAAGAAGTCTTTCGAAGAGTTTGGCATGAATGTAAGTCCTTCAGAATTTTCTCAGTTCCTGCATCCTTCTTTTACAGAATTGGTTTTCAAATGTCAATCATTATGAGCTGTTATACTTTCTCAAGACCTTCTGAATATTGCAGTCAGATCTTTTCTTCCCTTGTGTACTATGCATTGTCTTATGATAGGTCTTGTTATTATATATCCTGGTGAATTTTAAGTTCTTTGATCTTTAACTTCTTTGTGGATATATATATATATATATATATATATATATATATATATATATATATATATATATATATATATATATATATATATATATATATATATATTAATAAATATTTGTGACATTGGAAGTATCTAGACTTTGTACATATAAAACGTAAATATCTCTTCATATTTGAATTTTATATTATATAATCTTACTTATCTTCAATTCATTATATGATGTAAAATGAAAATTTATGAGCAAACTGGACTGAAATAACATATAACGTGAGTATCTTTAACGAAAATGATCAACTGTACACAGCATTTTTCAAGAAGTTATTGCATTTTCCACAAAATATATGATTTTCTCGAACTAAAAGTTCCTGTTGTGATGAAGCTTCACAATTTTCTTCTCCTGATTTTATCGAGTTTCCCACAAACACCAATAAAAAAGAAACTTTACATTCTAAATGTATAGACTACCTGTTATTCAGTGAACAGCTTTGACTAAATTTCTTAAAATACAAAAGAATGTGTTATGCACAGAAGTAGCTCAAAACATGTACATTATGTGTTATGTAAATATTGGAATGTCCTGAAAAGCTCAAGTTTTGATGCCAACTATATGAAGAATTGTTCAACAAATAAATTTTGAAGTTAAGAATTGCAGGTAATTTACTTGATCTCTTTCCTTCAGAGTTAGAGATCTAACTCTATTGTAACTATTATTAATCAGACTGGTTTACTCAGACAAAAATATCTACGAAGATTATTATCAGAGAACAGAGATGTATTACATTCATATTTACTTGAAAGTTTCTTGTTATTGCTTATTATTGTCTTTGCATATTTTTCGTTTAATTTTCCAACCTGTATTGTAATCTAAAAGTAAATATTTCATTGAAAAGAAACTACTTATATGCACACAAAGTAAAAACTCACTTTCAAAGAGTCACTTTCATACATTTCAACTTGAATAACTTTCCATATGTGATGAACATACTCATTTTACACAATTATATAAATTACCTATAGTACAACCACCTATTACAAAAATTGTCAAATTCCATAGCAATCTCCAAGTAGTAGTTCAATTTTTTCCAAAATATGAGTCGGAAAAGTATCAGCATCTTTCCTGTGACTTTCATAAATCTTGGATTGAAAGTTGTAGTTGTACAAAATGAAACTTCATATGCTACTTCTACATTTTTGAACATCATGTTTCCCACTATCAGACACCTATAACAGAGAAACTTTCAACTTCAAATCAATGAGGAATTCTTGTCATTCATTCAACAACCTTGATAAAATTTCCTGAGAAACAGTAACTATGAGTTATGAATGGAAGGAACTCACAATAATTACCTTTTGTACAAATTTGTGATCATATTTTCTTTGGTTCAAACTTGAACATTGTCAAACACATTGAATCTCATCAACTTTTACATCGGAATAATTGTAGAATAGAAACTTACTTCCACTTGAATAAACTGAAACGAAAATTCAATTTGAAATGGCACGGTCATATTGACATCCAGCTTGAAATATTTTAATACACATATAGCCTTAAGTGGATAGCTTTCAATATTCATATGATACATACTCTAAATGACCTAACGAAAATTTTATTGAATTCTTTCCAGAAAAAAAATTATTATATAAAAGATCTCAATACCTATTAATAGCAACTCGAAGGATAACTCCCATCATTTTGTAAGATCCTCCAATTGATTCGTTAAAAATCCTAGTGATTCCAGGACATTTTTCAATGCATAGAGGTTGAAATAACCATGAAAGAAAAATGAAATATGTGAATTCTGAGTACATTTCTTGAGAATGCCTAAAAAATATACATTAAATTACATGAATAAACCTCAAATTACATTCACTTACCTTTCAAACATTATTGTAAGTCTTCTTAATTCCTTTATAACATTTCGTTTGAATCATATTGTTTAGGTTAGAATAACCACAGAATGTTAAATTTATGAATTTTGAAAGTCTATCTTTTCTTTCCTTAAACAAATTATACATTAACATGGATAAAATAAACATCAAACTACGATCACTTACCTCTGAAAATTTATTTCAAGTTTCGTCAAACTTTTCATAGAAATAAAATTCGGAATCACTTGTTTTGACAGACCAAATATAAGACTAATTGAAATGAGGTTAGATTCGAATGTTACTCAGAAGAGAGAGAGCACTATATTCTAGATATTGTTAATAACGAAATTATGTTGGTGAAAATTAAAGTTACTAACTATTTCCATCTCACTATTTTCGTTCAGAAGAGAGAGAGAGCATTACATTTTACACGTTGGTAACGCTCACTTCCGACATTGAATAGCGATATAAGGGGCAGAAGGAGCGGTGATGGCTCCACCCCCGTGTTTCCGTTCTATTCTTCGAAAATGTAGGTCTCAAAAAACGCCGGGGACCCGATCTCGAGATATGTAGAAATCGTTCGAAGATCGAATCCTTTCGCCCGGTGACCCCGCCTAAGTAGGATGGTTAAAACAAAAACCCGTATTTTGACAGCTCG
Organism: Cryptolaemus montrouzieri; assembly: GCA_013387265.2. Lineage (NCBI taxonomy): Eukaryota > Metazoa > Arthropoda > Insecta > Coleoptera > Coccinellidae > Cryptolaemus > Cryptolaemus montrouzieri. The sequence continues at coordinate 42,226,440 of JABFTP020000124.1, read as the reverse complement.
AGGTTTGTTTATTTCGCGAATTTCTGGCCGTCGGAGATTTTCGGAATATGGAAAGTAGAGCGAAAATTTGCGAAAGTCGGCCGATAGCCCTCCGTTCGATGAAAGATTTTTCCGTTATCCCGTGGTTTTATGAGAATCTAACTATGGCGGCGCGAAATGCGAAACTCGAGGCTTTTTCGTCGTTCGGGTTTCGTAGCGATCGAAGGCGATATAAATATTTTGTATAGCAGCAAAAGTCCATAGAAATTATCCCCTCTATCCCGGAGATTTCGGAGACGTATTTTATTTTCGCTTTTTCGGAACTTTTTGCCGGAATTTTCGCCCGATCGACCTCTCCGATCGCCCTCCGAAAGATCCGAGTTATCGATTCCGAAGAAATCTCGCCATTTCGACGTTCCGTTCGCCCAGGGCGACGTTTCGGCGAAATTTTTCGAAAAATCGTCACGCCTCCGTCGTTCGAGCTAGGGACTCCGAATTTCGCTCGGATCTTCCTCGGACGTTTCTCTACCGAAAAAACATTATTCGCGGGGGACTACACACCCCGCTCGTCCGCGCCGACCCTTTCTTCCCGCCCGGTTCAAACTCCAACCGTCTCCTCCACTTTCCTCGAAATAAGGCTTACTGCTTTAGTAATATAGACTAGTGAGCCCATTAAGATCGCCTCATATACAAAAACGCCCAATAGACTAAACGCCTAATATACAAAAACGTCTAATATACAAAACGTCTAAAATACAAAAACGCCTAATATACAAAAACGCCTAATATACAAAAGCACCTAATATACAAAAAAGCCTAGTAAACTAAACGCCTAATGTACTAAAAACCAAATATACTGAACGCCTTTTCATATGCAACTATATCTATGCATATATATATATATATATATATATATATATATATATATATATATATATATATATATATATATATATATATATATATAGATATATGAAGAATTGTTCAACAAAATAATTTTGAAGTTAAGAATTGCAGGTAATTTACTTGATCTTTTTCCTTTAGAGTTTGAAATCTGACTCTATTGTAACTATTATTAATCAGACTGGTTTACTCACACAAAAATATCTATGAAGATTATTATCAGAGAACAGGGATGTATTACATTTATATTTACTTGAAACTTTCTTGTTATTGCTTAATATTGCCTTTGCTTAATTTTCCAACCTGTTTACAGTGGATCCAATTAATTCTTTCTTGTTATCAAGTGGATTGTAATCTAAAATAAATATTTCATTCAAATGAAACTACTTATATGCACTCAAAGTAGAAACTCACTTGCAAAGAGTCACTTTCATACATTTTAATTTGGATAACTTTACTTCAAATACATTGAATTCCATTTACATTTTTGTAATTTCATAATTGTAATCAAATAAATACTACCACGTTTATAAACTGAAACAAATATTCAATACAGATGAACACAAAATTCAGTTTAAAATACCTTATTTATTATTGTTTTCTTTCATTGGAATACATAGGTTAGAACACAGAATGTAAATATGAAATATGTGGATTCTTCATTATGCTGAAAAAAAATACATTACGATGCATTAAATATTCATTAAATTACGTTTACTTACCTTGGAATGATTATTTGAGGTTTTGTTAATTAAACGTACACAATCTCACATTTACAATTTATCTTCTTCTTCTCTTCTTTTTGTTGCCCTTGATAATATTGAACATCTAGACATTATCAACTTAACGGCAAAGTCCGCCGTACACGACGATGTCCGTCGTACGGGACGGATATTCGATCGTTTAGTGAGAGAATAGAGGGGATATAAGTGTTCGTTTATATCCCGTCTACTCTTTTCACCTATGTTTCCGGGTACGGTCCTCTTTAAAACTTCTTCTTCTTTGCCTTGTCAGATTGAGAAACGGCGGTTTAAGGAGAGTAAGGGAGGGTGATTGGCTCCGCCCCAGTGTTTCCGTTCTATTCTTCGAAAATGTAGGTCTCAAAAACCGTCCCAAATTCGAAAATTAAGTCATGACATGACGTTTTCTCGCCGGAGACCCGATCTCGAGATATGTAGGAATCGTTCGAAGGTCGAATCCTTTCTCCCGGTGAACCCGTTTAAGTAGGATGGATAAAACAAAAACCCGTATTTTGACAGCTCCAGGTTTGTTTATTTCGCGAATTTCTGGCCGTCGGAGATTTTCGGAATATGGAAAGTAGAGCGAAAATTTGCGAAACTCGGCCGCTAGCCCTCCGTTCGATGGAAGATTTTTCCGTTTTCCCGTGGTCTTATGAGAATCTAACTATGGCGGCGCGAACTGCGAAAGTCGAGGCTTTTTCGTCGTCCGGGTTTCGTAGCGATCGAAGGCGATATAAATATTTCGTATAGCTGCAAAAGTCCATAGAAATTATCCCCTCCATCCCGGAGATTTCGGAGACGTATTTTATTTTCGCTTTTTCGGAACTTTTTGCCGGAATTTTCGCCCGATCGACCTCTCCGATCGCCCTCCGAAAGATCCGAGTTATCGATTCCGAAGTAATCTCGCCGTTTCGACGTTCCGTTCGCCCGGGGCGACGTTTCCGCGAAATTTTTCGAAAAATCGTCGCGCCACCGTCGTTCGAGCTAGGGACTCCGAATTTCGCTCGGATCTTCCTCGGACGTTTCTCTACCGGAAAAAAGTTATTCGCGGAGGCCTACGGACCCCGCTCGTCCGCGCCGACCCTTTCTTCCCGCCCAGTTCAAACTCCAACCATCCCCTCCACTTTCCTCGAAGTAAGGCTTACTGCTTAGTAATATAGATTACAAGAGCTCATTCATTCAACACATATTGGTAACACAAAAATCACAAAAATGAAACAGTTGGCACGTCGATATGTTTACTGGACAGGTATCGGCCAGGACATAGAATCCCTGGTACGGTCATGTTAAAATTGTGCTAAGGTCAAATCCTCACTTCAAAAAGTTCCAGTTCATCCTTGGAAGTTCCAGTTCATCCTTGGAAGTTCCAGTTCATCCCTGGAATGTTTCAGATGGAAATTGGGAAAGAGTACATATTGATTATGCTGGCCCATTAAATGAACATCAGTTTTTGCTCTGTATAGATGTGAGATCGAAACGGCCTGAAATTAAAGTTATTTAGGAAGCTCCTACAACAATTTGACTATCAATTCATTCGAAGAAATTTTCTCAGTACATGGATATCCACAGTATATTGTTTTTTATGATGCTTCATGTTTACAAGCACTGAATTCCATTCATATTGTTCCAGTCGTGGTATTTTTCAGAAATTCATTGCCCCAGGACATCCTGCGACCAATGGATTAGCTGAACGAAATGTACAATCTTTTAGGGGAAAATTGTATGCATGTGAGAATGAACCGGAAACATATCATAAGAAATTGCAGAAAATACTATTCAGATTCCGGGCAACTCCATTGGCTTGTGGAAAGTCTCTAGCTGAGATGTACTTAGGACAGTGGATACGAATAAAACTTGATGCATTATTTCGTCATGTTCAAGAAAGTTCTTGAAATTCAACCCAGCCGATGAGAAGTTTTCAAGTGGGGAAGAGAGTTCAAGCATCGGTATGAAAAAACAATCGACAGTGTTGGGAAATCTACAGAAGAAAAATGATCAGTACCATTAAATAATCAAACTAGATTCGGAACGATGTTTCAAACGGCACATAAACCAAATACATGAAACATTGTTTCATAAAAATGAAATATATGTGACTTTTGTTTCAACCCAGTCTTTTATAATTCCAAGTTCCACTTCGTCGATCCAGCCGAGTGAAACAACTCACAGTGCATTTTCAAAATTCAAATAGTTATTGTTTCATTTGGTTTTATTTACATGATGTAATTCGTATGTTAGTATCATTCATGTGGGGAAGACTGTTGTGTTTCTTCATTATCAAAACGATACTTAAATCTAGTTACATAGTTATATCCTAGCAACTGTTGTTTCCGATTGATTGAAATTATATTTATATATATATATATATATATATATATATATATATATATATATATATATATATATATATATATATATATATATATATATATATATCATCATTGTGAATGAATTTCTGAACAAATACCACCGTAATCACTTATTTGATATGGCTACAGCTACGAAAATAGCGTTTGAAAAATGTTTCGATGATTGGATTATTCGTTAACGTGAATATATTATTTCGGAAGGAGCCTACTTTGAAGGAGTACCACTGCTGTGTGGCCCCGGTTGACGGTGATTTGAAAGGTGGATCGGAAAACTAGTTCCTTCAAGGAGGTGCATTTAACATTCTACGGAAGGTTAAATATTGTTCCTTGAATTATGAAAATTCTTCAGTTGCATTGTAGTTAAAATGTACCATTTGTTAAGTAATATGTGTATGAAATAATCTGGAGTTATTTAAGAAGTAATTATATTGATTCTCCCTCAAAGCATTCAAAAATTACATAGTAGTTATCAGCATCTCAGAAAGATTACTGAAATTTAAATATTTAACGGAAACTTGGACAGATTCATCTAATATCGATTTGTGGGCAATAATGGAAACTGGACCTTTTCTTTCCCTGTCGGTCTTCTCGGAGTGATACAATCTGCGTCTTCTATACTTCTAGAATTAATGTTATGTTGAATCAGAAAAATAATTTTTAGATGTTTTAGAATAGATAACATATAATATTTCCACTTAATTTTCAGTTCAGATGAAATTTATAGAATAATTTGCAGGCAGATATACGCAGAACATTATCAACAATGGACAATAAAATTCAATTAAATCAAATATTATGGGATCTATGGGTAATTTTGGCTAACAGATGAAAAAATAAATCTCGGTTTTTTCAGCCTCGTGTGTTGTCAAATGTCGAAGGCAAGAACAGAAGTGTAAACACCAATACCAATAGTTAAAACATAAATATTTCCAGCGATAATTTTCTGCATAAAATTGGGTTAATTCACACTCACTGCCTGATTTACAGTTCTCTTCATTTCACCGAATTATATAGAATTAAGTTAACTAATATTGATATGTCTCAATTGTTGCGATTACTGGAACAATAGATTCTTGAATTCGAATTGAAAGAGTGTTCCAACATAGGGGAAATGTTAGTTCTTTCAATTTATTCGTAGATGGTTGTGTTTTATTTTTGTCGTTGTCGTTCATTGAAAGTATTATTCATGAATGCGAAGATTGGACCTCAGATATTAAGGAGAGGTATTTCCTCAATGTTTTGAGCATCTGCACATCTCGCCTGATGTGCTAAATTGGCCAAATGCACAATTTCCTCAGATATGAATCGGCAGGGGAATTCCCCTCAGATGACTTCCTTCTTACTCCTACTTTATGGGGAGAAAACACATACCGAGATTTGCTTACTTTCACTATGGATCAGGCGAGAGCACGAATGTTCATTCGGGATGAAAGAAAATAATAACTTCAGGCTATTACTTCAATAATTCTCTCTTACTCTACTGCTTAATCACGTTTATAATTTTGTTCTTCCAAATCATTAGTTTTTGAGTTGAATCCGAATTCATTTACTGGTATCAGACAGTGTCGGTTGGAATATACGAGCGGTAGTACTATTGGCATTAGCATTTATCATGAAAATAACGAAGTATACTTTTATTGTTTGGCTAGAATGGAATATAAAATGAAGAAAAATCAATCGGTAATATCTTGAAATGTTGGCGTAACTGAAGTTCTCGTTTTCACATCGCATCAAAAAAAAGATATAGTCGTCATCATTTTTTGTTACAGTTCGATTTTTCACAGTCACTGTCCTTTTAATTTGAGTATAAATATTGCCCATGTTTTAAATGTAATTTTTGTGTTTTCTAAAGTCTCAACCATTTATTCAGGTATAATACAGTAAAAATTCAATCCTTGCAGTTTAGTATACACCTTTTTCAATAATTTCATTAACATATAACTGATAATTCCAAAGTGACTTCAGTGCACAACATAGTATTTCTGGTCCATAGCTCTCTCAAAATTGATTTTCTCATTCACTGCACCTACAAATAAAATCAAGTGACTGATCAATAGTAAGACCTTTCGTGATAATCCTCACCTTACTTTCACTTTATTCCATTCGAAAATTAAAGTAAGGTTATTTGAGTTCCTTGTGGTAACCATTCGTTTCCTTGATAGCGGTAGTTCTAGGTTGTCTTTCCCAGTTCCTTCAACCAACTGACATAGGAACTACGAAGTAAAGTGCCGAAGGTTCCAGTGGTCACATAAATAATTTCCCAACTTAGTTCAAGAATTATTTCAATTCATTTCCGCTAATCAGAATAGCTTATGCTTCAGAGTACAGAGATTTGTGAATTTAGGAACATGCGGGTGAAGGAACTTATACCAGGGATCTTGGAATCAATTATTTTCTGAGCACCTCTTGAATCTGTTCACCTTCGGAAGCCTTTTAAATTCTGGAATTGGAGAAATTGACCACACAGAACTTTGAGACCGTTTTTTTTTCTCATCTCTCCTCTTACCCACCCTCAGCAGCAATAGTTTATGCAATAGAACCGATCCACCTGTAGCCTACCGACCTCGCCTACAGTACAACAAACTCTAACGTCAACTTTGTGACATAGGTTGGGGACCATCTTTACCTGAAGACAATCATGTCAAGATAAGTACCTTGGTCATCTCAATTGTTTCCGTTTTTCGAGTTTCAATTCTATTCCGCTCAGAAGTAATTTCATAACCATAAGAGATTTAACTGTTCCGTAGAATTTCAGAAGTAAGCTAGTTTTTTTTTCTCAAGAGTATACTAAAGAATTTTGATGTTGTATGGAACGAGCGTTGAAGTCTAGAGAGCATTCACAGCTTAACTGTGATATAAATTTTTAATTAATTTGCCTGTTTAAAGAAAGTCTTTCACCAAATATTGTATATTGATTTATTTATTCATTTGTGTCGCTTGATCGTAGATAGTTAGATTGGTCAATTTTGTGTATGTAAGTGCCTACTTGTTAAACGTCACTTTGCATTCAATATTTAGCTTCACTTAAAATTTAGTCAATTTTAAAGAAATCTTTTCTTGACTCTTTTATCTAATTTATTATTTATAGTATTAATAATAAATTTAATTAGTTGAATTGTGGCTGTCGAGTAAATATTAGCTTGAATAAATTTGGTACTTTTATATGATGAGTTTCAGTTGACAGGTCTAGATATAGAAGCTTACCCTTTTAGAGATAGAGAATTCCAACCTGAGTAACTGAGCATTTTGAGTACCTCCTTTCTGTAGTCTTTGTTGACAATTGAACGTCATTGTTTATTGAAAATTATATAAATTAGAATAATTTATTTATATGTATATTCTAGTGTATAATTAGTTCTAAGTACAACTCTGTATAGCAACACTTCGCCGCTTGTAAATAGTTATTATTAAGATATAGTCTGTTACTAGAAAGGTACTACCCTGCGTAAAGTAATAAATGTGTTCTTCGTGTTATAACTATAACCATTAACCAGCGGGGTAAAACCTTCTTACAAATTCAATCTTTTCCCTTTATTCATGTATTTGTCACGTTTTTGTACAATATCCTGACCCTTCTTAAGAAATGTTAAATTAAGGGTTTTTACATCTGCGCTATGACCAGTTTGGGTAGTTGTCTTTACGAGGTCTACCCAAGGCATAAGAGTAACTTCAACTGACGAGTTAAAGAGCATTTTCAATCAGTAACAGTTAGTCCCTTGAACCATCAAGACCTATCTTTCAATATTGATCATACAGATCAATAATCATAAACTAAGTATTGTGTCATACCAAGCAGTGGGCACAAATACTCTTGGAGTAATTAGAATATAAACATTCAGTTATTCACAAATAAAAGTAACATTTTGTCTCTTGAACCATCAAGAAGCATCTCTCAATATTGATTATACAGATCAATAATTTTAAACTAAGTATTGTGTCATACCAAGCAGTGGGCACAAATACTCTTGGAGTAGCTAAATTTGTATAGTACTCTTAATAAACAATTAAAAAACTATACTGGTCCTGCGATCTTACAAACCCTACTTTTGTGTTGAGATTCACTCAACAGTCTTATTGAGTGTTTTCTATAGGTACTCTGGTGGAAGTGTACATACCGTAAACAACACATTATAGCTTGCAACGACAGAAATATCGTCAACTGATCACAGACACAATTAATCGCACATCCATGTATCTCATCACCTGTTTCGTTAGTGTTTGGTATGACTTGTCGAACTTTTTATTTTGTATGTTGTAGTAGTTTCATCACGTTATTACCGTTGTGAAAAGAAGACTGCATAATTTTTCCTTGTGTTTCTAGTGTTTAAAAATATTTTACATCAATGTCATGAAGATCGCTCGTTTTGGCGAGATGATAAAAATGCCCTTAGATGCTACCAGAGATGTCAGTTTCATTGATGTTGTGTACAGTCAATGACGAATCCTCGAACCTCAATTGCCATCAGAAGTTTCTGGTCTCATAAACTTGGAGGCCTGATCAAGACAGAAAATGATGCACTTCCATATGATCGATTGCTCTGTTGAGAGTAAAATAACTAATAATTTAATCTTCCAGGGCCTCAGGAGGATATAGGACAAATATTAAGGCTAGCTTCGACAAGGCTATATGTTTATTTGAATCATGCAAATAATGAGAAAGAATGAAAGAAATATTTATTGTGAATTCTTCCGCAGGAAATGTTACAGTAGAGTGGTAGAAGAAATTGAGCAAATACAGACGGGCTACAGTTTACAGGAACGCTCCTCACCCGATTATATAGAAATAAAAAAATACAAGCTTTATTGCTTACTTTTCCATACATCTATTCATGAAACTGGAGAATCGAATTTATTACACTTTTTGGAAAATTATAATACTCCTGGTGATGAATTGGGTGCTGATTTGGGTAGCATTGATACAGGCAATACATTTGATGACAGTTAGTTTTCTGAAAGTGAAATAAGTGATAATAGTGACGACAGTGAAGCTAATGACAATTCTGATTCGTATATACCTTCAATCAATAATGAACTTCAAAAGTATACACATTCAGGTGTTACCAACAAAACATGTTTATCAACAAAACTATCTCAGTGGGTGATCGATTTTAACATTGCACGTGTTGCATCGAATAAACTCTTGAAAAAATTAAAACATCTTATCAAGAAGAAATTAGTAATTTACCTCTTAACTGTCGGACATTACTTGGTACACCAGAAGAACCTATACCAACTCGAAGTTCCTCCTGGTAAAGATTTTCATTATGGGCTACAAAATGCTTTGACTGATCAATTAAGACTTATTCATGATTTTAATATTTTGCCGAACTTAATTATAATTAATGTTGATATTGATGGACTGCCGATTGCAAAAAGTTCAACTAGTCAATTGTATTTAACCAATTCTCACTCAAGTTCATCCCAAAATTGAATACTGATGGATTCAACTACAAAAACTGAAACTTTACAGTTTCAATAAGGATAGTTATCTGTGACACTCCAGCAAGGTCCTTTGTGACTTGTACTAAAGGACATACTGGATACTTATGATGTGAAAAATGTAGAGAAGAGGGGAATAACGAAGATCATCGATTGTTATTTCTAAACATACATGCACCCTTATAAACAAATCGAAATTATATTGATCGTATTGATGAAGATCATCATACCGGTCAGTTTACTTTTTGAGGAAGTTGGTGTAGGCATGGTATCACAATTCCCCCTTGATTATATGCATAACTGCTGCCTTGGAGTTATGAAGAAAATTGTAATGACTTTTGTAATGTAATTCACTAGGAAACTTCGCAAATTACGATATATTGATAGATTCAAAGCAACAGAGTTTCGTCAATTTTTGTTGTATACGGATCCAGTTATCCTCAAAAATTATGTACCGACAGCTTATCTTTCTCACTTTACATTGTGGTATTAGGATTTTGTGCCATGAAGAAAATTGTTTGAGTAATAACGACTATGCAAGATCGTTGTAACGATACTTCGTTGTAAAGTGTAAAACAGTATATGGAAAAAAATTGTAGATTATAATTTTCTCAACTTTATTCATTTATCAGATGTCTCGAAATTTGGAAACCTTGACACTTTTAGTTCTTTTTCTTTTGAGAACGACTTGTTTGTCCTAAAATGAAAACTCAAAAAAGCAGGCCAATCGTTACAGTAATTATACAAAAGAATGAATGAAGATGAACATAATAAATGCAGCACTCCATTAAAAATTCAAATTAACGATCGACCAGTTGTGGCAGATAAAAATTTAGAAATAACTAAGCATTTGAACGTTGCTTCATATAATAAAATACAATATCAACAATTCATTTTATCATTGAAAAGTCAAGGTGATAAGTTTTGTTATTTGAAAAATAATACTCTCATTAGAGTGGAGAATATTTGTTTAAGTGATGGAAAATAACTTTGACAGGAGTCTCGTTATTAAATCCAACTAGCTTTCCTAATTATCTTATTAGTTCACTTGAATATAATATATATGCTGGAAATACATGGTCTCAACGAAATACTTTTAATGCTGAAGACATGAAAATGAAAGCAGTTTGCATTCCCTATGAAGAAAGATATTGTTTTTCACCATTAATCCACTTACGTACTGACCTATAGTGCTCTGTCAATTTTGTTATCTCTGTTAATTTTGATGAATAAATCTCATGAGTAGATTTATTCGATATCAATGAATTTTTATATTTTGAATTAATTTGAATAATGTAAATAAAATGAATTCAATTCTTATGGCTTTTCGAGCCAAAGGTGGCCATTTTGACTTTGCTATATAAGTGTTGCTACGTACATTGTATACAAATAAATCATATGTGATAATATGTATATATATGATCCGGCATGTGTGCATTGAATACTGATTTTATTTGTTATATTCTATAAATATTGTCTATCATTATTATTAATTAATATATTGTTCTCAAATATATATATATATATATATATATATATATATATATATATATATATATATATATATATATATATATATATATATATATATATATATATATATATATATATATATATATATATATATATATATATATATATAGATTTGTATGTTTTCACGGATCGATACATATTTATATGGTATCTTCGGGGTATTCGTCAGTTTTGAACTTAAACTCCTTTCGAAACTTTGGTTTTGGCGACGTTTATCGCACCATCTTCAAAGCCTGTTGACGTTTTCGTTAATGCGTCTAGTCCGGTGTGGCACTCCTATATATAACTTTTCGGCTGCGCAAATTGTAGTGGGTGACTTGTGCGTTCAGTGGTGGGGAACTGGTTCATCGAGAGTTCGTATTTCGACTCCTCCTTCTGGAATGTTGACCACTGGTGTTTGGGATTTCTTCGATGATTGGTAGTTGCTAAGCGCCACTTTCCAAGACTGCGACAGGTTCAGTGTTCAGATTGTTTCGTAGTACTATTTCTATTGCCTCTCTGACCAGTCTTTTATTATTTTGTTCGATGATGGCCAGTTGCTTTGTTTTATCAAAGTCGATTGAATGTTTGTAGTCTTTCGTATGCTGGAACAAAGCCGATGTGGACTGTTTATTTTTTATTAAATTTTTATGTTCTTGTATGCGAGATGAAATGCATCTATTTGTCAGTCCTATAAACCATTTATCACAGTCCCGGCAAGGAATGCCATAAACACCTGGATTCTCTAAAGGGATCATGTCTTTCGAAGCCGAAAGTATGTTTTGGATTGTGATTAGCGGTCGAAATATAGGCGTGATTCCATTCTGAAGTACGAACTCTCAATGAACCAGTTCCTCCACCACTGAACGCACAAGTCACCCACTACAATTTGCGCAGCCGAGAAGTTATATATAGGAGTGCCACACCGGACTAGACGCATTAACGAAAACGTCAACAGGCTTTGAAGATGGTGCATGAGATTGCATCGAAACGTCGCCAAAACCAAAGTTTCGAAAGGAACTTAACTTCAAAACGGACGAATACCCTGAAGAGAATATATATATATATATATATATATATATATATATATATATATATATATATATATATATATATATATATATATATATATATATATATATATATATATCCTTGAAAAGAGAGGATTTACAAAATTTCAAATAATTGTATTTACAATAAATGCTTATAGCTATAATTTTGATGTGTATCAGAAAAACACAATCGTAAAAAACGAGCGAATAAATAGAACACCAGCAGAAAAACAGACCACTCCCGTTCCTTGATCAGGCATGTAAACTCGCATCATATCTCCTACGATTGCCCCTAAAGTGTGAGCACAGGAAATGTAACAGGGGAACCATACTATCTTGCGTATGATTCAGACAACAAGTGAAAAAACCTGTGAAAACAAACTCGTGTCCCTGTCGCTATTGCACTAGCAATAGTTTGTCTGTTTATGTTGTGTTAGTGTCGTGTGTACAAAAAGAGTACCAAAAATTTTTCTGCTTAGCAGCTTCCTTCTGTCATTGTCATCTTGCACTCCATGATTTCCAGGACTTCTTCACGAACACAAGGATGAAAAAGAAGGGGGATTGGGACTGGAAAAAAACAATGGAAAAAGAAAACCAGCAGAAAAATATTTCATCAAAACATACCTAACTCTTATATGTCTTAATTCACTTGAATCTAAGAACTTAACTAATGCTCCTCTGTTTTTCAACAGGGAACATCTCATAGACCTTTTGAGAATGAAGCCCTACATGGGTGTAGCCCTTGCCTTATCAACATACACCATGAGAAAAAAAACACTAAGGGGGAGCAAAAACTAATCTCCCAAATAGACTTAAAACTCTCTACCCAGTTGATGAAATTATCTGAAACGGTATGAATTTCTTGAAAACTACCCGTAAAATGGTAAATAGGACAATCGAGGATTAAATGTCTTATTGTTTCTTTAGTTGAGCCACATTCACATGCCGGACTTTCTACAGTAATCCATTTGAACAACGTACTATTATTACGACCATGTCTTGTCCTGAGACGATTTAATGTACACCAATTTTTCCTACTTATATCGAAACCTTCAACCCTTGTGGAAGGATCCTCCATGAGAACTTCATGCAAAACATCAACTTCCTGCCATTCAGTTTTCCAAAGATCAACAGCCTTCACCCGCCTTCTTATCCCAGCAGTTGATCTGATATATGTACTAATAACTCTCATAGAACAGTTCGACTGAGAATCAATCTTATTGACATGAGCACTATTCAACCACACCTGACAGCAATATTCTGCTGCTGAATATACTAAAGCTAAAGCAGTAGTTCGCAAAGTAGAGACTCCGGTGCCGCAATTAGATCCAGCTAGTTTATGTAGTATATTGTTTCTTTTTTTCATTTTCTGACATAATTTATCAATATGATATTTGAAAGTTAAAGAACTATCAAGCTTTACACCAAGATGTTGGAGTGAAATTATGAATTAATAGTGATTGATTGAAGAATACACTTAGTTGCCTATCCTTCTCATGATTATTCAGATGAAAACAAGAAACCTCAGTTTTCGAAGGATTTGGACATGAACCCCATTTTTTGAAGAAAATATTCAGAATTTCTAAATCAGAAGTCACTATTTGCTCAATTGTTTCGAAGTCATAGTGTCGAAAAACCGAAGCAATATCACCAGCATAAATAAACTTTGTAGAAGAAGCTTTAGGGATGTCAGACATATATAAATTGAAGAGAAGAGGTGCAAGAATAGATCCCTGAGGTAGGCCATCATTGAGAGTGTAAAATTTACTGCTTTTTTCACCGATAAAAACTCGAAGTCTTCTATCAGATAACATGTTTTCAATCAACTTTACAATTTTTCCACATTGAACTACATCAAAGAGTTCATAAACTAAACCATCCTTCCAAACTGTATCATATGCCGAAGAGAGATCTACGAATACAGCGCCTATTTTGAGTTTACTCTGAAATCCTGTCTCAATAAAAGTTGATGAACCTAAAACCTGATCAGAACAATTCCAGTTTTTTCGAAAACCTCCCTGAGAAGTGGATAGAGCCCTGTCAATGATTGTTTCTAACCTCTGATGAAGAAGTCTTTCTAAAATTTTGAAAGAAACAGAAAGTAAGCCGATAGGTCGATAACTACTAGGAACTTCTGGATTTTTCCCAGGTTTGAGAATGGCAATAACTTCAGTTTGCAAAAGGATAGTAACCACTTTTTAGCGTTATTCCCAGATGTTTTAGAAATTCAGAGAAAATGCCATCAAATCCTGTAGCTTTACGAACTTTAGTAGATTTTATTGCAGATTTGAGCTCTTCTTCCTCAAAAGGATTCAATAAATCCTCAACCGTGATGGCATCCCTCCTCCTTTTATGTAAGACTCGTTTCATTCTATTCCTGTCATATCTACTAATCTTCACACTTTTAGAGAATTTAACAAGCCTAGATGCTAAGAATTCAGATTTATATTAGACGGAGTTTTGGAAACGAGATCAGCATTACCTAATCTCCTCAACAAATCCCAGGAAATCCTACTAGAATGACGAAAATTCATACCATTCATCCAATCATTCCATTTATTTTTTCTGCTATGATTAAAAGAACTAAGGACTGCATCGGCTTTCTATCTGGAAGGATTTTGTTGATAATCCTTATAAAAAACATTTGATTCCTCTGACCACCCAGGTATATAATCCTTTCGAATGCCTCTGGAAATTTTTGACACTCCTATAAACCGGAAATAATTTCTACCTATCTCAAATCACTATCTTTCTGTTTAAATGTAAATTAAAAACCTAACGAAATAATAACTGGCCTGTGTTGACTGTGAGGAAAGTCTGAAAGTACTTTACGACGAACAGGAAGAGGAAACAATTCAGAGTCGTTAGAAACCAGACAAAGATCAGGATTATAGTCGCGATTCCATCTGGCAGAATGAAAAGTGCCCTCTGCCTTCGCATCGAATACAAGTTGAAAATCATTTGTTTCCATCCATTTGAACTAACACAGCAGTACTTCGATAGTCGACACTTATCTGTTGTAACATGATTGTTGAAGTTTTTAATCAATATTAGTCTAAAAATTCGACATTTTAGATTTAACTAATAAACTTTGATATATAATATTTCACAAAAATATGTTTGATGGTATTGTTGTATCTAAACTTTAATTTTACATTCTGTTTTTAGAGTTATTATAGACTTAAAATGAACTACGTTGTATTTTGGGATAAATCGTCTGGCTTCATTCATAAATCTTGGCTAGATGAAAAGTCCACGACTTTCAAATTGCTTAGCACAAAAAATCCAGTTATACAAATCATGAAAGCTGAACTTCCAAAAGATAACTGGTTTATTTATGTATATACTCTAATTTTCGGACCATACGGTAAGTTATTTCAAATACGGTAAATTACCCGGTACTAATTAACTAATGGTCCCTTATCAAAAACTAACAGTGCCTCATTTCATCTCATCAGTTGTGTAGACAGTCATTCAATCTATTTTGACTATATACAATGTATTTTCAATAGAAACGTATGATGAAGCTCGACAATTCGAATTAGATACTTGAAATATATCCTCGAATTATGATGATGGTTTCGACGCAATAGAAGACTAAAGAAACACAAAAACAATGTAGAAAAGTAAAAGACATTGCAAAAAACCTTCACGCTACCGTTCCTCAGATGAAGAAAACATTTTGATAAAATCGAGTAGGGATCACAATAATCTATTTGTTTTACATTTTTTGTCGACATTAATCAAAAATATTAGTTGCATTTATTTTAACTTTATGTAGAAGCTTTTCTACAGTAATGCTAATATATTATTTGTTATTTATTGTATGGAATCTAAGAAAATTAAGAAGCCTTTGATTACGTAGTCGAGTTCATCTAAAAGTGAAGCCATGAAAATGATTCAACTAATAATTATTTTTTTAATTATTTTGTATTCTTATCATATTTTATCCCAAGAGAATGTCCTTCCGTCACCTCCTACGAACTTTGTTCGACAAAAGTTCTATATTACATCAGAAACATTAAAAAAAATGTACCCATTATTCAGGGTAAAACCGCAAATCAAGTTCTCAGTGCAACTGAGATTTCTCTTCCACAGCCGTTGAGCCCGAACATAATTATCACTGAATATAGTGATGATTCATTAACGAATTCACCTCAATATATTCTACGAAAACCTGTTTCTCCTTTAAAAACTCAAGATTCAAATATACTTGATTTCGAGAGAGCACATGTTCAAACTCTAGAACCATTCAAGAACTTAGATATTATTGGTATGTTTGTATTTAACATTGATTCATTTTTTGTACCTTTGTAATATTTGCTTAGTCAAAATTTCATTAAACAGAACATATATCTCAAGATTCAACGGATATTAAGAAGATAGAAGGAAAACCAAAGACACAAAGTATTACCAGATCAAGTAATTTTATTTCTTCTCTCTCACTTTGATTACCGGATGATTGTCTCATGAAATTATAATTTTACAGATATTCCTATAAAGGTTGGTAAAAATGGCCTTTGTCAACTATCAAAAACTCCTGAACAACGGCTTGATGCGCTTGATCGTACTTTCGATGATTCTCAAATTGATACACAGTTATCGTCACTACAAAGACATGTAAGTGAGATAGGTTGCATGGTCATAGTTGCTGCCTTAAGTATTAAACCAGAAATTGAGGTTTTTTTAATTTGAATTCTATCCTTATTAACAATATAACAGCAATATTCAATAACATACTTATTGTAATATTTGAATTTTGGCAGAAAAAGTTTTGAGCGAACTGAAAATCTTGAAAACTATGGTATCTTCCGTTTATCTTACTGTTTCTTATGAAGAAGATGTATTAAAATTGGTAGTGCAAATGGATTTTCGTTTAACTATCGAAATTACAAAACCATTAACATCTTTTGAAAGCAATATTTTGACTGCTGCTGCAGCTGCTCAATATGTAAGCTTTTTATCCAGACCAATATATAGAATTGCTCGTAAGTAATATCTTCATTCCGATTTAACTCAAAATCTAATTAATTTTCATTATTCTGAATATTATATTGTTTTTTTCTTCACTAGTCTGTGCTCTTCTTCTATGTTTTTCTCCCGTTTTGGTTATTGTTTTCAGCAAAAAACCGTAAAGCAAATTGGAGGCTTGAATTTCGAAAAGCATGTAAGAAATGCATTAGTTCTTACTTTTTCAGATATTTTAGCATATCAAACGTCCTGGATGGGTGCCAAAAATACTATTAGGGTAAAAAATATGCGATTTATAAAACTCATTACAGGTAATACCTAATCTGTATAACTCTTTTGCATGATTAAAACTTTTCGTTAAATTAATCCAATTAAACACCACTTTCTGTTGAAATTTTGTCTGTTATATTTAATACTTTTATCATCATGATATAAATTTAACTTATGTGTGTAAATATAAATTTATAAATATGATATTGCTTCTCAGATGTGATTGATAAGCAATGGGATACTGCCAATTATTCAGAATTGAAGCCATAATCATAAGCTGGTTACAGTATGCCGGCGATCGCCTAAAAGGAAGAAACAACAATAAATGAAGAGAGATACCATATTTAATAATTATAAATTTATCATGTTATTATAACAAACAACTAAACCATACTATAGTGGGTTATTTAAATTATAAGAAATTAAGGTCAATTTACTAGCAAATAGATATTAATATTATGTTCACTTCAAACTGCTATCTTCTAGATTTCTGAAAATTGATTTCTTTTAGATCTCTGAAAATATGACGTCTTTCTGACCTCTGTTCGTCTCAAAGATATCCCCAGGTGGCTCATTGGAGACTTTTCTCATACCTTTATGTTATCTTGTAGATAACTATTGCGGATGTCAGGATCGGAAACATGTTATCATATAGAGCTCTTTTTGCCGAACGAGATATATTAAGCTTGGAGAATGTAAATATTGGAACAATAGAAGTTACAATTTCAGTCACACATATTTCAAGAGTTTCCCTCTTTCTTAGTACTTTGTTTTGTTTTAAATTCACTTGATATCAATGAGAAGAAAATAATCCCTTCCGGTTTCTAATGAGTCTTCTAAGTCATGGTTATTCCATTAGATCCTACAGATCCATCCAATAATAAGAGTAGGATTCAACAGAAAGGCAAGAATCTCATTCGCCAAGTTTACGTTCGCTTTGATCCGATAAGCGATAATAATGTGTACGCTAAGGCGATGCGAATTAGCCGGTCTTAGAGGTTTATTCTAATGGTACTAATTTACAAGAAACTTGTAATGGAATCGGTAGAACTTCACGATTATTCATGTGGAAGTGAGATATTGTTCAGAAAGTTATATTAGGTCTTAATACGTTACCCACTAGAAAGTAGGGCTGAGAATCTATCAAAGGAGATTAACTAAATATATATATTCAATGAAAATGTTTCGTATGAAAGTTCTAAATATTAAAAGAAGAATTCACTGCAAATATAATGCAGATAACAAAGTTATATTTAATAGAAATGTGGATAAATTTTTCCGGTAATGAATAGTGTAATATTTTTATTCGAACCAACAATACATAAATAGTGAATCTGAATTTTTATCTATGAATTTTCATATTAAACAACACTTCTGTGAACAGATCGTATTCTATTATTTGCACTAACTCATAAATATATTTAAAATGATGTCGACATTATGTATGGATCCGAAATTTTTCAGATGCTTCTAAATAATCAAGTTGTCGAGCATGAAATTTCGGTTTACTGTAAATTACTCAATAATCTTCCAGCTAAATTTCTTGAAATTTTGTAGTGATATTGATGGTAATAGGAGTCTAATTCACCTCTGTTTCGTTTAAACTTTGCAGGTTAGAGGCGTTCGAAAGACACCTTAGTCAAAATTTTTGATAGAAAATCGATTTTCAACTTTCTGAATTTTTATCGAGATAAGCTATCTTTTTCTCGTTTGTATTATTCATAGTTTGCTTTGTTCTCGAGATAAAAAATTCACACCAGTTTATTTTCCCTCCCCCGAGGAACATAATAAGAACCAGGAAATCAATAAACCGTGTAACCATTTTCTTATGCAAAAATTGAAATTTCTTACAAAATCAATTTATAATTTCCTGACAACAAAAAAAATACATGAGATAACTAGTCATTTTGATATTTATCATATCCCATATTACCTAGAAAAGATTTGTTTTATAGTGCAAGCCAACATGACATTTTCAGTATATAAAAGTTAATCATAACATATCCTCGCTGATTGTTATAAGAAATAAGATGATCCAATGTGTCGTAACATAAGTTGAAACTTTTAGGTGGCTTGAAAAGTCTTCCATTTTCTATTTTGAGTGAAATACTACAGTTTCTTCGAAATTGGAGTTGGTTAAGTTTTCCGCTATTGTCCTCATGCAAGGGCCAAGTGTTTTGTACAGCCATGTCAGTGAAGTGAATAATGGAAAATACAATTTTTCTCCTGATGCTCGCTTTAGTGTCACCGAAAGTTTGATCGCCACTATCCACACCTCGCATATTTTCATTGTAAAATTTGATCAATTTAATTATTCACTGGAAACAATGTTGAAACATTTGATGCTTCATTCATTCGATTGTTATGATTCCATTTAGTGATGATCATTTCATTATCAGTTAGAGTATGCTCAAAACAATCGTTTTGAAACTGAAGTGATGAGGAAATGTGGTTTCCCCTCAGCCTCTCAGCAGCTTTCATGCTCCCCAATGTCAATTTTTCGAGCAACTTCAATGATCAAATTAACTTATCGAAGTAAATATGAAATCTGTCAAATGGCATTTTTTTGAAGTCTGCATATTGCAAAAACTACTAATAGGTCAAGACTCTTAAGTTCGTATTTCTCAGGCAACAATCTTATAGAACTTGCTAAGAATCAAAATGAAAAATTTAGACTAGTCGAAGAGCATCACAATCCAAAAAAAATCGATCGAAGAATTTTTGTTAAAAATTGTAGAAAAAGTTTGCAATCAAAAATATCTGTTCTGCGAATCCATGTTCACATAATCGTTGCAATGAATAAAAGTCGTAATATGCTGAAATCTATCGCGCGATATTGCTTTACATACCATCTCACTGTTAGTGTCTTCCCTATTCTGCCAAATTGTTTTTTTCTGTGGAGAAACTACATATTACGTAATAAAGTGACTTTGCTAGCAGCAAAAGGTGGTTTTATCAAAAGAACGCGTGGTACTTGTCAAAGGAAATCCGCATTTTTTATTCTTCCGCTTTTATAGAAATTTCGGGCGACGCAATTGACGGGAACATTCAAGTCTGCCGTTCACGCCGATATAGATGTTGCGCCTGCAAGAAATGGAGTCTTCATGAATTGTAACTTGAAGGCAATACTACGTCGATAAAAAGTATATTGTTAAATAGTACAAAATGAGTGCACGGAAGAAATCTAAAACGTATCATTTCTATAACGATTGGGTGAAAGAATCTTCCTTCTGTATGGTGGATAATTGCATTTGTCTTATTTGTCGTGCGTCAGTTGCAATACCTAAGCGTGTTAACTTAGATAGGCATCATAAAACGGTGCATAAAAACTATAAAAAGGATTTTCCGCACTGAGTGAATTAAGGAAACGAAAAGTACGTAATTTGATATCTTGTTGAAAAAAAGAACAAACAATGTTCAGCAGACCAGCCAAACAATTATAAAGTGCTACGATCGCGTCAATTAAAATATCTCATATATTGGCGAAACACAAGAAACCATTCGAAGATGGATCGGTTGAGGAGAAAGCATTTATTGAAGTGAACGAAACTTCATTTGGAGATTTTAAAAATAAAACAGAAATCATGTCTGCTATAAGAGAACTTCAGTTATCTCGTCCGACTGTCATAAGGCGTATTGAAGTCATGGCAGATAAAATAGAACATATCATGAAATGTATATCCTTTTCTTACACTATTCTCATTCGGATGGTATTCAATGACATGTTGGCTATGGAATAATTTTTGACAATTATTCCTCAGAAGTGGAAGACCCTTGGTGAAGTTATATATGACGTTTTCCTCAATTTTGAAGAAAACTGCAAGCTACCAATATATAAATTAGTGTGCATTACAATCGATAGAACACCAGCAATGACTGGAAACAA
Source organism: Cryptolaemus montrouzieri (assembly GCA_013387265.2). Classification (NCBI taxonomy): domain Eukaryota; kingdom Metazoa; phylum Arthropoda; class Insecta; order Coleoptera; family Coccinellidae; genus Cryptolaemus; species Cryptolaemus montrouzieri. The sequence goes on along the minus strand of JABFTP020000124.1, from coordinate 42,205,319 downwards.
AAACGGTTTCGTGGCATTGTGTCGAGCTTATGAAGATTTCCCCTCAATTTTTTTCATTCCATTGCAATATAAATCAACAATTTTTGTGTTCAAAATTTTCAAACACGAAGGGAATTATGTGCATTGCAACCAAAATTGTGAATTCCATCCGTGCACGAAGCTTGCAACGGCGACTCTTTAAGTTGCAGTTGGAAGATTAGGGAGTCAGCTGAACACATGTACTTAATTCTTCACTCGGACGTCAGGTTGTAGAGTCGCGGAAAGTTCCTAGAAAATTTCAAGAATTATTGCCCGAAATAACAGCTTTTCTAGACGAAAAAGTTGATGAGACTCATATGATAAAAAACGAAAAATGGCTGATTTCCCATTTTTGACTGACATTACAATGCACTTAAACACCGTCAATTTGGAGCTGCAAGGCGATGGAAACACTATTATTGAGGTGGTTAGCGCAGTAAACTCATTAAAAAGTAAGTTGCAACTTATGATAGATGAACTGAGAATGAAGGGTCTGAAACATTTTCCGTCTTTGAAAGCAAGAATTCTCCAGTTGAATCATGATAGGATGAGACTGAATTATCGAATATTTTGTGAAATTCGAAATGCGTTTTTATGATTGCAGTAAATTGGCAAATATAGCATCATTTATGAGTTATCCTTATTCATGTTTAAACATTGAGGAAGTACCTACTGAAATAGCAAGTCTATTTAATATGAACTCATGTTCTGTTGAAAATTAGTGGGTGCAGATTACATCAGATGTGCATCTCAGAGCTACAGCATCTGATACAAATTTCTGGTGTTTTATTTCTGAGGATAAATTTCCGAATCTAAGGCGAATCGCCCTTCAACTGATGACAATGTTTGGATCGACCTACTCTAATGAAAGTTTGCTGAGGATATGCAGTGCCACGCTTCAACATCCAAAGTCACTCCCCAGTTAAGTTTTACTCCATATGTAACTCATTTGTTCTGTAACAACCAATAAACTCGGAATTTTAAGTGACTATGATTTTTTTGTTGATATTATAGAGAAGAACCTAACTAAACTTATTCCAAACCTTGACTAAAATAGTGTATATTGTGCGGAAAGCTAATTTCTTTATTTGATATGGTACACCCTACCTAGGTAGGTAGGTAGATAGGGTGTATCGTGTATGTAAGACAACCTTGCATCACACATACTTGCAGCCTTTAAGAGTCGGTCGTAAGAAGTCTAAAAATATTGAGGTAGATCGCCAGCAGTTCAAGTTTGAGTACCCCTGCTCTAAGCAATCGGATTCTAACAAAACAAAGTAGCTCATTAGTACTGATATCTTCGGCACGAGTTTTCGGCTGGTGAAGGTGCTCGAGAATTTAAGAAGCAGGTGAATTACTTCCTCATCGAAGAACTCAGCAGTAAGTGCAAGATGGTTATCAGCAGATGATACTGAAGTACATCCCGGAAGAGGCAATTTTTCTAAATTCAAATCATTCCTTTCTTTATCAGAAGTTACCAGAAGTTTCTCTATTCGTTATACAAATTATGAATGATGTTCATCATCGCCGCTATCCGACCCATCTTCTGTTTGCATCCGTTTTTTTGCATGAGTTCTGAGTTGAGTTCATGGTTTATCGTTCTATGAGACGGCGTTATTATCTACTGAGTCTCTATCTGTATCGCTGTGTTCATGAGAACTCTAGGGGGGAAGTAACTATCTCCTCAGGAACCTCATTTTCGATTTTCTTCGATTTCTGCCTTTATTCCCGCTAACTTTAGAGGTCCTTAACGATCATGTTTGTATCTGTAACAAAAATGTTCCATTTCAGTCATCAGCAGTTGATGACCTTGCTGTTTTTCAAGAAGATCTGCTTTTTATATCGCCTCGTACTTCGCTTAGATTGCAATGAAGTGTAAGGTTATGTAGATAAAAATATTCCGCAAATTCTGTTGAACTCGAAAATGTTAAATAAAGTGCAATAATATTCAACAAAAATTAATGAATTTACTTATCACAAGTGTGGTACGGTTTAATGAGGTATATGTATATAGTATAACAGATACATTCAGACGCAAGGCATGCGCGTTAGCTGATGTTATGAGTGCTGTAACTATATCGAAACTCCAATTTTCCAAATTTGGTCTGTTTTTGACATAAAGTCTTCTAGTTATTGGTTTCTTATTTTCCTCCACCATAATATAATGCTTCCCATTTTTCTTTGAAAGAAAGTAAAGACATTTTGGCTCACACACTTTTTTCATCTTACTGACGTGTATTCGACATTCAGACATTCAGACATTTAATCTCATTTGTAAATTTTTAAAAGAACCACTTGAACATTTTGACAACCCCTTCCTCTGCTGGAATAAAACTGGCAGCCAAATATGTGCACAGACTCAGTGAGTGCGAAGTGCTCTGTTGATCTTGGATATATCGATGGTGTTAAATCGATACCTCGAAGGTTCGAAACTTTAGAAACTTAAATTTTGCCGTGATCAAATTCAGTGAAATTTTAGGGCATCCACATATTTCGTCAAAGTGACTGAACGTGTCGTATTAGACCCGCAAATTGATTCAATTTGATCCCACGTATGTTACACTATCTTCAATACCACGTGGCTGGACAAAATTGCTTTTTTTTTTGTTCGCTGCAAAGGTGTTGCTACAGATAGTTGAATTCTGTAGACAATGTAGATAGTTTACGTGATTTTTATCGCCATCTTTCTTAGGCAGTAAGATTTTCGCGAACAACCATTTTATTGGACGAGCTATACTGAACTTACTTGGTGATTTACGAGGTATTCTTTTGTGTTTCAGAATAACACAATCGCATGCATCAAATATTCATAAACTGCAATGTTAGGAATAAAGATTATCTGCTTGTTAAAAATGATCGAATAAACGATAACCCAAAAATTTGCTCTCAGTCACAACAAATAGAAATAGAAGATTTGTTAATCGAGTTTGCATTCGATGATGTTATAGAAAATATGGAACAACATGTCATTGATATTGACGATATTAGTTTTAATATTCTGACAACACGAATGAGAATTAATTTTGAGATGTGACGAAAATTGTAATTTGAATTATGAAATAACAGAAATCGTCGATAAAACTTTTATAAATGGACAGATGTATCAAACAGAAACTGGAAGACATGGAAGCAGACAAAAATTCACGAAAGAAAACAACCATCAGAAGAAATCAAGGAAATTGATAGAGAATTAAGAATGAAAGGCATGAACTATTTGCCTATAGAAAACCGCCAAACCAAACGAATACTCTTCATGCCAAACAGGGAGATAAAAAAAATTTTGGGCCAAAATTCTAACTTAAAATTTTTACTTCCCGTAAAGCGAAATGAAACACAGTTTAATACCTGAATCTGATTGGCAGAGATAATCGATACATTTTGGCAATACCTGGCATGGGAGTGAAGACAAACATATAAAGACGCTTTGGTAACAAAAAGGTACCTTGAAAGCTCAGATTCCAGGGGTGGTACAACATTTCAATATAATATAAAAGAAGGAGGTTCTTTGTATTCTGTCTACAAGAAAATATTTTCGTCATCTTCTACCGACGGCGACTAGCAGATACTGCATTGGCTAGAATACACCAAGCACGAAATAGTAAAAAGTATATTATGGAGGAATGATCTAGTAATATTTAACAAATACTATCACATTATTGTAGAAAGGAAAACACTAAACTATATTTTGAAAAATTTTTTCAAATGTGATTGTACGATGTTTATAGAACTGTACAGAAAATGAACAAGAAAAATGATAATTACGTTGAATATTTCTTTCTATGAACCGAAAAGGACCGCTGCGATACTTGTAATCAATATGTAAAGTGTAAACTATTATATGTAAACGTACACTACAAGATAATTTTTATGACTTATGTCCATGTCAAAAATAAATTTATTTTCATACACATTCTTTCGACCGACACGTTTGTTTTCTTCTCTAAATGGTTTGTGGACGAACTTGAATGACCAGTTTACGGATTCAAGTTTGTCTAGAACATCTCGATCATTTTTCTATAAGTAATAGTCTCAAGTCGAAGACTTTCTTGGCGTCATTACATTTCTCGTAAAGTATATAGCAATTCCAAGGAACTAGCTCTTGAACATGAAAGAATCATCATTTATATCATTTTTCTGAGTAACAGTATAATCAGAAGAACGCTGCTCAACTATGTCCACTTCACTCATATTTTCACTTATGAGATCTTGAAACCATAAAATTCATAAGAGGAGAAACTGTTCGGGGAAGTACACCATAAAACAACGGGAACAACGTAATATTACTTCGTAGAATTGAAATCAATTGGAGTTTTCGCCACGAGTTAATTCGGCGGCGTACAAACTTGCAGAAGGTCGAATACAAGTGGATTCAAGGAGGTAAGACAAGCGGATAAATAATCAAAATCTCTCGAAAATGTTTTCATACATTGTTTCAAATATACAAACCGGCTCAAGCGTTTTCGTGTGATTGGGTAGTCAAAATCCAAACATACAAAATATGTCATGTATGTATTTCGAAGGATATATTAATATTGAAAATATAAGAGTTATTTCAAACTAGATATGTAAGATGTACGATATGAGTTTACCAATGCAATAAAAGTGAGAAGGAACTTCAGAAGATGTGATCAAAATTTCGGATTTTTTAATTTTTCCCTTCAATCATCTTTTATATTACAATCTGGCAATTTTTATGTATAGGGTGCGCCAGAGAAAACCTCACAATTTTTTTTCCGTTAAAGAATGCGCAATTTTAGAGCTAGATCATTCGTACTTGCATTATTGGAAAGCTAAAGGACTAGGTTTTTCAGAAATTGTATCAAAATTTCACTTCCGGTGAAATCCAATATGGCTGACTCGTTCAAAAATGAGCAGTATTTCAAGATCGCTGTAACGATTGGGGCATCTAGTCGATGATTCAGTCTTTTATAAACAATTTGACATATTGATCTCAAAATTATTCCAAGAATTAGTGAAAAAGTAGCGTGAAGAATGTTTTTATTCTGATTTTCAGCTGAAATTGAAATATTTTTTTCACCTCGTGGCGTTAGCACACCTGAAGTTGTTGTGTTTTTCATTGACCAACCTGAAATTTGATTCCCGTTCGAATTCAAAATGGCCGACTTCCTCAAATATTAACAATTAATAACATTAAAAAAAATTTTGCGTACGTTATGAATCAACTGCGTAATTCACTAACTAGATTGAACTTTTATCATCATTTCGAGAGGTCGAACTCGAATACTGATTCAGAATTGTGCCAAATTGTCGTCAATATTGTTTCTCTTTTCCACCATCATATGCACCTCCCGTTGTGAAACCTCTGAACATAGACTGGATGCATTAACTCTATGATACACAAAAAATAATGAAATGTAATCCATATTCAAACGACATCTGGTTTGAACTCGAATTTTTATCTTGGTGTTGCTAGTTTTTGACGTTTGAAATTGTTAAAAATGGTTTCAACAAATGAGGATAAGCGTTTCATTGAATGTTTATTTGTGCGTTGCTATACTGCTAGCCAAATATTTCGTCAATTTTCAGCCCCTAATCACGAAAGGAGAACAATCTATGATCTTGTGGAAACAACAGACAACATTAGGGGGTCATTAGGTAGAAGATCAGGTACTAGAGCAGCTAGAACTGTTAAAACACAGGAACTCGCCATTTTCATAATCGTTTTCAACCATAAACTCTACTATTTTTGTATCACAAACTTAATTGACAATTTCAGAAGAAGATTCAGCAAATTTCTGCATTAGCAGTCAGCCCTATCAGAGCTCCAGGAACCAGCTTGACTATTTCCCAAACTCTCATATATGCCAAATCTCGAAAACCTCTGTGAGAAGAATAATGGGACACGATTTGGGTCTTAATTAATTTCGGAGGCATTATAATTTTCAATTGACTCAAGCTGTCAAAGAGCGCAGATTCGGGCGATGGAGAAGTTTATCAGATTGAATCTATCTGATGAACACGTAGACAAATTGAAAATATCTGATTCACAGACGAAAAAATTTTCAGTGTTGCCCCACCAAAAAACAGCCAGAATGACAGAATTTATGTTCCGACGAATAAAATCTAGAGGAATATGTCTTTAATTTGTTAGCAGAGGGAAAGACAAAAATTTTCCAGGCATGTAATGGTCTCTGTCGGTATTTCGAGGAACTTTAAATAAAATATCATTTTTATAGAACAGGGCATAAAATTAGATTCGCAAAATTATTGTCCCATAATCCTCGATCATATTTTACCAGCTATTGAGGCGTCAAGTCCTCAGTTCACTTTCATGCAGATGAATGATTGCTGTTTTTGTATAACATGAATGAATATAGACGCCACCAGCTGAAAATGAACGGTTGAGAAATTGAGTAGATTTTCGGATGATTTTTATTGGTTCAAATCTTCTTTGGAATTCTACAATGTTTTCCATATTCTTCTGACAACGTTTGTCAAAGAAATGAACAACCAGTACTTTATAAAAAAAAAAAAACGCTACTTACTCTCAACTGGCCGTCGGTGTACAGTGTGTCCCAAATTAGATGTATCTGAACGAAATCTATTTCAATTGATTTGATGAAGGAGCCAGATGTCATACCAGTCACTATACTATGGATTATCTGAGACAACGCGTAGACGATATCATCGAACCAGAACGAAGGCTTACAAATAGTCCTGATCTTAATCCGAGCGACTATTTTCTGTCGGGTTATTTGGGAGAAATGGTGTATAAAAATGGCATCATTTTCAATAATTGTGAGAAGCGGGGGCAAACCATTAAAGAATGTTGGAACAATCTTGATCAAGAAGTCTTTTCGTGATCCATAGAGAACTGGAGAACACGAGTGCAGATGGTTGTGGATGCCAATGGTGGTCAAATTCCATTCTGAGTACTTGATTCTTTTTGTTGAATGTTTAACTCATTTGTTGAACGAAATCATGCCGTATTATTATTCTCGCAGATGTTCCTAACAGTTGACATCTCTGAGATATTTGGGAAACAGTCTTCCTGATCTTCTTCCTAATGACCCGGCTGTCTGAAATTTTTCCTCAAGATCATAGATTGTACTTATTTTGTAATTAGGGCTTGAAATAAGCGTGATATTTGTCTTGCAGTATAGCCACGCACATTTGTAAAAACCATTGTTAATAATTTCAAACGTCAAAAACAAGCAATGAAATACGGGTTCAAAGCAGATGTTCTCCAAAACTCGATGAAATTTCATTATTTTTTGTTTATCATAGAGTTAACGCATGCAGTCTATGTTCAGAAGTTTCACAACAGGAGGTGCATTTTATGATTCAAGAGAGAAACATTATTGACCACAATCGGCACAATTCTGAATCAATATTCGAGATCCATCCCTCAAAATGATGGAAAAGGTTCAATCTAGTGATTGAATTACGCAGTTCATTCATAACGAATGCTTTTTAATGCGCGGGGTAAAAGTTAATATTTGAGGAAGTCGGTCATTTTGAATTCGAACGGAAATCAAATTTTAGGTTGGTTTTAGTGAAAAATGGTTCGTTGTATTCCTTCCTAGAACATCTATAAAAAACACAACAACTTCAGGAGTGCCAACGCCATGGGCTGAAAAAAATATTTCGATTTCAGTTGACAATCAGAATGGAAAAATTCTTCACGCTACATTTTCACCAATTCTTGGAATATTGCCAATATGTCAAATTGTTAAAAAAAGAAGTCATAATTATCGACTGAATGCCCCATTCGAATTTTTCAGTGAAGAACAACGTTCCAGGGGTCTTGAAAAATTTCGAATGAATCAGCTATATTGGATTTCACCGGAAGTGAAACTTCAATAAAATTTCCGAAAAGCTATTCGTTTGGCTTTTCAATGAAGCAAAAACGAATGATCTACCTCTAAAATTGAGAAAAATTCATAACGGAAAAAAAACTGTCTGGTTTTCTCTGGCACCCTTTATATGAGAATCGATGAAGTTTTTCATCTTGATATAAAAGGTATCAAACAATCAAATAAAATATGAAATAGGTGAAAGTCAGCTGAGTTTATTTTCAATATACACAGACGATTCGTAGGAAAATTTTGAATTATATAGCGTTAAAATATTCGCAGATGGCATATCACTGACAAATGGATGAACAATAATTTATATCAACCACCTTTGAATTTGAACAGTTATTTTGACGAAAAGTGCAAAAAACACAAATACTTCGCTGTTGCTTATTTTCATTCTCGATGAACTATAACCAGAATTTCAATACTTCAGTAGAGTCACTTAAGTCAAAGGAGTCACCTTCGGAAGGAGCTGAAAACTTGTGAAATCCCTTTTCCTAGTTACACAAACCTTGCTCTATATTTCTCTTCATTTCTTTCTGAAAAATATAATAATCAACTGATATAGCTACATATATAAGTAGTTAGTCTTCACATTTTTGTTTTTGACTATTTTATCCGATTTGTTGCCGGCGATCGCTCTATATGCTTAGACTAGGTAAACAAATTGATGGGTAGTTTGAGTTCGTATAATTTCTGATTCACTTTGAGCCTATTTCTCCTGAATGTTCCAGTGTAGTTCAGGTGAAGCTATTGCGGCCCAAGAAAGCTTTTCCTACTAGTATAGGCAACCTGATATAATAAAATAGATAATCTCTTCAGCCTGTGGATATCCACTCTTGGACAAAGGCCTCTTCCAAATCTTTCCATTTATTTAAGGCAATCTGAACCCAATTTTTTCCTGCTGTTTTCTGGATATCATCGAGCCATCGTTTCGGAGGTCTATCAACACTCCTCTTGGTTTGTCTTCGGCGCCATACCATTATTATATAAGTCCATCTGTTTGGTTCTTGGCGGGCTACATGTCCAGCCCTGCGCCATTTGAGTGCCGCTATTTTTCTCAAAATGCCCGTTACGCGTGTTCTTCGTCTTTTTCCTCATTTTTGATCTTATCTCGCCAAGCATCGATCTCTTCATTGCTCGGTGTGTCACCTGGAGTTTGTTGGCGTATGGGCGGGTGAGAGTCCTTGTCTCAAGACTGTATGTGAGGACTGGCAAAATATATGTCTCAAACGTTTTTTTTTATGAGATTTATTGGGATTTATCGAGATTTCAACACGTGACCCAGTCTTCCAAATGCAGCCCAACCTAATACAATTCTTCTCGATATTTCAGAGGTTTGATTTTCCCTGCCTTGTACGATTTTATGAGCTCGATGAATGTATTCTGTAACATTTTCGATCTCGTGGTTACCGATACTGATTCTTAAATTTTCAGAACTCATAACTTTCCTTTTATCCAGGTTCATCTCGAGTCCATAGGTCAAGTCAGCCTCATATAGGTCTTCCAGTATCGTGCAAAGATCTTCGGCATCATCACTTATATGAACTATGTCGTCCGCAAATCGAAGATGATACAGACGTACACCATCTGTATCTATGCCTCTCGTTCCTCACTTAAAACCCTTGAACACGTCCCCCAGAGCCAATGTAAATAATTTTGGAGAGTTCATGTCTCCTTGTCGTATGCCTCTTTTTACGGGGATTTCTTTTAATGTTGTTTCTTCGTCTATCATTATTTGGATTGTGGCGTTTTCGTATATGTATCTGATGAGATTTCAATATCTACTGTCCACTCTTGCGTTATCTAGTGCTCTTAGTGTTGCCCAAGTTTTAATTAAGTCAAGCGCTTTCTTGAAATCTATAAATGCCATGTGCAATATCACATTGTTCTCTGAGGTTTTTTTGATTTGAGTCTATTATTTTCGTCAGTGATTTGTACACGAGCGATAAAAGGCTTATTGGTCGGTAATTTTCTATGTTATTTCTGTCTCTTCTTCTGTGAAGAATGACTTGAGCATTATTCCATACCATTGGTATTCTTCCTTCATTAAGGCATTTTTTGAGAAGGATGCGTACGTTATCCAACAAATATTCTCCTTCTATCTTCAACATCTCGATGGTGATCTTATCTTCACCGGGGCATTTTTGGTTCGTCATCTGATTGCTCAATTTTCAGTTCATTTGTATCAATTTTTGGCATGTCTTCAGAACCGATATGAAGGATATGTCTTTCAATATAGTTCTGTTCTTGATTTTCAGAACTATAATATTTTTTGTAAAATTCCTCATTTACAACTACGATTTCTTCCCTCTTGCTGACCAAGATACCTTCAGAGTTCTTTATTTTTGTCATTTTAGTTCTTCCATTTGATAGTTTCGATCTGATGACTTTAATGTTTTTGTTGTTTTCAATAGTTTCTTCAACTAGCTGTGTCTTTCAATCTCTCAGGTCCTTCCGAATACTTCTGTTTATTTCCCTATTCAATGTTTTATAGCTGTCGTCCTCGCAACTTGTTTTTCTAATTTTTCCAATTACATGTCTGCTGTTTTAACTGATTTTCCTTGTGTTCTTCTGAGTACAGCACGTCTTCTCTCTTGCCACTTGTAAACAACTTGTTATCTTCTGAGTAAGATAATCAATCTCCCAAATAGTCTGAGTGTTGTAGTTTCGTCGTGAGAGCATTTTCGAACTTTTCCATATTTCTAGTGAGAACCTCTGAAGTGGGATACCTATGTTTCTTCAGTATCATTTTGGTTCGTTCAAATTTGTCGAGATGGATTGTAGCTCTAACGAGCCGATGGTCGCTATTTGTGTCGAATTTATTCAGGACCGAAACGTTGTAACATATTTCTCTCTTATTTATTATGATGAAATCGATTTCATTCTTTACTCTTCATTAGGAGTTTTCGAAGTCCATCTCCGCGTTTCCGGTTTTTGAAAGAAAGAGTTCATACACTCTTGCAGAAATTGATGAGCATTTCTCCCCGAGAGTTTTCTCACCAGAACCGAGTCTGCCAATGTGCCGGGTTTTCGTGTCATTGTTTCTACCAATTTTGGCATTAAAATCTCCCATCATAGCGTTTTCGCCAGTTTTCGCACGAGTTATATCCTCATAAAGCTGTTCGACTGTTTCGTCATCAGATGAAGTGGTTGGTGCATAAACTTGTATATTTTTCAAATTGTATCTCTCATTAACCTTACTGACGATGTATTTAACTCTCTCAGAAATGGACTTCATGATGTGACAATTTCTGGTTTCAATCGTTTATGTATTAACAATGCAACACCCCCTATGTGATCATTCGTTTTTGTGTTATTATGATACAGCAAATGTCCTGGTTTTGAGGTTGTAGCGAGTTTGCCCTTCAATCTCGTCTCGATAATACCCAAGATATCCCATTTCATGTTCAGCAGTTCCTCCTCAAGTTTTTCGAGATGACTCTCTGATCTGAGAGTTCTGACATTGTGAGTAGCGATGTATATTTTTTCAAAATGTCTCTGGTCCTTGGCACTTGTACCTTTCGAATTTTTGCCTCTCCCAGAATCTGTGAGGCGGACTGAAGCATCAGTGCAAGATTCTGAGCTGGTTGCTCTACTTGCCATGGGTATTGTTGTTGTGGAATTCGACATCATTTCAGATTTGAAAGGTTTTTAGCATTGAATCGCCACGTTTGCCAGGCGGGTTGGCGAGTTTGATTTCAGCTGCTCGATTCGAGAACAGACGCTGTTGGTAGCCGCCCAATCTGGATCAAACGCTACCGTGCTAGATTTTGGTCCACCCCGAGGTATTCGAATTTCCTCGGTACTTTTAGTAAATCGCAAAACCAGAAACAGACATTAAGTGCAGTCAAAAAAAATTAATTTAATAGTGAATTTATTTTAAAGACTTCCACTTACCTTTCCAGCATGGTGGGACTTTGTCACCACAAAGAAATTATAATAAAATATATGTGAATTAACGATAACCGTGAACGAGGATATGATGGTGATTGTGAATGTGAGTGTGAATGCGAATGAATTAAAGATTGAAAATCAGAATCCCTATATACCTGGCTTTAAGGATTCAAGAGTTTATTGCCGGATTGATCAATCCGCTGAAATCATCAAGTCAGCAGTTTGTCATCTGACTCAATATATCTTTGGGACATCCGTGAGAAATGCAAAATTTTATTTTGAAACAATGAAAAAATGGAATCATAAAGAAAAAAAACCTATTTTCCTATCTCCTTCAATGATTTTGAGCTAATGGGTAATTTTAAGGGTTCCTTAAGAGTCTTTGTTTCACTAGGTGACAATATGACCAGCTCAGTCATTATCGTGGGTCGATAGAGGTTGTCATGATCCTAGTTGTTGCGCAGTTTATTGATACGGATTGTTCTGACAAGTGTTGTCAGAGCTTTTATCTCTGCCTTAAGGTTTGCATGTCTTTCCATACTTCTTTGGTTTCTTTGAAGATTTTTGTAGCTTCTCTTACTATCTGAGGAATCAAATTAGAAAGAGAAATGCCTTTAAGTATCTTCCTCTAAGAAGTACACGAAGATGAATACAAAGAAATCAAAATTTCAGAACAACAGGAGAGAAGACCATTAGAACTAACGTATATAAATTTGAGATTGTGTACCCATAGTAAAATGAAATTTTGGGAAAGAAACTATCCAAAATCAAACCAACTTTGGCTCCTATATCAAAAGGTGTAAAGCATTCACATCAACTTGAATGCTGCCAATTTTGAAGATGACATTGTTCGGTTTGGTGATTCAATAGATTCTGAACGTGAAGAATAATGTAATTATGTTACCAAATTCAGGTTCTCCTTCGGATTAATCAATTGACTTGAGTTTTACATTGAATATTGTTATTGACTCACATTCATAATTCTCTAGACAAAACCGAACACCAAAAATTCGCAAAGAAACTGTCTTTGCAATAGTTTTGGTAATTGATTATAGCTGTATTTGTAGAATGGCAACGTATATAGAAATTGACCAACATATCCGAAAAAAAAAATTCAGTTATTTTCCAATTTGGAGTTCTTATTCAAAAAGGAATAACTCAATCCTTTTGAATTTGGGAGGCTTTCACTTGGTAAAATTCCATTATCAATAATAAGAAACAAGTACTGTGTTTTAAGGAATTTTACTTAATAATTACGATTCGTAACGCGTTTCACTACACCGTAGCTTCTTCAGACGAATAAAGAAGGTACGGTGTAGTGAAACACGTTACGAATCGCAATTATTAAGTAAAATTCCTTAAAACACAGTACTTGTTTCTTATTACTCAATCCTTTTATTTAATGGTTTGTTTTTTGTGAAGCACTATTCAATTCAAGTTTACTATTTTTTGTTTCTCACAAAAAATCATACCTTATTTCCACTCAACAAAACTCTATTATTTAACTCGCGATGCCTGTTTCACTAACTATATTTCCATTGGATGGTTAAACCATTATATTTTCATCTCATGGTGATACTAATTCAGTGAGAGAACTTCCCGTCGAAAGTTAAGTAGTGAAACTGTATATTTTTGTACAAATTTTTATACAATATTAAAGAATGATTGATACAATGTCAAAGATTTCAGTTTTTAACATAGTTGATTTATGATTATGAAAAATGTCGATGACGAGTTGAATGGACTTCTCAAAATGGTTTCCTTGGAAAATATTTTCTTTGAGGAATACGAATTATTATTCACTTATCTTATGTTGGATACTTCAGTGTCACATTGTTATCTGTTTTCTCTACAATAAAACGCTGTTATTACTTAATTTTTATGTACTTTATATAGATCCACCGATATTCGTAACTTGTTACACGAGCCTCTAGTTAATGTCCTTAAAATAATAAAATTACTAGCCATAATGTTCTAATGAGTAATATTGCTGGTTTATTTATTGCATGGAAATTGATTTTCAATGCACATGAAGTATATATAATATATATACTTAAATTTTGATAATATAAATTATATTTTACTTCATCTTCGGTAGCCATAATGTGTATTGTAAATATGATAACATCCAACTTCTACCTTAGACGGTTTGTATGTTTTGATATTAAACTGCGAACCTCTATAATAGATATTTGCATATAATTTATAGTAAAATAGTTTTAGGGTAAAAAATTGATTGATTCTCAGTGTTCGTTGTAATCATAATGTAATAGAAACGATCATTGTAAGTGCTGACGATGGCTACTTCAGTCATTACACAGGATTCTAGACGCCGACACATAGATCTTCGTATCCGATTCAAGACATCCGGAGTATCATGAACGACTCTACATGAAATGATAATGCGGTTTCTTGAGTCTTGTACAGGAGTCCTATGAACCAGCGTTTTCAAATATCCCAAAGTAGAGAAGTCTATTCGATTCAGATCAGGTGCATGAGCTGGTCATCATTAGGGGTCCACCTCTGCCTATCCAGCGATCTGGATATGTTTCGTACAAATGTTGACTTGCTCTTGTACTAAAATAAGCAGGAGAGTCATCGTGTATGCATCACACTCCCGTCCTGTTACCTTAAGGAGTAGGATCGAATAGATCTGGCAGCTCTTCGGTTGGCAACTGAGGGTATGAATCTCCATTCAAACTAGGTTGAAGGAAATGAGCACCTTTTAGGTGATCTTTAATCATTCCAATCCACACGTTCGAAGAAAATTGTTCCCAGTGTTAAGCTTCAACGGAAGCCTGAGGTTTTACTTCCGCCTGTATATAGAAGTTATGGTTATTAATAAAAAACTCGCTTCTTCTGTGAATTAAATATACCCCAGAAATTCAGGTTGTTGTCTAATCAAATCTAGCATCTCAAGCGGAAATGCAAGAGGCTTAGGAAAATCACGAGGTAAAAGTGCTTGGACTCGTTGTACATGATATAGTTATAAGAGCTGTTCTTTTGAAATAACAAATGCCGTCATAAAATTAACATGTAGCTGTTGAGCAATTGTCCTAGTGCTGCTATCGGGTTGATCAACAATCAAATTGAGCTCAGCTTCTTCTTATTCCAGAATGTTCCATTATTTCGGCGGCAACCACAATCATGTGTTCTAATCTTGAAGCTACCTGTTTCTCGAAGTCGTTGATAAAGCGGTTCAAACAAAATATGATGAGGAGCAAAGCGTTGATGGTACATTTTAGCATATTTTCTCGACACTTACAAGGAATTATCGTTAGAGAGGCCGTAGACGAAATGCATGTAGGCTATTTCTGCGTAAAATGAAGGAAAATTCGGGAGAGTCACTGCAATCATCACTGTCAATCAGGGAAATATCAACGAAAGTGATATAATATCAATTAATTCAGAGATGTCAATAAAATTAATCAACACGACAGTGGTCAACTAATGAAATAAATCACCGAACGATTATTATCTTTCCACCGTACACATGAAATTGATCAATTACTGTGGCCGATATGAAAGTTATGCAGATCATGAAAAAGATAAGGAATAAACTGAAAATCTATAAAAAAAAAGTTGATTGCCCGGCGCGTATTGAAAAAGTACCACCCTGTAGATTTTGATCATTATTTCTTTGATCTGATCATGTAAATTTCAACAAAGCGACTATGTACCGAATTTGAATTGGGTACGGGAAAAACTGTAGTGATCGTAAGAAAAAAAATGAAAAAATCTGAAGATTTCAACACCCTGTATTTCGGTAACGAAGCGTTTGCGGATATATGTTTATGGAAACTTTTCGTCATAAAATGGCTTGAGAAATTACCTCGCGAAATATCTCGCGCTCATTCATTCACAACCTATATGTGCAGTATATCTGAAGAAAATTAATGATTTCGGCAATATACTGAACATAAAAATAAACATTTCCAAATTATTATGAATCAGCAAATGAATGATTAGGTAGATACTGGAATTTAATATTCTTTGAAATCGTTTCGATTCTTGGATATGGAAAGACTCAAATAGGAGTTATAAAATTGTATAACATATAAGCCAATGAACCGATTACTCTTTAAATTTCTTCAATCATGTAGCTAATTGTGCAAACCGAGCTCGCTATAATCCTTCCAATATCATAAAATAGATATCTTGTGCCCAGGTTGCTCCAATTAAAATCGCGAAATTCGAATGAATTCTAGTATACTATACTGATTGTCTACAGTGAAGGGTACATTAGAAATATCTGAGGAAGGAGTTTATCGATTAATTTAAAATTTTAGGATATTAATGTGGATGAATATTGATCTACCATTTCCAATTGTTTTCAGTGGTACAACTTCCGGTTGAACAGGACACCGACTAAAACTTTGACATTTTATATGGCATACTGTAGGTAGAGCGGGGCTTAAAGGACAGCGGATAAAAATGAGTATCTCAATAACTAGTGACGAATCGTTCTTTCTAATGATATGAGCGTAGTGGAGCTGCCACGGGGGGTATAACGCGCTATTGCCGGCAGTCGGGCTACGCTGCTAGCAGGAGATACACGGGCTTGTGCCAAAATTTTTACGTAAATATTTTTTTCTTTCTTAATTATTTTGGTTTCGACCATTGTTATTTAGTTTATGATGCCTAAACATAGTTTTTTAGTATACGTTATTTGATGGTTTTTTTAAGGTTTATTGTTATTTTCAAGCTACATTGAACGTTTTTTTATAACCTCTATAAATACTTACACGTGGTTGGAGTAGAGAGGATCAAATGGACCCTTTTATCCCACATTATTGACATATTGGTAATAAAATCTTTTATTATAAAAATTGGTGCTATAAACTCTAGCGGCTGGATTACTAATGACGAGTTTTTCATAATTATCCAGCATTTTATCAAGAACCGTAGGCCTAGTAAGGAATCACCAGTTGGTTTTAGACAACCACTCTTCACGCTTATCTGCATCCACAATAGATCTAGCTGAAAAAAATGGTGTAGTGATCTTTTCCTTCACATTGTTCCCACAAATTGAAACCGCTTGATGTGGTGGTATACGGACCTTTTAAAAGATATCTGTCATCAGCTCAAGATGCATGGATGCGGAATAATGCTGCGAAGAGAATGACGATATATGATATCCCTGGAATCGTTCGCACTGCTTCACCTTCAGCTTTGACACCAAGTAACATAATGAATGGATTTGAGAAAACTGGCATATTTCCCTAAAACCAAAATAAATTTAGTGACCTTGATTTTGCACCAAGTTATGTCACAGATCGTCCTATGGAAAATGAAAAAAATGAGCCACAGCCATCGACATCGTCATCGTCAGCATCTTTTCCACCACTATTGTCCAATGCACAGCCTTCGATGTTGTCGGATCCGCAGAAACCAACATCGTATGACGCAGAGGTTGACACTGGTGAGACATTGGTGGATCCTCAGGGAGTGTTTTCGCCCGAAGCTGTACAACCGCTACCAAAAGCTTTCCCGCGAAAGTCAACTTTCAACAGAAAACGCCGCAGAACTGCTATTCTAACGGATACACCTGAAAAAAAAATTCAAAAAAAAGAAGAGATTGCGAATAAAAACAAGATCAAAGGTATAAAAAGGAAATTGAAAGTAAATAAAAAAGCACAGCATGTTTAAAAAGCAATTTTACAAGAGGATAATATTGATTCCAGCTCTGACGATAAACACTTCTGTTTAATTTGCTGCGAAAACTACAGTGACAGCGATCCAGGCGAAGGTTTGATACAATGTAATCTTTACAAAACTGGGCACATGAAAAATGTATTTCAAATAGTATTTACTTTGTTTTTAATAATTGTGATTCAAGAAACGATGAGTCTGAGGATAAAATAGAAATACCTACCAAAAAATATTTCTTAAGTAAGGGTTGAAGAATTTAATTTTTTGTATTACGTTAAAAAAAAAAATATATATATATATATATATATATATATATATATATATATATATATATATAAGAATGCATAAAGAACAATGTTGCTTTGTGTTGTTCCACTCAGACTGGTTAGTTATTAAAGTGTTAAGATAGTTATAAATTATTGATAAAACGTAAATATTTTGTGTAAAAAAATATGTATGTTGATTTGCATTAGATTGTATGTAGTTATTATTTCATAAAACCCTTTAAAAGTAAAAATAAAATATTGGGCCTTTTTTCCACCTGGCTGTCCCTTTTTAACCCCACTATGGGGCAAAAAGAGACAGACGACAAGGTCTAGAAAAACAATAAAACGATATATTTATATAATTATGTAGAAACAGAGAATTGTGCCAAGCATAGTTCAATAATTCTGTTTGTTTGATATGTGTTGTGTTTGTGTAATTTAATGGATCGGTTTTCACAGTATGATAAATAATAGTCAAATTGGACCTTTGTGCCCCGCCCTACCTACTCTTTAATTTTTTTCATGAAAGGGCATATTTTTGCTATCATCTTCTGTTGAGATTTGTCCTATCTAAAATTAATCATCATTGAGCAATGATTTTTTTCAACAAAAATTCTCGAATTATATTGTCAACTTCTTTGCCTTAAAAGATTGACCCAGATTTGAATGAAAATATGTCTTCACTTTCAGTTTAACCAGAAAAGTGTTATTTTCAAGACAAACATACTTTCCGAGGCCGACTATATATAGGGAGCTCAAAAATCACTTGCCAGCTCAAGAAAATTAAATTGTCAAAGAAATCTTTCTGTTTTCAAAACCTAATTTATTTAATTTATCAGAACCTTATTTTAAATTAGTATTGTAAGGTATTAGGTTTCCCTTTAATAAAATTGGCTAGTTTTCATTTTATCCATAACCAGCAGGCCGTGTTACATTGAAACAGACAGAGTTTATATAATTCCGATGCCAGTTTCAATGTTTGATACTGTTCTATGTGAAATTCTATGAATTTTGGCCTCAGTTTAACGCTTGGAAACTATTTAAAGAAAGCAATAACACTAATTCTGTTTACGAATCGCTTTTTCTCTTGAGTAAATATGCAAATTAATACTCAAACAGGATATTATGGATTTATTTATCAGTCATGGTGAATGTCAACCAATAAGTCAAACTTTCAGAACATGCAACGAAAAGTACCCGAATTTACGACAACAATTTCGGAAATTAAAATTAAATTTCATTATTTTTGAAATAAAGAAAACTGAAATGAGTAGCTTTTGCTCACGTCAAACGATAAAGATATCCTTTTGGCAACATGAATCGTGACACAAATTTATGGGAAATATATTTAAAAAAATATCGTAAACTTGAATAACGCTATAAAAATGAAATCAAAATTAATATTCTAATCATCCACCAATGTTTTCTGAATATTTTTTCAATCTGTGGGGGCAATTTCAAATAGTTGCTTGTTGCACTTGAATGGGATCGATTAAATTGAGAGCCTTCCGCGACTTCATCGACGGACTATAAACTTCGTCCTTTATGTACCCCCATAGCTTAAAATCTAAAGGGGTGAGATCTGCAAAACATATATAGTTGAAATCTGTAAACAAACCTCAGCGATTAAATTTTCTTCAGACATTTAATAATGACATTTATTTTTGTACATTAAACTGAATACATTAACGATGAAATGAAGATGCAAACTTCGATCCTTGGTTCGATGTAGATTTTCGGAGTCAAGAAATGAGAACCATGGTGATTTAAAATACCTTATTTCAACAATTCGGGCTTATCTGCCCAAATAATGTTTAGTAGAAAGTACGGGCTTTCTTGAATGTGACTCAGCAACAATTCGAAGAAATTAATGTTAACCGCCACGTCTCCTTGATATACTGATGATATTATTGAGACTTTGTTGGAGCGGAAAATATTTTTATTCAATATTGTGTAAGTCAATGAACGTGCTATTTCCAAATCTGCAACCACTTACTGACGCAAATTAATTGGCATAAAAATAGCTCAAGACTGTTACTGCAATGTCTTCATCGTTGGTAATTGAACTTTCTCAACCCCTTTCCGCAGTCTGTTTTCCATAAATGACAAAATTGTAAAATGTAATTTTCTGAATTGTTTTCTGCGAATTGGTCGGAAAGTGTTGAGTGTTGAGTGTTGAATGAATGCATAATAACCTCGTTGAAGTACTTATTTGTTTTTCATTCAATAAAGAAACTATATACAATCTAAATTAGTGTTAATGCTAATTTTAAATAATTCCCAAACCCCAAATTGAAGCCGAATTACAGAGAACTTTGCAGAAAATATTGCAGTACATAGGATCTGACATCGGAATCGAATTAACCCTGCCTGTTTCTTTGTTCCACGACATAATGATTGTAATTCTTCGAAGGAACTCCTGGTATTTGGTGAAATCAGGACTGAAATGAAAAAAACGAGCCATTTTAGGTATAGGAAAACATAATACCAATCAATACGTATTTAAAATACGGTTCTCATGAAAGAGAAGAAAATAGGAGCTTGTGTTTGCAAAAATAGTTTTTTGGACATTTCGTTTCTTTGAGTCGACAAGTGATTATTGTGCACCCTTGAATGGAATTGCAAGGGGAAAACATTGACCTCAAAAATAACACTGCTGTCGTCTTACTCAAATCTAAGTAAATCTTTCGGCAACGAAGATGACACTTTAATTCCGCAAATTTGGTACCTTTGTGAAAACAATTGCAAAGTGTAGTTCAATATCCATCTACTCCAGTAAAAATATTTGAAATTAATTGATAAAGTCGTTTCCCGTATACCCCTCTGATGTGCCGTTTATATTACTTTCACAAATACACTTTACGTTCTTGAAAAGGGCGTAGAATTACTTCGTTCTCTTTTTTTTTCGGATGGTCAATCTACTGAGAATTGAGTTAATTCACGTCAACTTACTTTGGAAGAAAAAATCACTCATTTTTGCAGATTTCAGGGCAACATCCTTGAATGGGGTAAAAATATGAGGACCATTACAATCTTTTTTAAATAGGGCTATCTACGAATTGGAATGGTTACATAAGACAGCAACCAACTCCGTCACATTCCCTTCAAAATGCGTGACCAATTTTCTTTTTCCTCACAACCTCAAAATCGTTTGTGTCCATGGAACCGGCTTTACATGTGCTATTTCAGATTTGCGATTTTATGAACAAAATATACACTGAACAATATATCAATATGATAAATCTGAGCGATGTTAGCTAGAAGCCAAGCCTGACGGGAATTTGGTACCTCGTTAGCACATGCGCTTTGAAGAGATAAACATTTTGTAAAGTGAGAGTTGACCAATTATATGTTCAATTGTCTAGATATTAGGTTCAGACCGTTTCAATTGAGGTCAATCGAGATGTGCATGTTCGAGATAAATGTTTTTCCATTTATAACTCTTGGGAGGAGGCGATACCCGTAATGCCACAGCTGTGGCAGCTCAAGATAGTGAAATGTGTATGTTCATTTGCTCCTTGATAAGGCCCAAATGGTGAATCGAAAGATGTAAACTAGTTCCATCGCACTCTAGTCCTGTGAGCAAACAATTTTTATTGGAAGAGGTACGTAGTGTTGCTAGTTAGACAGTCCGATGATGAGAGTTCTTCGGGAACCTGGTTTTTCCTTGGAACTAGATTCTTTCTGGATTCAAGGATTTTAGTTCTTTAGAGCATTTACTATATATTTGTGAAAAAGAGAAATATCAGCGAGAGGCTGGCGATCACACGTGATCTTGCTTGATTAACGGAAGTTCTTCAACAGGAACATTTCTGGAGGACGTTGCGGATTGCGTCTTGTTCGCGTTGAAGTTGGCCAAGGTCAACCAGCTCCACTCTGATATCTTCCCTTAATCTGAATTGAGTTATATGCTCTGTTGGTAATTTCAATTGATATTATTTCTCAATTATTCTAGTACAAATAATTGGGGTCTCTATTTTTCCCCTTTTCAGCTTCGACTGGCCCATTTCTGTTCTTTCTTTTCAATTCTATTACCGGCGGTACTACATAGCACTATACTATATATCAATCGTAAAGTAAATTAATTAAGAAAATACACACAACCTGCACTAAGGAGTTTGTTAGGTTTATTGAGGCTGATTATTGAAACAGCCTTTATAATTGGTAACACAACCACAACGTCTGCCAGTGCATTCAACGCTGCAGTCAAAACCATTTGATATATTCAAGCCATTACGAGTTAGTGACCAAAACAATTATTTCTGTTTTGAAAATATTTTCGATGATTGCTCTCTTAATGAACATTCCGAAAAATTCGATAATGATGTTTCCATGATAGTTTCTCTAGAAAAAGCTAACTAAGTAATATACTCATACAATATATCGTATATAAGGAAACGTTAGTATCATCAATGAAGTGTTTTCTGAAAATTTTCATAAAAATCTTGTTGCATTCTTTTCAATAAAAATATTAGTCATATCTGAAATTAATTATCAGAGCATACTATCACTTCCAACAATTCAGGTCATTTTCGACAACCTGTAAGATTGTTGTGGCTAAAGCTGAATTGTTTGTGATAAACAAAGAAATAAACTTCAAATTTCGAATTTCTTCATAATTCAATATGTTGTTGGAGAATTTACGTCTCTTGACAGAATAATTAGCATTATATATTTTATGGAATACTATTCACTCAGTTTTTTCTGATGCAGGGATGTATTGAAATAATACATTATACATCAAATCATCAACAAATAACAATTTATTCTGATACAGGGACGTATTAAAATGATATAATATTCATTAAATCATCAATACTCAATAATTTCCACGTTAATACTCCACACTAGTGAAGTTCACCTCTGAAGTGCTCTAGTCAATTTGCAGTGCACGTGACTAGTATATATAACTACCTAGTTATTAGGCAACCAGTTTTTCTGCCTAGGAAATTGGAAAGCGTTTGACGATACTCGTTTTATATATTTCGTTGATATTATTGGTTTGAGGAAAAGTATTTACTAGCCATTGGGATGCTGTTTGTATAATTTTTGGACGTAGTACTCTACTCTGCTGTACTTAAAGTGCAAATCTCGTTGTAGATATCTACTCGAATCTACAAAGCTTGTCAATTATAAAATACTAATATTTCAAATCATTTTGTCTAAGAATAAAAGCTACTTAAAATATAAAGTGTCATTTAAAACGTAAGTCGTGAAATGTCATATAGAACTTCTGAATGTTTATCTCTAGAAGCGTTTATTCAACAAGTGGCTCATAAATGGTTATTTCATTATTCACCAACAAATGTTCAGTTACTGCATGAAAATTAGACATTCTCATCTCTAATAAAAATAAAATACCTAACATTCGCACAAACTAATTAGGTAACGTTTCATTATGAAGTTGTTGAATAGATATTCATTTTTTCTTGGATCTTTCAAAGCTTCGAAATTGCAGCCATTTTCCTCTCAGAACGATTTTAGTAGACATCATCATTTGAAACGCTCTCCGCCAGAAATCCGATTCGATTCACTGCTAATCTCACCACTCGAACACGATAATCTTACACGATCAGAATATGAAGAAAACTCCAGCCGTCAAAATCGGACTCTGGCTTTTGCTCTTTCCTTATTACTTAAATTGTGAGGGGTACTTTTATATATCCAAGCATTCATAGATATGTCTTGACTGGATCAGTAGATAGAAACTGTGACTTTGTGACTTCAATTAATCATTAATTAATAAAAATCAATAATATATCCAGGATGTGTGTGTGGTGTCTTTCTAAATTTCAAAGATGATTGCGAAAAAATTGCTGATGTCTAGCAGATGGTGATGATTAAGGTAGTTTGACTTACCAAATGTCAAATCATTCATCATTTTGACGAACCTCTCAACGTTGGCTCGTTCCACCTTGTGGATGGATCTCTCACCTAGACTGATACAGTTATCGGTATATATAGGTTCGATATATATATATATATATATATATATATATATATATATATATATATATATATATATATATATATATATATATATATATATATATATACAATAAACTATTGTATACTACACTTTGTCTTGAATACCCTGAAAATGATGAGACAGCGAAACATACTTTTCGGATGTTATGCTCATAAGGTGGCCAGATTGGATACATTATGCACTGAAACACCTTAGTGCCTTCATGATCCCGAAAGCCACCGTCAATAGTCTCGTACACTTCATTAGATAGTTTCTGCAAGACTGATAATACCAAGTATGAATAAGCAAGCACAAAAAAGTACAAATTACTGATTTAAGTCCATAGAGGCACCGTGCATAAAGAATCAAAATTTATATTTGACAAGAAAGATACAGATCTTCTAATACAAGCATCTGATTCCATCAAGTTTTCATGCATCTGAAGAATATTCATGAACAAGAGTTATAACATTTCACCAAAATGGCTGATATCATTTATTTTTTCTCAGTTCGGAAATGTCGTAGGAACAGGATAACGGTCTTCAGCTTTTCGGAAAGAGAAATCAGGGAAAGGAAAAGGTGACATTTCGGAGCTTTCGTTAAAAGACTTTGTATTCGTTCCTCCCCGTTGATAATCAAACAGTCAGTCGTATTACTAAAATGAACCTTACTAATGTCTTCATTCGTTTCTATTCAGAAGATGAAGTATTAACTACGACACACGAATTAAAAATGTCATTTTAATCTACCGTGAAACAATTTTAATTTAGATAATGGGTCCCCTCTGATGCTAATACAGATAATGCAGAAAATTACTGCATAGATCGATAGAAAATGCAAAAATTACAGCCATCATTATAGTGCCGTTTGCTAAAATCCTACGTAGCCACGCCTCTAGCCACGTCACCTAATTACAACTCACGACACATTCCAGGTTATAATTGCCGTTATCGCTCTACTTAATCAAGGAGTGCTCTGTTCAGGGGGGTAGAGCGAGGAGTGGATGCCTGAAAATTTTATGAGAACGGAAATTAAAACTTTCTATGGATATTCCAGAAATTATTAATATCAAGGTTTGGTTTACACAACGTCTAAAGTTTCCTGAACAGTTAGTTCAGTAAGTCAGAATTTCATTCAATTAAGGCTTTACTATCACACAAAATAGTTACATAGTAGAACCAAAATTAATCAGGGTGTCCACTTCTTTGTTGCTGAAGAATATATCGAAGAATTATATGTAGAAACAAGCGAGTCACAAGCTGCATGTCCTTAAAATTATTTTCAATTATACAGGTTGTTCCATTACACAAATTCATTTTGCAGTTACGTTTTTGTGACTGCAATTGAAATCCAATTCGAATCTGAATGTATCAGGAGTACATATTTGATAGATGAGTTGAACATGATTCTGTATTTTATGCTAGAATTTTCACATAATCTTATCATAATTTGCACTATAATTGTCATACATAGTCTAATTGGAACAATATGAGATGTGACTTTGTTAAGTGAGAAAGTGAATGGAGATTGACTCGATACAAATCTTCAGATTATTTTCTCTTGTTCACCTCACACAGACACGGTAACCAGGAAGGTGTAGGTAACAATAGGAAACATTCACCAGTTAGGCCAAACGCACCTTAATAGAGTTCATATCCCGCAAAATACGGTATATAGAATTTTTCTGACTTCCTTAATTCAGTTGATATAACTAGTGATTTACGCTCGAGACATCGTCTACCGAACGCTCGAAGCTGACAAGGGTCAACTTATCGAAACGTCGCCAAAATCAAAATGGACCAAGGAATAAGACCCGTAACACATCAAATCATATATATATATATATATATATATATATATATATATATATATATATATATATATATATATATATATATATATATATATATATATATATATATATATATATATATATATATATATATATATATATATATATATATATATATATATATATATATATATATATATATATATATATATATATATATATATATATATATATATATATATACCTCCTACAATTTTTTGGTGAACCTAACCGTTTAGAAGTAGATTTTTTACGAAGTAAAAGATTTTTTATCAAGATAGAAACTTCTGAGTCAGAAAAATATTTAATTCGCGAAAATCAACGACCAAAATGAGCTTTATAGATTTCAGTGTTTGGAGTGATCTTTAAGACATGTATATCAGTGGTTGAAATTCAATAAGAGGCTAGTCGCTTATTAAGAGTAAGTTTAATTATTTTGTTTCAATTACGTGGTTAATGAATGCTTTAAGTGTGGTCGCCTGTGGATTTAAAAAAGATGCATAGGATGAATTTTCGATCGCTAATTTTGTAGTAGCACTTATCTATAATCACTCAACAGTTAGACACAACACATAGACAGATGGACTTAGTTAAATAGTTTGGAGAACTTGGCAAAAATTATCAGTATACCTTTTTCAGTTGAATCTATCTGTAAAATGTATAGTCAGAATCAGCAGCAAATGATCTTACTATAAAGACACATGGGTCAGCTTCAGATATTTTTGCTGGTATCACTATTCCCAGAACCTAGGGGGTGGTTTCGAAATTTTTGTTAGATTACAGTGTACAGTATTCAATCATTATTGGTTAACATAAAGACAATCATTTTTCAGACTTTTGAAAGATTAAAATATACCCAGAATAACTGATTATAACACGATTTTTTGATTCAATTTCGAGAAAAATTGTTTTTACTTGATAGGTAAATGAAAAATGAAATTAAAAATGTCCCTGTCTAGTTGAGCTGTAAATGAAGGGCTTTCCTCTGTGAAGAATATTCTCCTCATGGAGAGTAAAAAAATATCTCCAAATCAATTTATTTACTAGACAAGTATAGGTCCATTCTGATTTATAGTTGAGGAGTAGACGAATCAAGGCATTTCGATAATTAATCATGGTATTGAATATTGTGTCGAGCCTTAGTTTCATTGTAATACTTAGGCCTTCATTCATTCCCTCTTGTATATCCGCTTCTGAACTCAAGTTGTGATAATAGTGTTCAAAACTTTTTTTCTTGTTATTACCGCACTCAGAGTCTGTTCGTTCAGATTGTTACGTTCGAGAAAGTCCACAATCACGTGACAATATCTAAGTATCCTAACGAAATATATCATCACTTGTAATTACATCAATCAATCTATGATCAGCGTAACAGCAAATTAGGTGCTTTAGTTGAATACTTTATGCCAGAAAATCCGGTGGTAGTTGAAATAAGTCCAAGCTAAAATTAATCATTGTCTGCTGCATTTGTCAATTTGTCAGACAACTTCACGCTTTCGGTTTTTTATCACAGGGAATTCTCATATAAAACTCCTGTGTTATTTTAAAGATAATTTATCTTGCTCCTTCGTAGGCTTACATCCAATATCGAGAACCTAAAAGGTCCTGAACATATCTCCATGTAAGGACTAGGAACATAAAAGAAATAGAATATATTTGGATTCAGAACAGTTCATTCTAGAAATAAATGTTTCGAAATCAATGTTTTTGTCAGATCAAGCAATTTCTGTTCAAAGTTTCAGTGAAAGTTTATCTGATATGAAAATTTGTTACTGCATCCAAAGAAATGTTTTAGAAGGAACTCAATTCGGACTTAGTTTTCTAAATAGGAAAGCGTTTACTTCTCGTAAATATCATACTTCATATTTTCGTTGACTAACTGATAATTACGTAATTCCTCATGTCTTGAGATACTTATATCGTTATAGGAATTAGTTGAAAACATAGTTGCAAAGACTATTAGCTTAACGTTGATGAAATAAAAACATGAAAAGACATCATCTTAGAGACGTAAGTGAATATAGATCATAAAGATGGATAGCAAATTCAAATGTTATAGACTAAAAAGTTTCAGTAATTTAGTAGGTGTAAGTTTCATGGGTATATTTCAGGGAAAATGGAGGAGAATTGAGGGTCACGAAATTTATTGTACTTCAGAATGTGAAAATAATAATATATCAAAGTTGAAGGAACTTTCTAAACAAATCTACACACCTCAGGAAGAAATAGTTATGAAAAATGAGCTCACTGAAATCCGGAAACAACAAAGATTTCGTAGAGAAAGGTAATTATGAGATGGATTAGATAAAGCAAGAATTGAATGAAAGAAATGTATGTATTCAAAACCTCAAAAAATTGAACCAAGATTTCGAGGAGGAGGTAAATGAGTGTGAAAGCAAATGTATTAGAGATCTCAGGAATCAAAGAGACAACATAGCTACATTGAATATAGAGATAATTGAAAAAACTGACAAAATCCGTTTTAAAGATCAAAAATAAGTAAACAGACAAACATGATAGAGAAGATTGAGGGTGAAAAATTAATGAGTGAAGTTAATGCTGAGGTGTGTCTAACAATTGATAAGTTGGAACTGGAAAATATGGAATATATGAAGGAAATCAGTAAATTGTAGAATGAAATGGATAAACTTGACTCGAAGGGTGTTGCAGAACTTTCATTAGATAAAGCTGCGTATACGTTAAAATGAATAAAAACTCTGATCATTTGAATGAGAGAAACTTGCTGTTGGGGACTAGAACAGAGGAGATAGAGAAGGAGGAAGAGAAAAACAGAAAGCTAATAGGGGAACTATATGCGGATATGAAAATTTTGATGATGAGAATGATAGACTCTCTCAGTGCATGAAAAGCAGTTGACACGGACAGAAGGTACTAGGGAAAACTGTGTGAATAATAGAGAGGAACTGATATCGAGAAAACAAAACATGTTAGAGGAGAGTTCAACGTCTGAAAAGGACCTTCCGGTCCCCGAATCGGTAGTATCCGATTCGAGTGTATGCAGACACTGAATAACCATAGTCGAAGATGAATACGCACGGGGTTTTCGACGAGTGTTGGATGATTCAAAATATCAGGTCAGTGCATTGATTAAGATGAGATAAAAAACACAAGGTTTAACTTTAATCTACACTTTATTTGAAAAAATTCGACGACGTTTCGCTGACACAGCAGCTTTATCAAGAATGACAAGGTCATTCGACGACGTTTCGCTGACATTGTCAGTGAAACGTTTTTTATCAGTTGTTGGGATAGTCGCCCAGGTTTTGGCATGGCCAAGCGATTGAAGATGATATTTACGGGCGATAGTAGTTCCCAAAAAGGTTAACTTTAAAAATATTCTCATAGAAATTTCGATTGATCAGAATACAAAAAGTTATTCTGGCAACAGTAGTCAAAATTTTCAAATGAGCTACATTTCTGCAATGCGGGGATAACACGAGAAGTAATAGACGACTACAATCATGGAGGTAATAAGAAATCTGTAAATAGTCTAGTTATTCTACATTTTAGATTTCAATCACTGAAAAATAAACTATTAGCTTTAAGGTTTATTTAAGTAACTTAACCGACACTCCCGACATTGTCTGTATTTCCGAGCATTGATTTGCAGATGACGGTATTGTGGTGGCATGTATACCTGGTTATAGACTATTATAGACTACCAAGTACCAAATTTCTCAACGAGTTCCCATTTTGCGACAAGATTGAGCTTTGAAGATCTACCTGAAGTTAAAAAAATGAGTATTGAAAAACACGTCGAAATATCTGCCGCTATAGATAGAGAACTTAAATATATATTGTATTATCTGTATATAGACCACCCTCAGGCAATGAGGAAACATTTTTCACTAATTTCGACGCAGCATTGAATATGTCTACTCATTTCAGAAATTGAAGAGTTGTGGTTTGCGGGGATTTTAATATCGATTTGGATAAACCAATCGTTTTGCGATGTTATGAGCTCTTATGATTTGACTCCCAAGATTCTCGAGTATACTTACAGGATAAATGATTACCACAGTCAAATAGACAATATTCTTGTAAACTTCTCCTCTTTTTGTATTGGACAGGTGATACCTTATGATTTTTCTTTTCATAACACACAACTGTTGAAAATAGCGGGACCCTCATGTGGAAAACAAAAGAAGGAGATGATAAGGAGAAAATTAAGAGTATTTTCAACATCGAAATTAAATGGCGTGAAATATGAACTATTGAACACTGACTGGTCTTCGATGAAAAACTGGAAAGATCAAAATTAGGCAGATGAGGAACTTCCTCAGCACCTTGAGAACCATTGTAGATAGAATTTGTGTCCAAAGAGAGGTCAAGGAGTGTGATGTGAAGCTCGTGGATTACTGTCAGAATCAAAACATCTTCGAAGAAAAAATATTCTCTATACCAAACGAAGAACACAGACGAGATGTCCGCAGAGTACTATAAGACATATGCTAACATATTGAAGAGGGTTTTCGTGAAGTCAAAGCAAATGGCAAACAAAAAGTGTATTTGTTGCTCGAAAAACAAAGGTAGGGCCACGTGGAATATCATAATACAACAGACAGCTAGAAATGAACAGAGAAGAACGTCAATCCTTCATTAGATTGGTGAAAACTCCAAGGAAACCCTTGATGCTGTAAATAACTTATTCGTAAATCAGGCACATACCTTGAAGAATGGCACAAAAACTGCACAGATGGAAATCACAGTAACTTCAGTCTGTAACAGTATCATTTTCGACCCTGTTGATGCATTGCAAGTAAACAAAATTATTCACTCGCTTAAAAATACGAACTTCACAGGATATGACGAAATATCCATCAAATTTTTGAAGCATGCAGTGCAAGAAATATCTGAACCATTTGCATTCATAAAAAATATATGCTTCACCTCTGGAATATCCCCATGATCAATTGAAGAATGCACATGTTAGGCCTATTTACAAAATAAAACAGAAAGATCAGATTGGAAATTATAGGCCTATTACACTTTTATCTAATCTCAGTAAGATGTTTGAAAGGGCCATTAATGATATAGTTGTGGACTTTCTTGATACGTTCAAACTCCTAATCGAGTTTCAAAACGGTTTCAGAAAGGGAAACTCCACTAATCGTGATATTCATTAGGCTGTTAATAAGATAATTAGAGCCATCAATGAGAGATAGAGATTACTGTTCTGCTGTGTCTCGACCTAAGCAAAGCGTCCGATAGCGTGAATCATGTAATTTTCCAGGAAAAATTACAAAGACTGAGAGTCAGAGAACCGCCATATGAATTCTTGAAATCATATATGACAAGTAGAACGCCAGTTAAACAAGACCCAATTACTGGTGAACTGATCAAGTCTCCGCGGATGGTGTTGAAGAGGGGGGTACCTCAGGGATCAATTCTTGGACCATTACTCTATATTTTATATGTGAATGACCTACCTGAGATTATGCCTGAGAAACTGGTTCTATTTGCAGATGATACATCTCTTTTGCTGTCAGATAACTGTGGAGAAATAACCTCTAAAATATTCAAATCATTAGGAAGGCTTGAGCGATGGTTCACTGAAAATGAACTCCAGTTGAATACTGGAAAGATGCAGATTATTAATTTCAATTATGGCACAGAGTTCAAGAGCATAACATACATCAATGACAAACAAGCATCGCTTAAGACTTCTGAAAGTGTATGCTTTTCAGGCATACATTTGAACCACATACTAAGTTGGAAATGTCATGTTGATGTTTTACGTAAGCATATGGCGAGCTATACTTATGCCATAAGGATCATTTTTACGTGCAGGCTAAATTGAAGTATGGGATTACGTGCTGGGGGAATCCTTCAGAGATAGACAGAATTCCAAATTTGCAACAACGATGTCTTCGCAGTATTTACAGTTTGCCTTACGATATGAGTTGTAGAAGCATATTTGTGGAAAATTCAGTACTTACTGCTGTTTGCTTTTACATTCATAAGAGTGTTTTATTTGTGGCTGGTAATCCTGATCTCTTTCTGCAATCGCATAATTATGGCACAAGAGGGAAACATAACTTGGAAATCCCTGAACTGCACTTCACCGACTTTCAGAAGAATGCTTAGAGAATGGTGGTTAAAATATTCAATAAAATACTAGAAGAAATAAAATACCTTCCACAAACGAAAGTGAAGAGCAGACTTCGTGGTTATTTAAAAGAAACACCACTTTATATATTGGAAGAATTCTTTGAAGACTCATAGTCATAATATCAAATGTATATATTATTTTGATGTGTTTTCGGTTTTATTCCCAATTTACTCTTTATATTTTTGTTGTTTGTTGATTTGAGTAATGTCATTTACTCTTATTTTTCATTAATTCGTCAATTTTATTTTTACTAATGAGTATCACTGACTTCATTAAGATTAGAATTATATTGACATGTTCAATAATAAACTAATAAAGAATATTACCATTCAACTCATTTTCCTTATCTTAAAAACTAGCTGGAACTACACCAAGAATTTAACCCCACTATAATTCTCAATCCAAGAGTCTATTTTTCAGATAATATTACATTTTATTTTCATATGATCTAATCACCTTTTCCTTACTAGGAGAGACGCCCATGAAGCGAAATTATGATTTTCTCAACCCTGGTGGAGATCCATTGGATTCTGAAGTTCAGGTGAGGAAATGAGTTAAATGTTATTTAATGTTCGTCCTTTCAGCAGTACGCTAAATGTAAATGTCTTCGAAAATGACAAAAGGAAATTACATGGAATTACTTGGGCGTGTCAAATATTCATATCTTAGATACCCTTGCATAACTCTGAAAAAAAAGTATGCTAATCTATCAATTAGCAAAGAGGAGTTAGTCACACGGCAAGAAAGGATAAAAAATCGTATCAGGCACTTAAGTAATTCAGAGGGGATGTAAAGTGAATCCAAGAAATGTGTTCCTATTCGAAAGTCTAACAAAGGGAAAGTTACTCTAGCTCGTAGCGAATTTCCTAAGGTCAAATATTGATGAACCATATCACTATAAGAATTTTTTAAATAACCGAGCGTATCAGATTTTTATTCAAGTGGTTCAGATCAATGTCCCAGAGGTTTTACCAAACATCTGACGATAACTTTGGGGGGTATGTTTAATCTGACGGTTAGAAATGATTCGTTTATACATTTCTCCGATTTTTTTCCAATCACAATATTGGATGAATAAAAGCTCGAAGAACTGTGTAGATACTCAAAATATAATTAATTGTTCTCAGTACCGTGGAGGATATGATGCTCGTCTCCTGCGCAGAGTCATCTGGGTTCAATCCCCACAAAGTCGGTGCAATTTTTCGGATTCTAGGAATCGCTTGGGTGTCAATCTTTCGAAGGATCTGTGAAGCCGTCGGTCCAGTCTAACAGAGATGTGCTAGAAATTAAGGATCCCTTTCTTCGACACAAGAGAGGTTCGGCAGAATTCCCGGGTTAGTGAGGTGACAGATTTCGCTGGCGTGTCATTAACCGAAAGTCAGAAATAGAGCACCTTAAAGCATAAAAAAAAATTGTGAACAAACATGAAATCTAAATTGGAGTTCAGAGATCTTCATCTCTGTAACAGGAATTGTCTTCGTACGGCAAATCCTAGTCGTTCAGGAATCTTATTTTCAAAAACTTCCGGTGAATTATCATATACCGCTGCACTTTTTGTGACAACAGATTTCGAAAACCTTTGATACTCTGAGTAACTTATAACAATGTGCAAGATATTCCTGATGTTTATATAAAAATTTCAGAATTAAGATAAGCATCCACAGTTCGGACATTGTTTGCTTTGTATATATTTATATATTGCGTCCACTAAAACGTTTCGTACGGATCGCACGAAATGTTCTGTCGGCAATGCAGATGCAGTTTTTAAAAGGGGCGGCTATTCCGATACGCATTGATGAGTCACTTTTAAGCTTTCTACGCAATATGTCGATAGTTGGCCAATTGTGTCGACAAGTACTTACAAAAGTCATTTTAAAATGCATACAAGCCAGACCGCTGCATATTCAACATGAGCGCGGTAGTTTTATGATCAGCTGTAAGAGTATCATAGTCATGGTAACTTGAAAATGTGGGAATGATGTGAGGAAGCTAGAAATAGATTTGAATATAGGGAAAGGAAGAGAAGCGCAAAATAGGGAATATCTTCTGTAATGCAGCTGCATGCGGTACAATTAATTTAAATGTTTCTCTTTTTCAGCTTTTTTTGCGTCTTGCTTCCATTATTTTTTTTGAATTGAAGAAATATTTGAACGCACTAAGGACACCTAGATCACCTACATTTTTTTTCAAGGTTAATCTCCTCATCACTGTACCTTATTCCCAAATAGTCAGATTAATGAATTGCACACTTTTCATAATGTACTCAACACTCTTAACACAAACTACCACGCTCGAGTATTTCTGGCTATCGATATAAAAAGGTCTGTTAGGTTTAGATACTCATCAGAGAGTAGGGCATCCCTTCTTATGTTAGACCGAGCTCACGAATATACTTATTCGTAATAATTTTATATTACAAAGCCTGTCATGCTGTGGAAAGTTATCGAGCACACGTATCGAAAATCTCCTGAAGAAAGTTGTAAGATTCCAGAATTTCGTATGATGTCTCACATTTATATGACAGAGTCCTTTCAATCTACCAATTCTTGAGCGAATATAATTCATGAGGTTCTTAGATATAAAAAGTAAAAAGTATGATTTCAAATATTCGGAATCCATTTAGAAACATAAGAATGAATTCCACGTAGTTGAATATTCATGAAATGTGAGAGTTTAAAATTTCAAAGAAATTAATTCCGCTAGAATGTTCACATTGCGAGCCTTCCCAACCTTTTATAAATTATCTGAATTTAAATGAAACTACCGATAGTCTTTGAAATATAGTTTTGAAAATTTATTCAAAAGGCATCAATGTTTCTAGTTCTTATTTAAATTTTTTTCGCACAGTAGGTCGTAACGGAGGTCTTAATCAAACATTAATACCAAACTCCAACATTTCCATATCTTTCGGGACTAAGACAGTTAAAGACCGAACCTCAAAGAAGACAGTATAGGCTTGTATCTCAGGTAAGTTGAGGATGTTGTGTAATTTCTCACTCTATTGTTTCGTTGGTATGATGAAATAAAGCATGATTGGAGTAGTCTTAGTGATGGTCAAAAAGCAGGTGCTTCAAAAATAGCAGCGGCTTAGAAATATCCACAAGATGATCCTCAAAGGTAGTAGTACAAAGCAATTTCGAATTACTTGGTAAAAGTTAGGTCCCTAACAAAACAACATAATACACGAAATGCTTCGTAAATTTTACTAACCAATCATTCGCTGACGGCAAAGCTATACATGGATGTGTTAGAATTAGGTTTATACCTCTTTGCATAAAATAACTCTATCGCGCAAATAAATATTTTGACTTCGATGTCGACTTTGTACATTTCCAATGAAAGGAGAATTTCGTAAAGGTATATCACTGTATTATTTTTAATTGGACGCTTTGATTCGATTCAAATTTTGAATAGACAATGTCTGCCCCTCTTTTGCATCTTTACCAATTATCGTTGTTCAGCTTGATAACAAAGCCATAATTACTGATTCAACTTCCGAAAGGCATCAATAATCATGTTCCAAGGAGATATGAGAGTTGATGTGCTCTAGGGTTATCCTATTTACTTAATACTAGCTCCTATTTACCACTAGGCATTCTCATAATATATGCATTGCCGCCTCAATAATTTCGAAGCACACCCTACTTTCGTCTTCATCATCCTGGTGAACTCTTTGCATGTGAATCTTCAGACAATAGTTTTCTTGTGTGCCATCTCCATTCCTTGAAATAGGATGCTTAATTCGATAAGCCTGGGATAGTCATCTGGAATGAATCAAACTTAACCTTCTAGTACCGGGATAAGGTCACATACAGGAAGAAAAATGTGTACGTTTCACACAAACACTCGTTGTAAACAAAGATGTAATATGAAATAAAACACGTGGTTTGCTGGTAGACAAGAGTGTCTTGGCAATATATGGCCGATAGCGTGAGTCCGTAGAGTCGACTCGTGGCAACGCGTATTGCAAACGATCTACGGAGACGATGTGAACTCGATGAGGTCTTCGAAGGAAGAAGAGTGACACACCATATTTCAGAAATGCACAGATGTTCAACCCCACAGGGAAGGTAGGCACAGAGTACGTTATGTGGTAAACTTCGTTGGAGGGGCCGACTAGGCGATCTGTGGTAATAGAGCGTAGTCAACACAGTAACATGCTTCGTCCAAAGGGCCTAGAGCGATGTATAGTTAAAAATCTTAATGAACATGGCAACACTTAATATTGTCTTTGGCTTGTTTCCATAAATTCCCACTCTCGTACTTTTTTTAACCTAAGGCCACCTATAAACAGACTAAGTTCAGTTTCCAAGAGGTTCAGCTGGCTAGGCATTCGAATTGGATCCTTTATAACGTACGTTTTTGGTGAACTTCAAGGCAGGAAGAATTTCATTGAATGCACTCAATTCCGTGTTATAGATTCAGTTGAATGTTTACCTACACAGAATATATCAAATTGACGTTCTTCGGTTGTAGCAATGTCCTGAGCAAGTACTTATTTTAATGATTATCGTAAATCTCGAATGCTTGGTTTCTCTGAAGTATAATGAAACAATGTGTATAATTACTTTCGAATGTAAAAAAATTTCAAAATGGTAGCCAAATCCATGTAAGATATTGTTCAAGTTCCAAAACATGAAAGAAAAATAAATGGCTCAGTTATATAATATAGAAAAAATTCTGATTTCTAGAATGAAGATTTTCTCACAATCAGATCTCTCTCTATAACTCAGAGCTCGAAAACCTTGAAATTGCTGAAAAAACTTCGAAAAGTACCTGATTGTTTGAGTTTTCAGTTCAGAAAACAACCTAGCATTCAATAATGATCGTCAAATCGTCGCTGCTAGGCGTTGTCAAGTCGAACACTGTCGAACATTGAAGTTCCACCATGAATTCACACAACAAGCCAGAGTCAACGATAACCTTAAAATAAACTATGATGAAACAACTGTAACTCCAATTTCTATCGAATAACCAATTGTCAATACACAAAGACTTTAAATGGATGACTGAACAATAGGGACGTGAATAATCTACGTTAAGAGGTTAGAATCAGAAACCAATAGAAGTTGCCTTACCACCGGCAACGTCGCAACTATACGAGATATATCTTCATTTAACAATTGAAACTAACCTATAAAACCATCGAAACAAAATATCGGAAAGGACTACTTCATCTTGAATGAACAGTCGAAGTTCATTCACAAGAACACTAATCGGATATTCAAGATGATTTTAATTTATCAACTAGTGCAAAAAGATGTTTCCTCAACCGAATCGTTCAAACGTGATATCAGGTCTGCACATGGTCTTCTTAAATACTTAGAGCATTCAGACTTCACGAATTTACATTTTCGACCAAGATGAAAAATTGAGCCCACTCTGGACCCGTGATATTGCTTCAAATGTGTAGTCATAAAGGAGTTCAAGTAAACTCTCTTCTTGTATCAAATTCTGAATTCTGGTGGAACTGGTGCACGAATAGATCTGGGATCCGCAAAATTTTTTTTCGACATCGCCATCGGCAAAATTTACTGTATCGGCTTCTCTTACCTCATCGACGCTCTGAATTAAATGCGTCCCCCTGTACGTACAGAATACAATGTACTTATTCATATGGCATTCTGACGTTTGCTCTACCATGCGTGCCAGACAATGATGGAATTATTATAACATACGCCGTTACACTTGTATCAATTTTCTGCCATAAGCTTATCAATAATTTAAAACAAGTCTTGAGCATTTCCACTTTCGGTATAACCCTCATTCGAATTAAATTCTCAAAAAGAAGATTACAGTGAATCTTTCCATTTTGTTTTCGATTTCTGACGCTACATGGTGTTCTTTTCCACTTCCACTCGAATGCCACAGCTTACACTCTGAGAATATCTGATGTTAAGAAATAAGACAGGCAGAAACTTATAGGCTTCAATAGGTAAATGCCGTCATATTCCAAGGGGAAAATCGTTAAATGTTTATTTTGATTCAAGAAAATATTTCATGACTTGTTGTTGATGATTACTTTCAATCTCGTAGCTTCAATTAAGTACCAGCCCTTCAATATTTCAAGAAGGACTTTGTTAAAATTACCGTTTGAACACCAACGTAAAAAGTAAAGTAAGTAACTACTAATTCCTTCCTTTGCATTTTATGAAATTTGTTGGCTAGTGATAGTAAAATAGGAGTGGAAATGTCTCTTTATTACATATTAATTTTATTTATTCACACATTATGGGTACGAATATTTTATGTATTAAGGTTTTTTCTTAAAATAATACCTGCTTCTCTTTGTCGAATATTGCGATAATCAAATACGTTGTAAGAATTTTCTTAAAATGATATCTGCTTCTCTTTGTCGAATATTTCGATAATCAAATACGTTGTAAGAATAATGCCAATTTTCAGGTCAACATTTCGACACGGGTCATGTTTTACATCTCATACCTCCAGGGTTCTCTGGCCAGGTCTCTCGTGGCGCTATGCTATATACTTACTTTCTCAATATTGGCAGATTGACTCTTTCTCGACATCATATCGTGTCTCGCGCTTTGGGACCATAAGCAATATTGGAAACTACGTAATCCAATTCGGGCTTCGTCATGTGGATTGAAAGTTAAATGTATATTTGGTGAAACCACGATGATGCGAAAGTAAAATTGAATGCCATTATGCCTGTTTGGGGGTGAAATTTCTCTAACATTGCTCAGTTATGAGATACATACGAGTGTATACAGAAAACTTCTATGAAACTATGGATAAGGAAATATAATTAACAGCAACTGGAATAACAGTTTTGTATATACGGTGCGTTTCAATGACAACGAACCACCATAAATAGTTCTTCTAATTATTCTGCGAATTTCCTGACACAGATCGATTTTCAATTGGAGGGGATATGTCTCAAAATATTTTTAGTTCCTTTTCTATCAACTCCCTAAGCTTAGCAGCTTCTACCCCAAATTTTTCATTCATGGGTTATGTGATACGTTTCTGAATATGTGATATTGTTTGTTTGTTTTTTCCTTTAACGTGCTCTCTTTTTGCCTTTCGGCTAATGACACGCCGGGGAATTCTGTCACCTCACTAACCCGGTAATTTTGCCTAACTCCTCTCGTGCTGAGGGAAGGGATCTTTGATGTCCAACACATCTCTGTTGGACAGGACCGACAGCTTTACATCTCCTCCGAAAGATGGACACTCAAGCGATTCCCAGAATTCGAAAAATCTGCTCAGGAGACGAGCATCATATCCCCTACGCCACCGAGCCGGCCTAAATGTGATATTACTCATATACGAAAACGTAATTGCTTACTTTCTATATTAACATGTGATGAATTGAAATCGAAAATTGATTGGAATATCTACGCTCTACCCGTTTCAACCACAAGTCCGAAAATTTTTAAAATGAGAAAGGGGTTGTGTAATAGCTCATTGAAAGAGTTATGTGATCCTGAATATTAGTTTACTTTTTGAAGTGCCACTCATTAAAAAGTAATTGCTTGGGCTTCTATGATTCTCGTGAAAATCTATTATGTGATATACATAATATTAAGTTTTCAGTTTTTATTTGTGATACATTGCTATCGAATTTTTGAAACTGCCGCAATTTACTTATATGCATTGCTACAATGGAGATAAGAATGATTGCCTAACATTTTGCAACATTGGTTATATTATCTGCCAAGATACATGCGTAACCGTTCAAAAAATTCTTTTAAAGGTTCGGGTTGCATAACATAGACTGTAGATTTAAGATAGTTCAACAAGAAAAAATCGTAAAGCGAGAAATCGGACGATCTTACTGGTCATTCTATAGCACCTCTATGACATATCAAACGACATGGAAATCTACTGTCCAGATAGTTTCGCATAGCGGTGTCATAATTGAGCAGTGCACAGTCATGTTGATTCAGAACGTTATATTCAGATCTGATAACTATTATAAGAGGCTCAAGAACATTCTCAGGCATGTTCAAATACATTTGGCCGTCCAGAATTTTTTATATTAATAAGGTTTCAACAATATGGTGTCAGAAAATTGTGGCCAAGCATTAAGTTTTAGAGATCTTTGAGTATAATTCTCCCTTTAAAATAGGATTTATTGCCATTGCCGATATATATACACACACAAACTAATTTATATGGAATCACTCTTTGACTTTGTGAAGAATTAAGTTTTTGTTGTAAAATATCTGGATAGTATGAAAGAAATATTGAATTATCATGTTTGGAAAAATAGCTCAGTAGTCACAGAGTTGAAACTGGGAATTTCAAAATTTTAAAAGCTTATA